>CAWUFW010001544.1:0-457500 GCA_963921515.1 Calotriton arnoldi | reverse complement strand
TCACTCCCTGCTGCCCTCCGTCACCTCACCCGGCTCTCATACCCTGCTGTCCTCTGTCACCCTCTGTCACCCTCTGTCACCTCACCCCTCGTGTGTGTCAGCCCGGGCTGAGACAGCTTCCCGGGAACACACACAGCCGCACCCGAGTACTTCACAGGTCTTTAAAAGACCATTCACTTGTTAATGAGGCTTTGTTGTATTTCACCTCTTCTTAGCGCCCCTGCATCTCCACTCAGTCAGAGTGGAGATGCAGGGGCGCTAAGAAGAGGTGAAATACAACAAAGCCTCATTAACAAGAGAATGGTCTTTTAAAGAATCGCCCGGCCCCCATAGAGCAGAGTCTCAGAGAGTCCGCGCTGCTGCAACCGGCGGCACTCTTTAAAAAAAACAAAAAAACACACAGGTACGATGTCTGCAAGGTCCGCGGGCCGTCAAGCAAGGCTTGCCGGGCCGCTGGCGGCCCGCGGGCCGTACTATGAGTACCTGTGCTGTAAGGCATTGCAGCGAGTTGATTGGTTCGAGGGATGTCAATGTGTGTGTTGTTGGGGTTTCATCTTCATGGTTATGAGGCACTGGATGGTGAAAGCTGTTTTGGCCTCACAGGAAGCATGAGGTGGCAGCTTGTGTCTACGAGGAGTGTTTGCTTCGGCAGGATTGCATTTCCCTTTGACTCTGCCAGCGAGTGGTTCCAGTAAGTTCACATTGAGGAGTTTAAAGAGTGGTCACATTGGTTTGCAGGTCTACGTGGGATCACAATCTCATTTTGCTACGGCGATGCGCACACCTCCCATGTTCTTGACGGCGGTAACTACCTTTGTTATTTTCAGCATATTTTTGTGGCATTGTGTGCTTACTTATTGGCAATTTCTTTAATATCTGTATGCATAGGATGTTTCCTCGTTATTATAACCATTCCTTGAATGCACAAGCTGGTTTTCGGGGTATTGGTTACTCACTTATTTATAGCACCATGTCTGGGATTGTGCCTCCTCCTTCTTTTCTCGCGGCACCGGGTGAACCACCCATAGATTGGGAGATGTAGGCTGCTTTTTTGGCATATGTGGAGGTTCTAGAAGGGGAGGAGTGTGAACCAGAGAGAAAAGTAGCTCTTTTAAAACATTGTATAGGAAGGATTGGTTAGAAGGAATTTAAGAATTTGCCGGTTTTGGTTAATCCTGGCAATATTAATGTTTACCAATATGCATCAAAACAGTTATGTTCACGGTATGGGAGGAAAAGCAATGTTGTGATGGAGAGGTTAATTTTTTTTATTCTAGGAAACAACGTTCTGACGAATCCATAGATGATTATGTTTCTGCGCTTAGATCTCTGACTGTTACCTGTGACTTTGAGCATATTTCCTATGAGCAGGTTCTAAGAGATCAGATTTTGATGAGAACTAATAATAAAAAAATACAGGAGAGATTTTGGACTACTTCTGACATGTCTCTCATTGCTGCTATTGAGATTGCTAAGGCCCTTGAGCATTCTAAAAAGTTTGAACAGGAAATAAGGAGTAATGATAAGAATGATGTGCATATTGTATCAAAAAATGGGCATAAGGTAAAGAAATCTCATACACATAAAAATGAGATTATGCAAAAAAATGAAGTGTATTCCAAGTGTCAACGACAGGAGGGGAGAAGAAGTATTGCCTTATGTGTATAGATGTGGTAGCAGTGGGCACGTAGGGAATTCAAAATTGTGTCTGGCAGTAGATAACATTTGTTCCAAGTGCAGCAAAAAGGGGCATTTTAGCTGGGTGTGCAGGTCAGCCCCTAGGAGGGTGAACATGGTGCAAAGTTATGATGATTGTGACAGTGTTTCCTACAACTGTGAACAGGATATCAAGACTGTATTGAACATATGTAGGAGTGCAGGCACTACCAAATTTCCCTCATGTGAGATTTTGGTTGATGGAGTTGGGTTACGGGTGCTGGTGGATTTATGTGTTTGGTACACTATTATATTACATGATATTGCCAAGGAAAATTGGCCTGGTAAAGGTTATTGCCTCCAGATGTAGCACCTGGAGGGCATACTAGTTACACAATTGACTTAGTTGGATATTTTTGGGTAATCTAGAATTCTCTGGATGTTGTACTTTTGGAAAGATTAATGTGGCTAAGAGTGGGCAGTCTCTGTTGGGTTGGCCGCACCAAGAAGAAATGGGGGTTAAATTGGACCCAAGGGCTGACCGTCCGGTGTACACTATTGGGACTCCTAAGATAGTTAGTAGGGGTGTCACTGGTTTCATTCATAAGTTAAAGTTACAATTTCCTCATGTCTTCAGTGACAATTTAGGAGAATACCAGTGGTTTAAGCATCGTATTAGATTTTGTGACAATGCCATTCTCATTCGCCATAGGGTAAGAAATGTACCGTTGTCTTACAGCATCAAACTTAAGGACATGTTACGTGATCTTTTTGAGAAGAACACTATTGAACCTTTGGAGTCATCTCCAAGGGTGTCTCCGGTTGTGATTTCAATCAAACATTCAGGAGAACTGAGGCTCTGTGTTGATTTGCGCAGTTTTAATAGTACCATTTAGGTGAATACCAATCCCCTTCCTAACTTACGTGCGATGGTTGCCACTCTAGCAGGGGCACAGGTATTTTTGTGTCTTGTTCTAGCGAGTGTATACCATCAAGTCCTCTTGCATGAAGAATCAAAAAACCTTACGGCTTTCATTACTCCAGAAGGGTTGTTTAGATTTTGTTGGATGCCATTTGGGCTGGCTAGTGCGGCATCCGTATTTCAAAGACTAATAAATGAAACACTTGAGGGTTTAAAGGAGGCAATAGCTTTCCAAGATGACATACTGGCAGTTGGCAAAAATGTAGAAGAGCATGATTATAATTTGAGGAATGTGCTAGCAGCTCTATCATCTAAAGGCCTTACACTACGTTCAGACAAGTGTAAATTTAAGAGGTGTGAGTGCAAATATTTGGGGCATAGCATCAGTGGCTTGGGCATTAAACCCAAATAGAACCATGTGGAAAACATCACCAACGCCCTTGTTCCCATCTGCAAGAAGCAGTTATTAGATTTTCTTGGGCTAACTGAATTTTATGCAAAGTTTATCCCCAATTACGCATCAAAGTTGGACCCGTTCAGGTGTTTGTTAAAAAAATACAAAGTTTGATTTGACTGAAGATATGTCTGCAGCATCTAATGGTTTGAAGGGACTTATTGTGAATACACCATGTCTTAAACCTTTTATTGTTGGAGGGCAGTGCGTGGTGATGGTGGATGCCAGCAATTGTGGATTGGGTGGTGTGTTAATGCAGAGGGATAATGGTAAGGAGTGGATTGTGGCTTATGCATCACGAGCCTTCCAGGATGCTGAAAATAATTATTCTGTGAAAGAGAGGGAGTTGTTGACCTGTGTGTGGGGGGCAGAGCATTTTAGAACCTCTCTGTGAGGAACCAAGTTCATCATTAAGACAGACCACAAGCCATTGGTGTATATGATGGTGCCGGGTGAAGGGCGTGCCATGTCTGCAAGGATGGCCAGATTGGCCTCTATATTGCAGAGTTTTCAGTATTGGTTGGAGTTTGTGTATGGGAACATGAATGTGCATTATGATTTCATGTCTAGGTTACCTGTACCAGCTAGTGATCCTGAGGAGGCAGATAGGGAAGATTGTGAAGTAGCATTTATGTTATGGGATGTTAATTTAGTTGGTGTAGAGCAACCTATTATTCAAGAAGGTAAATGGAAAGAGGAGATGGAGAAAGATGTGGAGCTTAACAAGGTGATACAGTATATTTTGCATGATTGGTCAGAGGAAAAGAAGATGTCAGGAGAATTGATGGGCTATTTCAAGGTGTAGGAGGAATTGGCTGTGAAAAATGGTATTGCAGTGCATGGGGACAAGTTTGAACCTCCTTTAAATCTGAGAAAAATAATTGTGGATTTTGCTCATGAAGGTTACACGGGAATTTCAAGTACTAGAAGGCGAGTCAAGGAAAGTTTCTGGTAGCCAGATAGATGTTTATGTCTAACATCAGGTTAGGGCGTGTGAAGAGTGTGCTTCAAGTGATAAATCGGCTAAGGCAATGTCTACTGATCTGCAGCCCATGGAGTTTCCTGAAGTACCATGGCAGAAATTGGGGCTAGATATTATCAGCCCATTTACTGTATTACCTAGGCAGGAGGCATTTGGTATTGTTTTGATTGATTACTACTCAAAATGGCCTGAGGTTAAAATGGTAAAGGAAGTCACATCAGAAAATGTTGTTGAGTTTTTAGATGATGTTTTTGTAGGGAAGGTATTCCCCAGGAAGTGGTAATGGACAATGGTCCCCAATTTGTTAGTAAATATATGGAAAGTTATTTGGAGAAGTGTTCGGTGTCAAAAAACAGAATTGCGGAGTTCCATCCGGAAGTGAATGGTCAGGTTCAGAGGCTCAACTGTGTGGCCAAATAAGCTATTTAGCTGTCTGTGAAGGGAGGTTTGAATTGGAGAAATGCATTGCAATCTGTGTTGTTAGAGTATAGGACTTCCCCCAATTCTGTGACTTTTGTGATATTTTGAATTATTGAGAGGAAGTAAACCTAGCTCTCGGCTAGTACCCTTGTGGTTGAAGAACAAACAGGTTACAGTAGGTGAAGTTGCTGAAGTGGATTTTAAAGGGATTCGACGCAGGTTGGAGGGGTACAAGTCTAAAATGAGACAGGATTTAAGGAGGAGGAAAGGTGCTGTGAGCAGGCAGGTCGTGAAGATTGGTGACATGGTCCACATCAAGAAAGTGAGAATGGATAGTAAAGGATGTTCTAGTTGGTCAGATCCCAGGCAAGTCATTGACGTTTTCAGGAATGCTGTGCGTACAGATGGGGGTGGTGTTTGGAATCTCAACAATGTATCATTGTTCAGGGATGGGAAAGAGTGTTCTGATAAACATAGGAGTAATGTTTTCTTGGTTGTGGCGGGACAGGAGTGTGTTAAAAACACAGGATCTAACATTGCAACAAATTCCTGTGGTGCAGACAGTGTCAAGGATGCTCCTAGAATTGTACAGTCACTGCATCCACCCATGAGGTTCCAGGATTATGCTTTAACATAAAAAAATATGCAAAGGGGGAAGGTGTGTTGCATGCGCAAGCTTGACATGTATGTTATGCTCGTGTGTTGCTGTTTATGTTTGTAGCTGGCTGTATTGTAATGAGATCGACACAAGCGTGACACGCTTGTGTAATGCTCATGCCTATTTCAGAAGATGCCTTCCGTTGTGGAACGAGCCTGTTGCTCGTGGTAGATGTGTGTGTATTTAAGTGGGGGGGAAATGAATATACAGGGGAGGATTGGCGGTTGGTGGTATCAGTCACCTGAACTTACTGGTCTTGCCATGCCATTCAGGAATAAGATGGATTTCATGACGGAACCTATTTCCTGGTCTGGAGTTTTTATTTAAGCATGTGCCCTCTACCACACTTCCTACGGAATCACACTCTGCAT
This sequence comes from Calotriton arnoldi, assembly GCA_963921515.1. Taxonomy (NCBI): domain Eukaryota; kingdom Metazoa; phylum Chordata; class Amphibia; order Caudata; family Salamandridae; genus Calotriton; species Calotriton arnoldi. The sequence goes on along the minus strand of CAWUFW010001544.1, from coordinate 452,037 downwards.
GTGTCTGGCTCAGGCCTCCCGAACCTTGTCCATGTGACAGAGCATCGAGATCTCCCCAGGCCAGAAGTGGCCTTACCAGGGTAAGTCTTGATCTGATCTGAGAGCTGGCAACCGCTGACCCACTGGTCCTCCCACTGGGGACTGTCTCCCCCTCTTACCCCTCCATGTGGGATTCTGCACCCTCCTCTGTGGAATAGTACTGCCAGAAACCAGGACAGATTGGACGCTTGTGGCAGCTGCCCCTCAAGTTCTCCTGACACTTTGAGGCCCCCCTCTCTTGGTACAGACCAGGTCCCCTGCTCTTGCTACCTCTGGGAACATCCCAAGCTCTGGGGCTGGAAGTAGGACATCCTGAGTCTCCACCCACCCCCACCTGTCCTACTCTTAGAATGGACATGGGACCCCCCCCCCCCATTATACTGGGACCTGTCTGGGTTACTGTGAACCTCTTCCGCCCTCGGTTAGGGGGAACCTGAGCCAATCCCCTTAGGATCACTCACAAATGCCTTTTCAGACACTCTGGTACTCACCCAGAGGTCTGTCTCCTCTGCAAATTCCCTAGGGGCAGGGAACACACACTCAACCAGCTGTTGGCGTAGCCCTGAAAAACAATAACTGAACATGTGCTCTCTGGCAATCAAATTGTACAGCCCTTCAAAAGTCTTTACCATGCTACCTTTCACCCTGCCATCAAGTGGTCTGCAAACGTACCCCACAAAATCCTCCCAGGACTGGTGAGGCAGTTTCTGATTGCCCCTGAATCTCAACCTACACTCTTCTGGGGTGAATTCATACTTCTTACCCAGGGCCTCCTTCATGGGGGTATTCCTCAACCTGTCTCCCTCTTCTAGGGCCAGTATAGCGTCCTTCCCACCACCAGGAATATGACTCCATATGGCAGCTCTCCAATCCTCCTCAGGGATCCTGTACACCTCTAGAGCTACCTCATATGCCAGAAACCTTTGGTGTATGTCATCCCCCTCCTTGAAGCTAGGCACCAAATCTTTGGGTGTGTGGGCTGTGACTTCAGGACTGGATATAGTAGTTTTGCTGCCACCAGTAGATTGCTGGATCCTATCTGCAGGGCTCTGATTTCCAGCTCCTTGAGACTCAGTTCATGAGCCCACAAAACCTTTTTCTCCTCCAACGCTTTCTCAGCCTCAGCTTTTCTCTCCTCTGCAGCCAGCTGGTCCAGATGCAGCCTCAGGTCCCTCTTAGCCTGTCTGTCCTTGAGCTTCTCAGGGGACAGGGTTTGGGAGGAGACGCTGCTCCCAACATATGATCCAGTAGGGGACTCCCTCTCTCTAGGTGCCCCTCTCTCTTCTGGAGCCTTTGCCCTCTTGGGGCCCTGATCCTGAGGTCAAATAGAACCAGGGATCAACATTCTCAAGAGTGCTGAAGTAGTCCTCTTTTGACTCTTATGGTGGTGCAGATTGCATCCTGTGGACGTCCTCCGAGCTCTAAGGGCAAAGTGGTACTCCAACTTTGGTTCACCCTTTGGGATTCTCAGTCCCCCCTCTCTGCACAACCTCCTCAGCTCAGCCTTGCTGTAGCTCTCAATGCTGTTGCTGTCCAACACCATATGTGTCAGGCCCCTGGTATATACACTACACCCTCCCCTCAGGTCAGGGTTCTCATCCTCTGCTGTTGCTTGTAGCTTCCTGACTTACTCATAGGCTTTGAGGGCTATCTGTAGGTCTGTTGTGAAAGATTCCCTTCCCACATTCAGTCCTTGCAGAACTCCCTCAGTTCACTCCCATTGTAGTACGCTAGGCAGTTGAGATCAATGGACATCCTGGCAAGGTATCACAAGTGCAACAACAAAAAGAGTCCCAAATTGATGAAGGTGAAGCAGAAGTAAATGTGGAATAATGGCCAACTGAGAAAAATAGAAAAACTCATAATGGTCTTTGTGTAGAGTTATAGTGAACACTGAATTACTATATGGTATTGTACAAACACAAGTCCTATCCTCACCGGTGATCACCAATGTTAGAAATTGTAGTCCTGGCTGGCTGAGGTATGCACCCCGGCCAGGCAGACACCATCACTCTAGTCATGGTAAGCTAGATACTCACTAAAAGATAACCCTCTGGTATTTTGGCACAGAGCAGCCATGCTTATCTATAGAGGCAATGAGTAAAGTATTTGTGCTATAAACAAAAATGGGGGGAGAGAGATGGAGGTAGACGTTAGGTTCATCCTCCAGACTGTGTATAGTTATTAACGAATCTGTAAATGACAGATCTGAGAACCTAACCAAAGGGAAGGGCTTCCGCTAAATGTGCGAAACAATGCCCCGAATCTAAGAAGAGAAAATTATTTTCTTGAGTCCCCTCACTCACCAAGGGTTGCCCCTAGGTGACATGCTTCATCATTGGGGCCATCCCAGACAGCTACTGTCTGGGGCGTGCTGCAACTTGCGGAACTACGTAGGAGCACTTTTTGTGAAAAAATGTGTAGTGCAGTGTTGGGGGGAGTGGTGATGGTGATGCTAAAAATACCTAGCTAGTGAGCGATTAATTTATTCCTGCTCCTAGTTGGTATGGATAAAAAGGGGTTAATAGTAGGGAGGAAGTGTAACTGTTATGTGTATACTATCCCTAGTATTTGGTCGACATGTTTCGAGGTGTCCCCTAAACCTCTTCTTCAGGACCACATGGGGACCAGCCCCATGCGTAACACTCCGTGAGAAAAACAATCCTATACTAAAGAAATAATATAATAAAGAACAGGTGCACACCTAATGTGTGAGCACCAAAATTAAATACATACGGTTGATATCAGACTCGTAGTATCTGTTCAAGGAGATAAAGTGACAAGGAGATTAGTACATATTGCCTGCCCACCTCTCACGTGGGCAGGTCCGTACCATTTGCAGTGCTTAAATCAATGCGTTCCTCTATAGTAGGTGTCGGTGCCCTTAGTAATAAAATATTTAATTAGTGCTTGTATCCAATGTGACACCTTGGAACACATCGGACTACTCTATTGTGAGAAAGCATGGTTAATCGTTAAAAACATTGGTAAAGGGGGCGTGGCCAGGAGTGTCAAGATGGCGGTCGCACTTTAGAAGTGCTCCGGACCCCTCCGTCATCCGCTCCTTCATCCACCACTATCGGGGAGTACCTACCCTGCAACCTGACTGCCAGGCTGTCCTAAACCCTCGAGCCATCCCTGGAAGCGGTGTGGGTGGCGTCCAAACGCCACAGGCAGCCCTTGCTGAGAATCCTGCCTCGCGGCGATCCCAAGATGGCGGCTTCGTCGCAGCGATCTCCTGGCCCGCTCTACGGCCCTGAGCTCTGAGATTCCTCCTAGTGTGGCCCAGAGAGAGGAGGATCCCGGAGAGTTGCTGGAGCCATCCCGACTGGTGTTTGTGGTGCCGCTTTCCCCCCATAGGCAACGAATTGTGCCCGGCTGGACGGGAGGCGCTGGGAATGGCCTGCGGAGGCCCTGCCCGCCGCGCGTCCTGAGGTGGACTTGAGCTGCTGAGGTGCTGCGGCGCGCGATCGGCTGTCGACCGGGCGGCGAAGAGAGGAGAGATGAGCGATGCTTTCCCCAGTGCTCCCTTGCTGCTCCGCCCTGGTGAGGACCTCCACAAGTTGCCGGGCCTGAGATCTGAGCCTGCGGCTGGTGGCCTGGTGTGGCCGGGCTCGTGCATCGGCTGGGTGCTGCGGCATTGGTGGTGAGCTCCGCTGTCAGTCGGACAGCGGCGGGAGGGGTACGTGATCCCTTCCTCCCCCCCGCACCATCATACGGGAGCCTGGACCAGCGCTGCAGGGGCCCCGCGCCGGAAGTGGGACCCCTCCTGGGAGGTGACTGCACGCCGGGAGTGGGTGCAAGGCCTGGTGGCGGACTGCCGCATTGCCCACCAGCGGACTGCCAAGGTGAGGAGCTGGATGTCGGCTTGATCCTGGGTGGTGGGGGGTTCGGCCGTCGATCGGGCAGCGGGGGGTCCGTATACTTATGCAAACCCCCCCCCATTGTGTCCTGCGATCCCCAGATGTACCGCTTCTCTGACTGGCGGTGGTGGCTCCGGACTGTGGACATTAACTGAAGCGGCCCTCTGACCTGCAACAACCCCCCCGGCGCACTGGTGGTGTGTGAGGGGCGCCTCAGCTGCTGACTTGAGCAACGGTGCCGTTCAGGAGGACTGCTTCCTTCTTGTGGGTCACTGCAGACCCGGCAGACGGAGCCTCTTGGGGGAGTATCGGCCACCACATCGGGTGACGGGACTTGAGGGGTCTTCTCGTTCTCCACCTCACCCCCTGGCTGCCCCGCTCCCCGTGCACCTTGAGAGCTGCGCCCTGTCCCTCCTTTTGTGCTGGCCTTGTGCCCTGACTCTGGCGTTGCCCCGGCCCACCTGTGAGACCCTGCATGCCTGAACTTGTCCCGGGGGCACGGGAGGGCTTATTGGAAGAGAGCATCGGCCGTCGGTCGGACGGCGAGGCGTGGAGCGGCAGGGCCCTCTCCCCTCATCCTCCTCCTCCACTCTTCCTTCCTCCCGCCCGGGCACCAGAGTTCCGTTTAGACCTTCTGCCTTGCTGGGCGACGGCCATGGGTAGAGACAGAGCATTGAAAACCCCTGCCACCCAGACTAAAATGGGCCGATTCACTACCACAGACTCTGGGGTGGCTGGGGGAACTGTGGACAAAGACGCCCCCTCCTCTGCGGACCTGTCCACTATCCTCCAGGCTATCCATGCCTCACAATCTTCAGTGGAGGGCAAGATTGCCGAAGTCCGGGTTGATGTGACCCTTATCCGGCAGGATCTTCGCAATGCCACGGCCCGAATTAAAGAAACCAAATCCCGCCTATCCACCATGGAGGACGAGGTCCAGCAACTTAAGGACCAGGTTGCCCGCCTCCGGTCCCACACCCAGGAGCTTCACCGATGGGCCGAAGATGCCGAAAACAGGTCCCGTCGTAACAACCTTCGCTTGGTGGGATTTCCGGAGGGGGTGGAGCAAGGCTGGGCGGCGGACTTCGTGGAGCGCTGGTTGCGCTCATGGATGCCCGAGGGCTCCCTCTCCCCATGGTTTGCGATCGAACGGGCGCACCGCTCACTTGCGCCCAAACCACCACCGGGAGCGCCCCACAGACCAATAATAATGCGGATCCTTAACTTCAAGGATCGAGACTCTGTACTGACTGAAGCCTGTAAGCAGCAACACCTCAAGTATGAAGGCCAGACGATCATGATCGTCCCCGACTATACTCGTGAAGTCCAGGGCCAACGCCGCTCGTTTGGGGGAGTCAAACAGAAGCTGCACGCTCTCAACATACAATACCGGCTCCTCTTCCCGGCTCGCTTAAGGGTCGTGTTTCAAAATAGAACCCTCTTTTTTGACTCCCCTGAAGAGGCATGGACATTGGTGACAGAGGAGCGCCCCTTAAGGCTCAACGTCCGGAATCCGTCCCCCATAACTGGTGCTGGAGGTGCCTGCCGGGACATCCCTGCCCTCCAGCCACAATGCAACTGCTCACGCAAGCGGCGAGGCCAGAGGCGGGCCCGTTCAGACTCACCATTGGGCCCCTCTCGTCAACCGATGCCCGGAGCGCTCTCCGGAGATCTCCTTGCCGTGCGGTGATCTGGTTCCTCGGGCCACTCAGACCCTGGGGGCATCTCACCTCGTCCATCACCGTTGGATCTACCTGACACAGATTTTTCTCCCAGCTCGACGCTTCTCACAGGACCTGCTTGAACCCATCTTCATCTTCGGATGCAACTAACTCCGCGGCCGGGTGTCGCACTTTCGTTTAGTACCAATTCTATCTCCCGATGGACACAGTCACGAACATCCTACTATGAGGAGGGTTCCTCCATGATTCCCCATTCCCAAGCGTTCTAGTTTGGTTCTCTCTTGGTTATCCACTGTTAGGGTGACAGATGCTTCCGTTCCTGAAGTATAGGGAGGGGGTGGGGGCTGGTTTGGGGGGGGGGACTGTTGTCCCGAACTTTTTATGTTGTTTCATTTGTTTATTGTACCAGCATACATTCCCAGCTACACGACAAGCGCGCAAGGCCCAACATTGTAGAACTGCACCCACTACCTCGCGCAAATGCACCATTCCGCACACACTGGCCACTCGCGCTAGGTGTCCTGTCCTTCGCCCGCTTTCCCTATGTCTGACACCTATACAGAGAAGGCGTCGCTTCACATAATGTCTTGGAATGTTAACGGCTTGCTGGATAAGGTCAAGCGCACAGCGGTCCTGCGTTATGCCCAGGGTCACACTATAGACATACTGCTGCTCCAAGAGACACACATGGTAGGCAACCCTTGCCCCTTCCTGGCGCGCTACGGTTATGGTGGAGTCTGGCACTCCGGCTTTAACCGGGGATCCCGAGGGGTGGCTGTCCTGGTGCGACGTGGTCTTCCACTTGTGGTGAGTAAAGCAACCCATGATCCTAAGGGCTGCATTGTCATCTTGGAGGGGAGCCTTGGGGACCGACCTCTGAACTTGCTCGCTGTATACTCCCCCCTCCCTACTGACCTCCACACTTCAGCGTCTCGCTACACTGGTTCCTGCCCTGCCCCTGGGGACGACCATCGTTGGGGGAGACTTTAACGCAGTTATGGACCCTGACCTTGACACTGCTAAGGCCCCTTCCGCCTCCAGAGTCGCTCAATCTACCCTCCTGTCGAATTGGGCTGCCACTTTAGGTCTCGGGGACGCCTGGAGACTCTGGCATCCGACAACTAGACTCTACACCCACACATCAGCTTCCCATCACACGTACGCACAACTCGATTATGTTTTCCTGCCGGCCCTGGATTGTCGAGCAATTCAAGATGTCACCATCCTCCCCAGAGGTTTATCGGACCAATCCCCTGTGGCGATGCGGATGGGCAGCCTCCCTGAATCTTCGCGCCCGATCTGGCGGCTGAACGCCTGGTTCCTCCAGGACAAGGACTTCAGGGACCAAGTGGGAGACGAGCTCCGCCATTACTTTACCACTAATCATGGGTCGGTTTCCTCTCCTGACACCCTATTTAAAGCCGGGAAGGCCACCATCCGGGGCTTTGCCAAAGGCCAACTCAAACTTAAGTGTGTGAAGCAGAACTCCCGCCTCACACTCCTGGAGGCCCAGGCTGTCCTAATTGAGGCTCAACCTCCGGAGGAGAGAACTGAAGCCCAAGATAGGAGATTAGCATTTCTGAGGGACGAGATTAAGCAGACCTCCCTGGAGGCTGCCAAGCTGCTGTGGAGGTCCTCCGTGGCGCGAGTGTATGGGTGGGGAGACAAAAATGGGAAACTCCTTCACCATCTGGCCACTTACCCGATGGCCAACCGTATCATCCCTGAGGTGACTGGCTCAGATGGAGCGATCCAGCGAGCCCCCATTGCAGTGGCCCAATGCTTCGTCACCTACTACGCTACTCTTTACTCTGCACAGCCTCCCACTCTCTCGCTCCCGGAACTCCTCCAGTGCGAACAGTTTTCCCTCCCGTGACTCAGTGAGTCTGAGGCGGAGGTGCTAGACCTCCCTGTCACCCCAGAGGATATCAATGATGCCATATTGCGTATGGCTGCAGGTAAGACACCAGGGCCGGACGGACTCCCGCAGGAGTTCTATGCGTCCTACCGGGACCCACTGATTACCCACCTTCTAGAGGTGTATCAGGAGGCATCTGATCAAGGCTCCTTCCATCCCGAGACGGATATGGCCACTATAGTGGTGATCCCTAAGTCTCAGCCTCCCTCGAAGCACTGCCCTGATTACCGCCCCATCTCCATCATTAACTCGGAGCTCAAAATATTCGCCTCTGTCCTAGCCAATCGCATACGACCCTACCTGGCCAAACTGGTCCACCCCGACCAGTGCGGATTTATGCCCTCCCAGGGAACCCGGCACTGCCTCAGACGTCTCCACCTCGCTTTAGCGAATCGACAACAGCTGACCCCCTACTTATCTCTCCTTCTCGTAGATTTCGAGAAAGCATTTGACTCGGTGGACTGGCGATACCTGGAGGCGGTATTGATGGAAATGGGTTTTGGAGCCCCTTTCCGCGGCCTGGTTAAGGCGCTTTATTGCAAACCAAGGGCCCAGGTACTGGTCAACGGAGCCCTGTCACACCCCTTTCCCATCAGAAGAGGCACGAGGCAAAGATTCCCCCTCTCGCCCCTCCTATTTGCGTTGGCGATGGAGCCCTTTGCCTGTCTTGTCCGATCTGACCAGCTCCTCACGGGATGGAGATGGCCCGGATTGGAGGAAGATAAGATCGCCCTCTATGCTGATGACGTTCTGCTGTTCTTAGCAGATCCGGCTCGGTCAGGACCCCGATGCCTCTGGGCCTTGAGTCTTTTCGAACAAACCTCCGGCCTTCAATTGAGCTCGGCCAAATCCGTTCTGGTCCCCCTTCACCTCTCGAGAGAGTGCTTTGATTGGCAGTCGTCAATACCTCTTCGGCGACAGTCCTTCAAGTACCTGGGAATCTGGGTTGCCCTCCTTCCTGACCTCGCTTGGTCACTCAATGTAACCCCGCTAGTGAAAAAGGTTCGGGCTGACCTCCTCAAGTGGCAAACCCTGCCACTGAACCCTATGGGCAGAATAGCTCTATTTAAAATGATGATCCTGCCCAGATTCCTTTACATGCTTCAGAATACGCACCTCTCCTTCTCAAGGTTGTGGTTCTGGGAGCTGGACAGCATGGCCACCAAGTTCTTGTGGGGAGATCGGAGGCCTAGGCTGGCCCTCGCCCAGTGCCGGATCCCACCCTTTGACTGCGGCCTGGGGATGACAAATCTCTACCTTTACTATTTTGCGACTCTGCTCCTCACCGTGCATGATTGGTTTAACGGCGGCTGGTCTGACCCGGCATACCGCTTGGAGCTACACACCCTGGGCTTGTCTAACATTCAGGGGATGCTGTATGGGAGCACCATTTCCCAAACTCTACCTGAGGTCACGCGCGGGGTGATTTTGGCCTGGCGGGCTTCCCTGCGTCACACCCACTGGTCGGATAAATTGACCCAACATACCCCATTGTGGTGCGGTGCACGGCTCGGGGAGGTTGCCAACCTCTCTGGTTTTAGAACATGGGATCTCATTGGCATTTCGCTACTGGGGGATGTCTGGGGTGGGAGCCACATACGCACTTTCCAAGAGTTGCAGACTCGCTACTCCCTCCACGCTTCCCAGTCTTACCGTTACCTGCAGATACGCCATGCCCTCCACTCTCACATCTCAGAAGGCACCTCCCTGCCCGAATATAGCCCGCCCGAAGCCCAGAACATGACCTGTAACCTAGGGAAGGGAGAGATCTCCCGTATCTATCGCTCCCTTACCAATAACACCCCCAACACACTATCACAACTCAGGGACAGATGGGAGGGTTGGCTCGGGTCCCTGGATGACGCTGATTGGAGGGACGCATTGATGGCTCCCAAAACAGTCACAGCCTCAGCAAGGCTTCGCCTAGTTCAAATATACTATCTTCACACTGCCTATCTTACGCCGCTGCGTCTCCACCGTGCTGGGCTCCGACCAGATGCATCCTGTCCCCGCTGCAGCCACCCACAAGCTGACTTTTATCACATGGTATGGCTTTGCTCCGCAATCACGCGCTACTGGGAGTCAGTAACAGGGGAACTCACTGAGGTCCTGGGCTGGGAGGTTCCCCTTAACCCATTGAATGTCCTTCTGGGTATCACCGAGGGGATGGATGGTTCCAGAGCTGAAAAACTCTTTCTAAACACGGCACTGATGGTGGCCAAAAGGGACATTGCGGCCAATTGGCTGGGCTCGGCTGCCCCCACCATGACGCGCTGGTGCAGAGGGGTGGATTGGTGCGCCGCACAGGAACGGCCCCTGTATGAGGCCAGAGGCTGCCCGAAGAAATTTCGAAGAATGTGGGGCAAGTGGGTCGGGGTGGTGGAAGACTAATACTCTTAATGAGTAATCGAGGGCTGGAATGGGTGCAACACTGTTTTTGCCTTGTCTATCAGCTCATCTATGCTGGTGTGATCTCCTCTTGTATTTGCCTTGCACGACTCAATGTACGAACAGCTGGTATTGTTATCTCTTGTTGGCCTCTCACAAAAATCAATAAAATTGGTTATAAAAAAAAAAACATTGGTAAAAGGAGAAAGAAACACTTGTGAGCAAACATCACAAGACAAGCAAACATAAACATACTGTTCACAATTTGTAAGAACATACTTCTGTTTTGGCAACGCTGTGCCTCATGGACTGCCAGGGTGGAGGGGCTTGTAGTAACCCTAGAAGAATGTATATAAAGTATTTGAGTCAAGGAAAGGGCCATGGGTAAATGCGAAATACTGGTTAGTTATTCCCCATAGCGTGGCCTGGAGGAAAAACAAGCCTTTTTCAGGGATCCTGGGTTCCTGTTAGGGAAGAAAAGATCTTACTTGGCTCAGCACTCCTCCGTCAATGACACCTACTCGTACCCGGGTGGATTGCATATTAGCGTGTCTTCAGCCCGATGTTGTTTAAGTACTGGCAGGAAAAGCCCAGTCATGCTCATATGTGAGTAAAGACTAGACCGCGGTTGTAAGAAAATGGCTGCCTTGTTTCGGAACATTGTCCGCCCCATTTTGGGAGGATCATTTTCAATGTTGGAAAAAATTTAATTAGTGGCATTGTAAAAACTGGGGGATGAGTAAATAGTAATTTGTCAGCATTTTTTGAGGTGATTACCGCAACTGAAAAAAGACTATGAATAAAAGAACATGAAAAAAGACTATGAACCAAGGTTATGGAAAATGGCCATTTCATTATTGGCAAAGTTCGAGCGCCATATTGGAAGTAGAGACCTGAATTGGTCCACCTCCAATATTTAGATAAAAGATTATCAATTGAGTTGTAGTTAGTGTGGTGTCTCCTGAAAGGAGAAACTTTTCTAAAGCCTATGTTTGATAGCGAGGCAGTAGGATTTAGACTGTTGCTTTTGTGTGGATGTGGATGCGGTCGTTCAGTATTGGCATGTTCCTTGTATCATGCCAGTAGGAGTTACAAAAGCAATGTGGGGTCTCACGTGGGAGTCTGTTCGTGGGACCTTTTCTTGGAGGTGATTTGAGTACCGGCCGGTCCTCTCATCTGTGATGTAAACAAAAAAGTCCCGGAGTGGTATTGGGATTATTATATCTGTATCTCCAATGTACCCAAGGTGTAGTTCATCTTGTGAACTGTCCCCATGGGATATCATTATTCAGACCTGTCGTATCTGTGTGCAATTTGAACACCCATCTATGTTCTTTTTCCAGCAGCTTCTGTTCTAAATTGTCACAGTGTGTTATATGTTCTAACACTACCCATCGCATGTCATTTGGGGTGTGTTTCTTTTCATTAAAGTGCGCCGTCATCCTCGTGCTTGCCCTGTGGCACCTGATGTTGCTACGGTGCTCACATATTCTGGTGCTGACCTTTCTAGTAGTCATGCCTACATAGTGTAGGTTACAGCTACATGTGATCATGTATATCACCCCTGAGCTGTTGCATGTGGTGAACTTTCTTAATTCCCAAGTTGTTCCTGTGTTGAAAGTCACCTTCTTCGTGGTAGCTGTTAGGTGGCACACACTGCAGTTGCCACATGGGTGATGGCCTGTGGGTAACGTACTGATTACCTGTTGGTTGTTCTTGAGTTGGGATTTTGGGCGAGTGTGTACTAGGATGTCCCTGAGGTTCTTTCCTCTTCTATGTGAGAACATGGGTAGTGGGATATTTAGTTTCCCGCTGTTGAGGATGCACCAGTGCTTTCGTACTATCTTAGAGACTTTGTCCAATGCTATGTTAAATGTTGTTATACAGATGGGTCTTTTGTCTTTTTCTCTGTCCTCTTTTTCATATGTTTCTAGAAGAGCGTCCCTGTGATTATTGGCTGCTCTTTTCTTTGCTTTATTGATGATCTTAGCAGGGTATTTTCTCTTACGGAGTTTTTTGGATAGGTCTTTTGCCTGTGTTTTATAATCCTTTATTTCTGAGCAATTTCTCCTGAGCCGGAGAAATTGGCCAAAAGGGAGGTTTTCTTTCAGGTGGCGAGGGTGAAAACTGTCATAAAGTAGTATGCAGTTCTTGGCAGTGGGTTTAAAGTGAGTGGTAGTCTTAAGAGTCCCTTCTGCCGCATAGATGTTGAGATCTAGGAACACCAGTTCTGATCTGCTCATGGTGTGTGTGAATTTTAGGAATGGGTCCTGTAGATTGAGCCATTGGAGGAACTCATTTGCTTCAGATTCGTCGCCTTTCCATACCATAAGGACATTGTCAATGTACCTTTTCCATTCCAGTATTTTTTCTCAGTGTGGGTTGTTGTCTGACAAAATCTTGTGTTCTTCTAAATGGTAAACATACAATCCCGCCACACTTGCAGCAAAGGTACTCCCCATGCTGGTCCCATGTCGTTGTCGGAACAGGATGTCCTCAAAATGGAAAAAATTCTCAGTCAAAGCCCATTTACAGCAATCAAGGACTACATGTTGTGGTGTATGGTAGGGCCATTCTGCTCCATATAGGGTCTCCTCTAGGATATCTAGGGTTTCCTTGTGTGGTAAGCTCGTGTATAGGCTCTCTACATCTAAGCCAATGAGGACATTGTGTGCAGGGTCAAAGTTGAGATCCTTGAGTAGGCAAAGTGCTGCTTTCGTATCCTTTAAATATGTATTTGTTTTTTGTATCAGGGGGCGTAGAAAGGCATCTGCAAATTTTGAAAGTGGTTCTAGGATGGATCTGATACCAGAGACAATGAGACAATGGGACATCCTGGAGGGTTTTCCAGTGACTTATTAATTTTTGGGATAGTGTAGAAATAGGGCACGACTGGTTGGGTATTGGTCATGAATTCTCCTTCTTTCTTAGTAACCCAATCATGTGTTAATGCTTCTTCAATCATGCTGGTAATCTCAATTCGTTATCGTGCTGTGGGGTCTTTTTTGATGCGTTCATAATTTCTTTCGTCTGACAGGAGCCTCAGGCATTCACTTCGGTATGCCTCTGTGCTTTGTAGGATGATGCCACCGCCTTTATCAGCAGGTTTTATTGTGATGTCCCTGTTGTTGGCCAATTCCTTGATGGCTTCTTGTTCCTTCTTGGTGGTATTATGAAATGTTTTTATGATTCTTGGATCCATCTCTCCTACTTCTTTTAGAACCGCCTTTTCAAAGGCTAATAGTTCTACCGGTAGTGTGACTGATGGCGGTGTAAAGTATTTGTGCAACACCCACACACAGTAAAACAATGAATACACCACAAACCGACTCCATATAGGTTTATACAAATAGCTGTTTGTATTATGTTAGGAACCAGATCGCAACTATCAAAATGCGTTGTATACTTTTCAAGTTATGCACATAAACAGATACCACTCATTATTCTGTAGCAAACAATGTCAACAGCTATAACATTCCCCTGTATACTGTTTAAGATTTGCAGGTTCAAAACTTAGCAAATAATTGCAGAATTGGGAGAGCTCTGGCGCTATTCTTAGCGTTTTTACGGTAGTGTCTCACGGAGGAGTACTGGAAGAGCACTTGAGATTAGAGGCTTCGGTGCGGTCTTCCAACCGATCAGTGAGTACAGTTATGCTGAGCAAATAACAACAACAGGCAGCCCAGAGCTGCCTCGCAGGGCCTCACTGATCCCGCTCACTCAGTGACAGTACCTGGCCGGCGTCTCGAGGGGCCGCATGGAGATGTCCTCAGTCTGTCAGGATAGGCTTGGCAGTGTGCAATGCTGGGAGGTGTTGCCTCTGGCGGCCGGGCCCCGCCCACGGCTGATATCGGCAGAATTCTCCTTGTTGCTGGGCAACCCTCCGGGCTCATGAAGCCGGGGCTTCCCTCGATGCTCGGGAAAGCACAAAGTGCTGGAACACATGCTCCTCATGGAGTCAAATGCACTCAACACGCACTGGGCTTGAAGAATACATAGTGCTCAGCACCGCTGTTCTTGAAGTATGAAGCGCTCAACACATTCTGGGCTTTGTAAAATGCAGAACAAAGAGAGGTCAATCATTGCTCTGAGTCAGAACGCCGCTGCCAGACTCACGAGTGACAGAGTCCCAGGGCAATGGTACTTAGGTGAAACCTTTGATGGCCCTGAGATTTCAAAAACAGAAGGCAAGCCAACAAGCCCTTGGGTAGCACTTGGAGGGAAGGCGGAGTCCAGCCCTCCTTCCTGCAGAGTCAAGGAGCAGCAGGCAGCAGGGCAACAAGCAGGAATGCAGTCCTTCCAGAAAAACAGTCCAGTTGAGTCCTTTAAGCATCTCAGCAGTACTTCTGACAGAGGTTTAGTTCAAGTTCCAGGAGTGTCTGATTTGGTAGGGCCAGAGCCCAGTACTTATACACTAAAGTACCTTTGATGCAGGGGATGACTTCCTAAGAACTCTTTGAAGTGCACAAGGATCCCTTTCAGCCCGGTCCTGTCTGCCAGGCTAACCGTGGGGGGTAGATCAGTTCTTTGTGTGAAGACAGGAGACAGCCTATTCAAATGTAATTGTGAGCCACTTCTCCCCGTTCCTGCCCGGATGACCAATCAGTATGCAGATGAACGCAGATGCAGTTGAGTGTCCTGTGTTATGGCTGCCTAGAAAGAATGCACAAATGTAGCTGTCACCCAGCCCAGACGTGTATTGGAGACAGGTTGTCAGGCACCCAGAGCAGCAGGTGCAGAGAAATGTCCACTTCTAAAAGTGGCATTTCTAAAATAGTAAAATTAAATCTACCCTCATCATCAGTAAGTTGGATTTATCAATACCATTCCAAACATATGAAACATCAGAAAGATACTCCTCTCTGATCAGGAAATACAGATTAAATGATTATTAAGGAATTCTGAATGCTACCCTATGAGAGGGGTAGGCCTCGCAGTAGTGATAAACAAATAGGCTGCTTGTCACTAACAGGACATGCAAAACATAAAGGTGCATGCCCCTCCTTTTACATACATAGCATCCTGCCCTTAGGGCTACCTAGTGCCTATCTTAGGCGTGACTTACATGTAATCAGAGGGGAGTTTGAGGCTTGACAAGTAGCTTTAAATGCCAAGTTGAAGTGGCAGTAAACTGCACACACAGGCACTGTAATGGCAGGCCTGAGACAGATTTGAAAGGATACTTATGTAGGTGGCACAATGAGTGCTGAGGGCCACTAGTAGGATTTGAAGTACAGGACCTGGGTATATGGTATACAACTTTACACAGGACTTACCAGTAAATCAAATATGCCAATCAGGTAAACACCAATGCCATCATGTTTTGGGCAGAAGCACATGAACTTTAGCACTGGTTAGCAGTGGTAAAGTGCTCAGAGCCCTAAAGCCAACAAAAAGAAGGTCAGAAAAATAGAGGGAGGAAGCTAAAAAGTTTGGGGTAACCCTGCAAAAAGGGCCATTTGCAAAAGTGTCAGAGAACAATGAGGGTTGGGGCTGGGTGCCATCTATTCTAGGGACCAATTCGAATGACTATTCCTAGTCCAGCCTTAGCTCAATTCATAAGGAAGCAACCACTCCCAGTTCCTTATTCTCATGGAATGTTGCAGTACTGAAAAAAGTGCTGGTTGACGAACGCACTTTGTCCTTCCTATCAAATTCTCCATTTTACCTGTGCCTTCAGGAAACATGGAGCACTTTGCTAGCATCAACCAAGGGGTAACAGGAAGTGTAGGAAAGTGCCCCTTTTTGACATTGTCACCCCCACTTTTTGCCTGGTAAAGATGTGATTTCGACTAAAAGTACACTGGGTTCCTGCCAACCAGGTCCCCAGTACCAGAGCTCTTTCCTAAAAACTGTACAATTGTTTCCCCAATTGGCAAAACCTTTAGCACTCTCTGTACGTGTCTAGTAAATGGTACCATAGTATCTAGGGCCTGAGGTACTAAAGAGGGCCCCTAAGGGCTGCAGCACAAATTGTGCCATCCTAAGGGACCCCACACCAAGCACATGCTAGACAGCCATTGCAGGCTGCGTATCTTGGTTCAGACAAAAGTGAAAAACCAGCATGTTACACATCCCTGTGTGCTATGTCCCCTACCACTGCATGTACTATTTGTAAGTCACCCCTACAGCAGGCCTACAGCCCTAAGGCAGGGTGATAAATATTACATTGCAAGGCATGCCCCTGTGCTGGTCTGTCCTATTACTGACAGTACAAGTGACCAGGGAAGCCATCTTAAGACGCGCTGGACACTGGTGAAAGCGAGTTCCCCAGCTACATAAAGGCTTCACTGAAAATAGGGTTGTCTGGTATCAAACATCTCATATTGGTAAACACACACTGATGCCAATGTTGGATTTACCAATACATGCACTCAGAGGGCACCTTAGCGGTGCCCCATGAAACAAGCATTTGCAATGCATCGGTCTCGCCTTTGGGACCTTATATGTATTTAGCTATGCAGCACATTAGCCTGGGTGCTGAAACATCTATTGTTCTTTAACATGGAGGGAAAGTGAGCACCAAACTGCGTGACACAGCAGGTATGGGAACACATGGAGAGAAATATTGCCTTTTAGAGGGAAATGGTATAGTCCAAAGCTTTTTTTTTAATATAAAATCAGGGCCTTCAGTGGTCATATTACTGTAAATACAAGATTTGAAAAAATATTGTCTACGGGTGCTCGTGGAAGACAATTTCTATGGACTGGAATCTAGAAAACAGCACAGATAAGCCTATCACCAACCGAGCACTGGTAAGGGTTTCGGACCAAGGCTCTCTCTCATGGCAGGCCTGCCTGCTGCACCCAGAGCACTCACAACATAGATATGCCTACCAGCAACTGAACTCTGTCACAAACCACACACTTCTAGACCAAGGCTCTCTCTCATGGCGAGACAGGGCCTGCACCCAGAACATGGTCACAGGAAGGTCTAACAGCAAGACAGGGCCTGCACCCAGAACACAGACACATGAAGCTCTCATTGCAAGACTGGCCTGTCTGCACTCAGAACACGGTCCCAACACAAGAAGGTCTACCAGCAACGGAGCCCTGTCACAAACCATACATAACTAGCCCAAGGATCTCTCGGGGAATGTGTCGGGATAGACCGTGAAATCCAAGACTGACTAGGGAACTCTAGGTACCCTATCATAAGGAAAGGGGTTCGAAAGTAACAAGAAAAAGACAGAGCCGAGGGCGGACTGCGACGCACACGACAGTGGGGTAAAGGAATGGTCGAGGTGCCAACACTGGTGTTGGTGGGGAAAGGTAGAGAATAAGCAAAGGACACAACAATCAACGAGTGGCACCACAGAGAGGACTCTCGAGAAGGGCGAAGCTGGCAGCCAAGGAAAGGACACCACAGCCCAGTAACCGGTTAACAAGAGCAGCTCAAGGGGCTCAGTGACAGGCCTTTCGGCAGCTCCTCCTCTCGGGCTGCAGAACACACTCCCGTCCGTTTTGCAGCGCGTGCCGCTCATACTTAAGACAGGAGCATTCCTCTTACCCGGAGTATTAATGGCCCGCCCAAGATCACCAACAAACGACCCCAAAACCACTCTGACCTGTGACCGAAGACCTCCGCAGCGACACGCGGTAAGTAAGATGGCGATACGGGAGGAGAAGCCTGGGAGAGACGGTGACGTAGAAAGCACGTGACTTGCTCTGCTCTATCCGCACCCCTTTGGTGCACAAGTAATGTAAATAGATATTGGACGGAGGTACTCTGAAATGCATTGAAATAGAAAATGGACTATTGAAAACCGAGGGGTATGGTCACGGAAAAAATAGCTAGGCGCGTCTCATGTCAGAAAATGGGTCATTAAAATAGAAAACGGACAAAGGGAGAAAAGAAAGCATGTTACATATAACATAGAAACAAGAGAGGAGCGGGGGCGAGCGAGCGCGGCAGCCTGGGCTTGAAAGCTGACCAGACGCTCGTGCGTCATGGCCTTTTCCCCGCACGGCCGGCATGTTTCCAACCATCGCGCACGCGTCTGGGCACGATAATGGGAAACAGATGTTGGCCCTGCGCGCGTAACCGCAGGAAAAAGGCCATGACGCACGAGCGTCTGGTCAGCTTTCCAAACCCCCTTACTAAAAGTCTTGCAAGCAGCGCATGCGCTGCTCTAGGCTCGACCTAACAATACCAGCCTCTGGTGTTCTTGCTGACTGGTTTCTGCCAGCCTGCCAGCCTGCCACCCGAGACGTTGTTCTGACCTCCTAGGATGAGAGCCTTTGCTCTCAGGAGACCCATAACAAAAGCCTGCCTGGGAAGAGCTTGTAACATCCCCTCCCACAGGATGACCTGCTGATTAGCCTCCTTGGGTCCATGAGATTCAAAGAAGCAGTGGCCTTTGGAATGCAAATGTGGCTCCCCTCACAAGAGAGGAAGCCACCTTGGCACCTGGACAGGTGGGAAAATTAGCTAGTCAGGTAGGCATGCCACCTCCAGACTAGTACCACACCTAAGGTGGGCTACTGTGAGGTGGACACGATTTTTCAGAAGTAGTCATCTTTGTGATGGCATACTTAGGAATTCTGGGACAGGGTTATGCCCACTTCCCACAGGAAGTGGTCATATAGGGGGCATACTTACCCCAAGGGTCAGTAGCCAATTGGCTACTACCCTACACTCCCCTAACCCTCTACATCCAGTATTTAGGCGAGCCTCTGGCACCAGAGAAGCAGATCCTGATGACCTAAGAAGAGAGAGGACATTGAAGAGCCACGAAAGCAGAGAGGAGAGAAGAAGCAGCTGACCTGCCAACCCTGCCAGCCTGTCCGCATCCCTCATTGAAAACTGTGCCAAAGTTGACTCATCCTGCAGCTAGTGACTCCAGAAACCTGCGAGGCCTGCTTGGCTTTGAAAAAGACTCAAGACCTCCCGTGAACATCGGACCTGTTCTGAAGAAACTCCAAAAGAGAAGACTCTGAAGCCTCTGGCACCACCTAAACCTGACACCTGAAGCCACCACTGCACCCGTCACCTCCAGCCCAAGTTGAAGTGGGCCACTAGTGTCAACAAGGTCATCCAGCCCTCCAGAGCTCGAGACCATTGTGGTTTCACCCCTCCTGGGCCCCCCAACATCGCCTGCAGCCTCTGCACGCAGGCCCCTCAACCGCGACTGCTCCCGGTAAGAAAACCCGATGCCCAAAAACACCTCTGCATCCGTTGCCCCTGGGCTGTGGAGAAGAGGACCCCAGGTGTCCCTACGTCCCTGAGAACTGCAAGTTTTAAACCCCCCCTGTTGGTTCACCCCGACTGGACTTCTAACCAGAGCCGGCATCCTGGAATATTTATCTAAATTTTGCAACGACTACTGGGCCCAATTGTCATTCCCACTTTACAAAGCCTCGTTTCAGCAGCCATAGGTGCCAGATTTATGGCACAGGTTAATTTTCTACCCCTATACAAGAAAGAAGACAATTCTGATCCTGCTAATTATGACCGAATTGCTATTTTTGATGTGACGGTTAAGGCTTCTGCTAGAATCCTATTGAGTGAATTAGATAGCTGCGAGGGACAGAAACCTTTAATTCCACGCCTTCTAATAGGGTTCCGTAGCACCACAGATAACATTCTAGCCATGACCTACAAGGTCCATAAGTCCACCCTTCCACACGAATTCCCCGTGTTTGTTTTCTACATTGATTATACTGCTGCATTTGACAGGGCCGATCGACACCTCCTGTGAGCGAAGCTGATGAAATGGGGCATCCAACAGGCCCTGTTGAAAACCATTATTTCACTTTATTTTGGCACATGAGTAAGGGGTATGGTAGGAAACCGCCTCAGGGTATCAAATTACATGTACACAAACAGAGGACTAAAACAAGAATATGTCTTTGCTCCCATTTTACTCAGTTTATTCACAGCTGACATGGGAGACGACAGACAACTTAAAATGAACTGCACACATTTAACTGACTCAATACGTTGGTGGCCAACAACTCGAAAACCAAGGTTATTAGTTTTTGGTAAACTCCAAAACATGGAAAAAAAATCTTGGCACTTAGGCCCTCTTACTCTGAGCTACACCTCATTATGCAACTATTTAGTTGCTTGCGTCCCAGACAGAAGCTCCCCAAAGTTCTACTTAAACCACATCAAGAATAAAGCATCTTCCTTAATCTTTGTACTTTGCAGGATAAACTTAAAACTACATAGTTTCTTTGCTGACCCAAACCTAAAAGTTACCAAAGCTAAATACATACCAATGTTATCCTAAACGAAGTGCGCCTTTAAGGCGAATTTCTCATGTGTTTTTTTTGATCACCTCCAGAGCAAAGTGTACAGGAAAGTCTTCCACCAACCCCTACATACACGAAGATCCCAGATTCTCCTGGAACTTGGGGGCATATTATCAAGGGCAGTATCGCCACTTTAGCAGCACTTTTTGCCGATAAAGCGGCGATATTTTTATCGCCCTATTAGCAAGCTGTCGCTAACAGCTATTAGCGACAGCTTAATGGCGATAGCGGCCGTTTTGTTGCCGCTTTGCATGTCAGCGATAATTATCGCTAATGACATGCAAAGTAGGCGTTCCCAACTAAAAGCAACTGCAAACAGTCGCAAACACAACTTCCCCCTATTATCAATGCCCGCGAAGCAATAAAAAAAGTCGCGCTAACCGCGATTATCACTGGAATTTAACACCTGATAAAAACTTGACTTAACCATCTTGTCAATGGGAAGTGGATTGTAAGGTTAAGTCCTCACCTGCCCTATTAGCAAGCTTTTCATTAGCGCAGTGAATTTATCACTGGATTTCTCGCGCTATTGCTGGGTTTCGCCGCTATCGCTGGATTTTTTATCGCCTTGGAGATAAGCGTTGATAATAACGCGTTATCTCCGCGATGAAATCCAGCGATAGCCGGCGATAAAAAAAACAGCGCTAAGCGCGCTTTGCGATAATTATCGCAAATCCTTGGTAATATGCCCCTTGGATTGCTAAGCCAATATCTAGCATGAAAAGCCGCCTCCATCAAATATTGCTATCAGATTAAAAATGCAAAAACAGACTCATTAAAATATCTTTTACTATCAATCCAACAGGCAGGCAGATTCGGACCAGCTTCATGGGCTAACTCTTTAACTACAGCAATCAGGGACCCGGACATGAACACCCTATGGGAAAACAATCAATCTCAAACAATTTTATGGTATACCATCAAAAATCAGCAATTGCCCGCCACTGACCTTGCAAAATGTATGCAAAGCAGGCATGCCACTCCAAAAAGTGTCTCTTATATAAGGCTAAATGGGAGAAACTAGGGGGCAGATTTACAAGCCCCTTGCGCAATTTTTGCGTCATTTTTCCCATGTTAAAAATGACGCAAAAGTGGCGTAAGGGGCTTGTAAATCTGCCCCTAGATCTATAGACACTATATCATGCTTCCTGACATACCCCAGTAAATAATTCAGACAGAAATGACTGAACTTCTCAAATGAACCGCATCATTGTCGACTCTTTACTACGAATAAAGGGAGCTATTTTGCATCTTTTTTGTTTCTGTCCTGCGGTAGAGACAGAAAGACGCATATTTCTAAAAACATTTTTATTTTTTTACACAATAGGAATTTCAGGTGTGCCAATGCAGTGAAGTATTGTTTGAACACAGAGAATAGATTTTAATTTGTGAATACAACGTGAGTGTAAATTTTGGAATGATTTTAATTATTCAAATACACTAAATTGTGTTTATTCATTAATTCGTTCATTCATTCATATTCCCAACCGGTTTATTTACAGTAAAAGTTAAAATGTTCTAGTGTTTATTCTATTGCTTAACATTCCAATTGTGGGTGTTTTTATGGTGTGAGAGCCCAAGTGGCCGCTCAAAGTTCTCTGTATGGAACATGTTGTTTTTCTTATGCCTGTTATGGTATAAGAGCCATTTCTCGGAGGTCACATTAATATATAGTGTTTGCAGTGTTCCTGAAATTTAGAAAAAAACTCTTCTCTCAAATTTCCGAAGCAGTTGAGGTGTTCTCTGTATTTTATAGTACCCGGCTGAGATGTAAATGTCTCACGGAGTAATGAAGGTGTTTTCATGTTTACCAAAATTGGGGGCATATGTACACGGGGATTGCGCCAACGAAACTTAATGTTTTACAAGGTTCCGGTGCCGCAATGCCCTGCACTATACCTGTACCTTCCTGCACATAAACAACCATTAAATAACGTAGATTTGCTACTTCTATGTGTGCTGTATTCAACACCATTATTGATTGTTTATGTGCAGGAAGGGACACCTACCTGTACATAAACAATCATTCCCTGCAAAGGTAAACACAGGGGTGCGCCGTATTGTTGTAAATACAGCACATCCCTGCGTTTTTTAAATGACGCAGCGCGGCACTGCAAAATTTGTCGCCGCACAGTGCCATTTCCTTGTAGATATGCCCCTTACTGTGATACATCTTTCGACAGTATTTATTTATTTAAAAGGTTTTATATAGCGCGAACATGACCACAGGGGGTATTAGAGAGCTTTACAATTTAGCAATCACGCATGGTATAAGAAGAAGTAACAGAAAAACAACAGAATAACATACAATCATCACAGTCTCATAGCAACTAACGTGTCCTCGAGAGCATTGGAAGCTAGGGTTCTGAGGCAGATGTTTCTTCATCAATATCGCTTTAACTTTCTTTTTGAAAAAGGCAATAGAGGGATTCAGTCTATATCGCGAACATGACCACAGGGGGTATCAGAGTGCTTTACAATATAGCAATCGCGAAAGGTGAAAGAGGAAGTAACAGAAAACCAACAGATCAACATATAATCTTCACAGTCTCGTAAAAACTAGAGTGCCCTCGAGGGCCTTGGAAGCTAGGGTTCTAAGGCCGAAGTTTCTTCATCAACATCGCTTTAACTTCCTTTTTGAAAAAACAATAGAGGGATTTAGGCTGACTTCAGGGGGCAGGTAGTTCCATATTCTCGGGGCGATACCCGAGAAGGCTCGATTGTAAGTTTTCTTTTTATGGAATTTCTGTGGTTTGAGCAGTAATGTGCTAGCACTTCTAAAGGATCTAGAGCCACCAGAGAACTCCAGTTTTTGAGCGAGGTATATCGGGGTGTTGAAATGAATGGCTTTGTGGGCCATGCATGCAATCTTTAGTAGCATCCTTGCTTCAAATGGGAGCCAAGTTAGGGATATCAGCTCAGGCGTGATATAATTGTTTCTTTTAGAACCTGTTATAAGCCTTGCAGCAGAGTTGAGAGCAACCCTAAGTGGAGCCGTCTTCGATCTAGGAAGGCCGCAGAGGGTTGAGCTTCCAAAATCCAGCGTAGAGATCACTAGGGCTTGCAGCGCAAACTTTAAGTCATTAGATGGGGAGGAAAGGTTTTATTTTCCTTAAGATGCTGAGTTGGAAGTTCACTCCTTTGGTGAGTGCACTAATGTGCTTCTGCATGTTCAGACTCTTATCTAGCATTATTCCTAATGAGTTTGTGGAATCAATGATGTGTAGCTGTTAGTTGATTCATCCATTTTTCGATGACTGGTGACTGTTTGGGTGGGGCGATTAGGAGGAATTCCATTTTAATAGGCATTTAATTTCAGGTGGTTAAGTGTCAGCCAACTTTTTGTTTTCTGTAAAACAGAGTTAAGGACCTGATGTCTTCAGGGGAGGAGACCTTCAAGTACAGTTGGGTGTCGTCGGCATACATGTGATAGTGAATGCTGGATAATTTCCGAATTTCTGTTAAAGGCTCCATGAACAAGCTGAAGAGAGTGGGTAAAAGTGCGGACCTCTGTGGTACCCCGAAAGTGACCAGTGAGGGATGAGACAAAGACTGGTTCACCTTGAATCTTCGGGTTCTATTTTGGAGAAATGAGGAGAACCAGTTTAGTACAGGCCCAGAAAGCCCCATCCTGTCTTCCAATAGGTCGATTAGGTTCTCGTGCTTAACAGTATCAAAAGCTGTCGATAGGTTGAGGAGGATCAAAAGGCAGGATTCATTCTGATCAAGCATGCTTAGCGCATCGTCTACAATGTGAGTGGGAGCGGATTCCGTGCTATGACCCTGACGGAACTGGATTGGAATTGGTCTAGAAGTCGGAATTGATCAATATGGTTACAAAGCTGGACGTGAACACATTTCCCGAGGAGCTTTGTCAGCGTGGGAATGTTGGAAATTGGGCGGAAATTGGGTAGGTCAGAGTGATCTGCGGATGTTTTTTTTAGAATAGGGGTGACCTGCCCATACTTTAGGCAATCCAGAATAGCACCTTGCAGTAGTGAGGCATTGTCTATCTTAGCCCAGAGTGGGAGTATGGAAGCTCTGGTCTCAGAGAAGTAGTTCGATGGCAAGGGGTTGTTAAAGTGGTTAGATGGTTTCAGAGTAGCAAGAGTTTTGTGTATAGTGCTTTCATCCAAAGTTTTGAATATGCTCCAGGAAGTGTTGTTTTTGGGGGGAAAACCCGAACGGGCGAGGTCACATCAGACCAAGGAGGAAGGAGCAGGTTAGGAGGTGTGATCAATAGGTGCTCCAAGGCTGACCGTAGTTCAGATTCGATCTTAGTTGTCTTTTCAAAGAAGTCAGTGAATTCTTCGCAGCTAGGCTGCTGACCAGGACCCGCTGAGGAAAGGTTAGGTTGTGTGTTTGATTGAAGCTTGATAAGCTTTTTTTTTTTTTTTAAACTTTATTTATGATTTTGTGAGAGATCTTGTGATTCAGGGATACACAGGTACACTCTTCCAGCACAGGCAGACAATTTGTGCATCTTGTAACGTAATACATAATAGGAAGTAGACTCGGCACAAATACGACACATAATACAATAGCGGCTTGCCTCCCCAGGCATATTACAACAGGACAGTCTAGTATTTCAATACATCAGTTAGATCCACACCAAAACATTCTACAGGGCCTGGTGTCAGTGAGCGTAGCGTAGCGTAAGGCCAGCATAGTACATGTGTAAGTCAACATATCTACTCTGCAGACATAGAATGACCCTCCACTGCAAGGACAGGTGTGGCCTCATCAATCGGACCCTCCCCGAGGCGCAGCCACTCCACAAAGGGGACCCAGACGTCCTTAGGGCGAGATGCTGTAGGCATTAGATCCCAATAGCTGGCCAACTGTTCCTGACAATACACCGCATCTTGTATCCATGTTTTTACTAGCGGTCTAACCGGGGATCCCCAGTGTATGGCCAAACGGCGGCGAGCAAGGACCAACAACATTGCAATTAAGCGGCGGCACTCCAGTTTATATTGTTCCACATATCCCAGTAGCATGATCAGTGGAGAGCACCCCAGTGACTGGCCAGTAATGGCTTCAATTACAGACGATACCTCCTCCCAATACTGAGAGACGACAGGGCATTCCCAGGCTACATGCAAGAAGGCAGCGCGTTCACGCCTACATTTCCAGCAGTTTGACATGGCGCGTAGTCCTATTTTAAATAGATGTAGTGGGGTGCGGTAATAGCGGTGCAGGAATTTAAAATGTATTAATCGCAGCTTATAATTGGGAGATAAATGTTTCATTTGCAAACAGCAGAAGGACCATATGTCATCCGTAAGCTGGTCGGGGAGATCTTCGCGCCACTGCTGGAGCGCCCAGGGTCTGTCCATGGCATGTACGATTGTGTATAAGTGTAAAGCCTGGTGACCAATTTCCTCGGTGACGGAGATGCCAGTAAGTTAGCTAGAGGATGTAGCGTGGGTGGGGGAGCCGGAAAGGAAGCATGTAGTTTCTTGCAGGCAGCTTTAAGTTGATGAAATAGCAATCTCTCGAGAAGCGGTATAGAGCCCCCCGGTTGTGTGACAGGTTCTGGCAAAAACGACTCAGCCGGATATAGATCACCCATTGTTTTAATTCCCATAGTGTGAGCCCTATCGATGGCTCCCTTGTCCTGCAAAAAGGGGAAATGGGGATGATGTGCTACCGGCACCGAGGGAGCATATAGCAGAGGTGTTTTTTTTAGAATAGGGGTGACCTGCCCAGACTTTAGCAGTAGTGAGGCATTGTCTATCTTAGTCCAGAGTGGGAGTATGGAAGCTCTGGTCTCAGAGAAGTAGTTCGATGGCAAGGGGTTGTTAAAGTGGTTAGATGGTTTCAGAGTAGCAAGAGTTTTGTGTATAATGCTTTCATCCAAAGTTTTGAATATGCTCCAGGAAGTGTTGTTTTTGGGGGGAAAACCCGAACGGGCGAGGTCACATCAGACCAAGGAGGAAGGAGCAGGTTAGGAGGTGTGATCAATAGGTGCTCCTAGGCTGACCGTAGTTCAGATTCGATCTTAGTTGTCTTTTCAAAGAAGTCAGTGAATTCTTCGCAGTTAGGCTGCTGACCAGGACCCGCTGAGGAAAGGTTAGGTTGTGTGTTTGATTGAAGCTTGATAAGCTTTTTTTTTTTTTTTAAACTTTATTTATGACTTTGTGAGAGATCTTGTGATTCAGGGATACACAGGTACACTCTTCCAGCACAGGCAGACAATTTGTGCATCTTGTAACGTAATACATAATAGGAAGTAGACTCGGCACAAATACGACACATAATTCAATAGCGGCTTGCCTCCCCAGGCATATTACAACAGACAGTCTAGTATTTCAATACATCAGTTAGATCCACATCAAAACATTCTACAGGGCCTGGTGTCAGTGAGCGTAGCGTAGCGTAAGGCCAGCATAGAACATGTGTAAGTCAACATATCTACTCTGCAGACATAGAATGACCCTCCACTGCAAGGACAGGCGTGGCCTCATCAATCGGACCCTCCCAGAGGCGCAGCCACTCCACAAAGGGGACCCAGACGTCCTTAGGGCGAGACGCTGTAGGCATTAGATCCCAATAGCTGGCCAACTGTTCCTGACAATACACCGCATCTTGTATCCATGTTTTTACTAGCGGTCTAACCGGGGATCCCCAGTGTATGGCCAAACGGCGGCAAGCAAGGACCAACAACATTGCGATTAAGCGGCGGCACTCCAGTTTATATTGTTCCACATATCCCAGTAGCATGATCAGTGGAGAGCACCCCAGTGACTGGCCAGTAATGGCTTCAATTACAGACGATACCTCCTCCCAATACTGAGAGACAACAGGGCATTCCAAGGGCTACATGCAAGAAGGCAGCGCCTTCACGCCTACATTGCCAGCAGTTTGACGTGCCGCGTAGTCCTATTTTAAATAGATGTAGTGGGGTGCGGTAATAGCGGTGCAGGAATTTAAAATGTATTAATCGCAGCTTATAATTGGGAGATAAATGTTTCATTTGCAAACAGCAGAAGGACCATATGTCATCCGTAAGCTGGTCGGGGAGATCTTCGCGCCACTGCTGGAGCGCCCCAGGGTCTGTCCATGGCATGTACGATTGTGTATAAGTGTAAAGCCTGGTGACCAATTTCCTCGGTGACGGAGATGCCAGTAAGTTAGCTAGAGGATGTAGCGTGGGTGGGGGAGCCGGAAAGGAAGCATGTCGTTTCTTGCAGGCAGCTTTAAGTTGATGAAATAGCAATCTCTCGAGAAGCGGTATAGAGCCCCCCGGTTGTGTGACAGGTTCTGGCAAAAACAACTCAGCCGGATATAGATCACCCATTGTTTTAATTCCCATAGTGTGAGCCCTATCGATGGCTCCCTTGTCCTGCAAAAAGGGGAAATGGGGATGATGTGCTACCGGCACCGAGGGAGCATATAGCAGAGGTACTTGAGCGCGACGTCTCAGACCCTCCCAGGCCCACCTGACCGTCTCCACAGTGTTGATTTCGTTTGGGGTCCTACGATAGGGGTGGTATACTGCTGTGTGCAATGGAATCCTATCTGCAACATCCCGCTCCATCGCCACATGCGGCTGAAATGGGGTTGGATAAGTCCAGTAATGTAAAAATTGAGCTTGCGCACTCAGAGCGTATAAATCAAAGTCGGGGGCTCCCAGGCCGCCTCTAGATAGCGGACGCGTGAGGATGTCCCAGCTCACTCTGGGCTGGCCACCCGCCCAAACCATGGATATCGCGGCAGAGCGCAGCTGTTTAAAAAAGGCCTGTGTTAAAGGGACAGGAATATTCACAAATAAATACAAAAATGTAGGGAGGACGATCATCTTTAGTATTGCTATCCGACCTGCCAGCGACAGAGGAAGGGCGGACCAGAATTTAATTCTATCCAAGAACCAGTCCAACTGTTTCCCAAAATTGAGGCTCCAGATGAGTTGTAGGTCTCTACTGAGCCATATCCCCAAATATTTAACTGCTTCTTCTTCCCACTTCAGCGGGAAGTCCAAAGTTTTGTTAAAAGGAGCAGCGGTTAGAGATAGATAGTATGGAGGATTTTCTCCAATTTATGGTAATACCAGAGAGGCCACCAAATCTAAGCAGTTCGCACAGCAATGGATGTAGGTTATCGTCTGGGCGTCTGACATACAGGGTGATATCATCAGCATACATAGAAGTGATGAGATTGCGGTCAGTAAAAACTAGACCCCGCGCCAAATGGTATTGTCTAATTTTCGCTGCCAATGGCTCCATTGCTATTGCAAATAGCAAGGGGGAGAGCGGACAACCTTGCCTAGTGCCGCGAGAGATCTCAAACGCATCCGAGAGGAGTCCATTAGCAAGTAGGTGAGCTGTGGGCCTTGTATAAAGTAATTTAACAAGTTTAATAAAGTTAAGACTCAGTCCCAATCTGGGAAGTACAGTAAATAGGTATGTCCACTCCAGGGAGTCAAATGCTTTGGTCGCATCTAAAGCTTGATAAGCTTAAACAATTTTTTGGTCGTTTTTTTTGCATGTTCTAGTTGGTTTCTGAAATAGCTAGCTTTAGAGCATCTGATGCGTTTGTTGTAGATATTTCTTAATGATCTCAGCTGGTTGAGATGTTCGAGGGAGGGAGAGGATCTCCAAAATCTTTCCGCTAGTCTCAGATTTTGTCTTTCTGTATTTAGTCTACGATTGTACAAAGGTTTGGAGACTTTGGAGGACAATCTTTTTAGCTGTAGAGGCTCCATCAAGTCTAGAACACTTGTCATGGAGCGGTTATAGGTCTGTAAGGTCATGGACATCCGACATGTCCACCGGAGGGGGCAGGATGTTATCACTAAGGGCAGACAGATCACCCAAGTTGATGTTTCGCAGGCTTCTTTTCCAGTGTCTGTGTTTCTTAGGCTGGACTTTATTAACTCT
The DNA here is from genome assembly GCA_963921515.1 of Calotriton arnoldi. NCBI lineage: Eukaryota > Metazoa > Chordata > Amphibia > Caudata > Salamandridae > Calotriton > Calotriton arnoldi. The sequence continues at coordinate 423,008 of CAWUFW010001544.1, read as the reverse complement.
CACAGAATCTGAGATGAGGAAGGTGATGCAATAAGGGTCTGTCCAGTCACACGAGATGATAGATTCAAGATGAATGGAGTTGAACTTACCGATAGCTAGATCTAATGTAGCTTCTTTGATGTGAGTAGGGCTGTCACAAATTTGGATTAGGTTAAGGTCTACCAATAAGGATTTAAGGCTATTGACTGCTGCGTTGTTCATGTCATCCCAGTGGAGGTTGAAATCTCCCAGGAAGATGTGAGTGCCTTGAAGTTCTGCGTTAGAAGAGATGACTTCTATGATTTGTTCCATGAAGGGAAGGTTGTCTCGTGGAGGGTGGTAAAGCGTGTGGAATTTGCATAAATGCCTGTTGCTACAAGCAACCTCCATGCATAGGTATTCGGATGACGACAAGACAGCAGATTGCGATTGTTTGACTGATAGACTGTTACGATGTATACAGGCGATGCCTCCACCTTGTCCACTAGATCTATCTAACCTAATGATGTCGTAGTTAGGAGGCACTAGTATGTCAAGGATAGGTGCAGATGAGTTATTTAAACAGGTTTCAGTTAGCACTACGAGGTCAGGACCATGTGCAAGGATGAGGGCAGCAATGTCTGCAGCGTGTCTTACTGCTGATCTGCAGTTTAGAAGCATGCATTTAAGTTTTGGAATGGTGTCCACTGTGGTAGAAAGTGTGGTGGTGACTCTAGTAAGGTTGGGGCCGATTCACAGAACTAATCTGAGATACAATCCTAAACTTACTACTTTTGGTATACACAGAAGGCATTTAGTAGTAGTAAAGTTAGGAGTCCTAACTTTACTACTACTAAATGCCTTCTGTGAATACCAAAAGTAGTAAGTTTAGGATTTTATCTCAGATTAGTTCTGTGAATCGGCCCCGTTGTTCTTATTTAAGGCTCTGGGGTTTACCCTAGGTTCTCTGAAAGGGTCCGTATGGATTGCCTCTATTTGGTACATGTTAACTGTGTTTAGCGGAGTGCGTTGGATCATATGAGAGTAAGAGGGAATGAATATCCTTGTCAGACAGTGGATCTTTTAATCTAGAGGGCCGAGAGGAGTCATTAGGGTGGGGTGTGGTTTTCCATCTTTGGAGCGGAGAAGCCATGTTTGGTGAGGTCCTAGTTGATGGGGGGGCGTGCTGGAAGCCTGGTGCCAATTTTAGAGGGAGGTGAATGGTTATGGTAGTGAGTCTTTGAGGACCTCCTTAACCTCTGATTAATGGACAACTCGGAGGTGATGTGTAATAGGCTTAGAACATCCACATTGAGTTGTTGGAGGAAAAGTGTGATCTCGTCCAGTCTGGCTTCCAATGAGGTGTGGGGGTAGGTTTCCGAGACTTGGGGCAGGGGGCCCGGCGGGGGGGATGAACTAGAAAGGAAGGGATAGAGAGAAACTGGCCTGGAAGAGCCTGCGGAAGCAAGGTAGGATTGAGAAGTAAGTTAGAGGGTGAGAGGTGCAGCTCATGGCTAAGAGGCACTACTGGGGTCGTAGGAGTCATGTTGTTAGCCCAGTTTGGGAGTTCAAATTTCAGGGGTATCACCAATTTGGATAATAGGAAGAGTCCTAGGTACACTCACAGTATTCGCAGTAATGGGCTTGAGGTCAAGGGAATAACCGGGGTGATGGTGTGACTTATGGAGCTTAGCAAGTCTGAGCTACCTGCTCTAGAGGAGTGGTGAACATGCATACTAGTTTGGTGGATGCAAGATAGGGACTCAGTCCCACCTGGAGTAGAAGGAGAGTTGCTGTCATGTATGGTGGTCACTAAGTGGGAGCAAGGAGGGGAAAAGGTTGGGTCAAATGAGGTGTCGAGGATGTGAGATGATACACTTTGAGGATTTTGTGGGTCACCTAAGGAACTGGTGCCTCCTTGGGAGGGGGAGGATTTAATGCTAGTAACTGTGTTCTTGATGATGGGGAAAATATTGTCAAACATGCCTAGGTTGCGGTCTGAAGATTGGATAAGGATAGTCCTATTTTTGTGAAAGGAAATGGTAGCTTCTGCTCTGTATACCAGTGAGGGGGCAGCCGTAAGTCTAAGTCCATGAAGAGTCTTCCTGGAAGTGGTGATCTGAAGCACTGAGTAGAAGGCCTTCCTCCATTGAGCATGTCTTTTCATAAAAAAGATGAGATCACTTATTGTAGCACCTTTTTTAAGGCAGAAGTAGGGATCTGAGATGAGGGTTTCTGGTGGGATTTTAGAAGTCTATGTTTGTATTTGATTATAAAAGTATTCTGGCCAGACGGCTCCAAATTAGTCGAAAAGGAACTTGAGGGTTTTGGATCCATATCAAGACTAATCACAACTACTGACCGAGAGCAAAAAAAACAGGCAGTGTAAATAACTAGGGTTATGGATCCAGATGGCAATAGGAGTAGTGTCCTTTTTATTCCGTATACCAGTTAGAGGAGCGCCTCTGAGGGGTGTGACCGTGGTGGCAAAGCAAGGATTCAGGGGGGCAGGCTATAATCTGGTCAGGGCAAACATGAGAACACCACTGTAAGATGGCCTTCCCTTTTTTCTTTCAGTCCAATTTCATTCACCAGCTTGTAATGGCTTCAGCCAATTTAGAAGATCTGGGATAAAGCTGGAGTGCTAGATGGAAAAAAAAAAAGCAATTTCCTAAAACAAAAGGCCTTATCAAGAGCCACACCTTCCACATGTTTCACCTGTTTTGCAGGGGGAAGTGGCATGGAAGTTAGGTAGTTGTTGAGCAGCCAGCTGAGGGACTGCAGGGGCCTCAAAGGTGAACAGCAGCAGCCGATCAGGGCTCAAATGTACAGGACTGGCTGCTAACATCCAGCCTCGCAAGGAAGCGAAACCATTCTGGGTCAGCACTCCGAGAGGGGCCAGTGCAGGGGAGCGACAACGTGGAAGGGAAGTCTGAGGCTGTGGGGGCAGTCGCCGGTTCAGGGTTTCGTTGGGACATGGGAGCACTAACACTGCCAAAATCCAGTGACGGAGGCCCGGCCGCGTAGCAACCGGAAGCCGCGACCCAGAACTGTGAGTCTGTGTGAGCACCAGGTGCACAGTGCCGTGCGGCCACAACACTAGAGAGGACTGACCAAGAGTCTCGGGTCGGGAGAGGACTGCCAGACCCCCGCACATGCTCCAACCTGGATCACTGTCGGCAAGATGGCAGACTCCCTCCCCACCACCAAGAAACCCCAGAGATCCTGCCAAAGAGTCCCCTCTCTCAGACGAGCGCCACTGGAAGCTCGACCGGAGACGTTGGTCACAGTTCGATCAATCGGGGCGTGCTCACTGTACTCAGCAAACGGGACGCTCCTCGCTTGTCCTTCAGGAGCCGAGATCCTCAGCAATGTCAGGGAATGGGACGAATCCACAGATGAATGACCAGGGAACAGGAAAAATTCACAGACCATTAAGATGATGCAAGCATATGAATAAGGCAGTTGCTGCCGACGGTGGGTCACAGTGTCAGGCTAAATCAGGGATATTGACTGAAAAGTGGTCCCAAGCCCGGGAGCCTCTTAGAGGCTTGACCCTCCGGTGGCCATTTTGTCGTTACTATAGGTAGACAGTAGATGGAGATTCCTACTTATTACCCTTTCTTTACCTGTATTTGTCTCCTGTGTTACACACCTTTTACAACATAGTGTACTGATTTGATTTATTATTTTTTAAGGTGAATATGCCTTATGCTGTATTGTTCATATTTCTGTACTTGCACTTCACTGATAAAAGCCAACTCTCCATTGACTCCTTGTTTTGAAGGTGACGTTCAATCAGCCCTTGATTTTCTAGTTTGAAAAAGCAAACCATGGTTTTCAGGGGATAATAATCGTGTTTAATGATATCTAGACGAATGTACCTGGCGGAGAGGTTGCCTTCCACCTTTAGAGACAAGTTCAGAAAGAGATTTTTTTAAATATCTGGAAGTTTTAATTCTTTGCTTCAGAAATCATGTGTCCGAAGATAAGCATGGAGTCTCAAAGTAAGATAGTCAGGTGTCAAGTTGTTAAGGCATCTGAATAAAAGACAGCCTAATCTATAATCATTTTCATTCTTACAAAAAGTCAAGGCAGTGGTCTTCTGACTGAGATGTGGCCTCCCTTGACAAGCCTCTGCATTGGACAAAGAGCAGTGTTCTGCTCTCTTTCGAACCTATGCATTTGGTAAGCGTGGACAATGGCATAATATAGCATGGATGCTGACACATAAGGCATTGCAATAAACAAGTAAGCTAGGAGGTGCATTTGCAGAATGGTGGAAAAAGGGGGCGTGGCTTCCGAAGGCCTCTAAGCAATCGCACTGTGTGGGACTTACTGGAGGTAACAGGAGGAGTTGCTGGTCCCCAAGGACTTCCTTGTGGGCCAACTACCCCTCCTGTTACCTTCAGTAAGTCCCACACTGAGGGATTGCTGAGAGGTCCTTGTGGCCCCGCCCCCTTTCTCTACTACTCTGCAAACATGCCTCCTGGCACACTACTAGTTGGGGGATGAAGTCCTCTTGGCTGCTGAGGGTCCTTGGAGGTGAACAACCCTTCCTGTTACCTCCAGTAAGTCCCACACAGCGGGATTGCTAAGAGGTCTTCAGATGCCATGCCCCCTTTCTCCACCACTCTGCAAACATGTCTCCTGGTGCACTACTGGTTTGAGAATGGAGTCCTCTTGAATGCTGAGGGACCCTGGGGGACATGAAGCCCTCCTGGTACTTTCTGTAAGTCCTAAAAAGCGGGATTCCTGAAAGCTGGTCCGAGCCCCCACCCCCTTCTCCACCACTCTGCAAATGCCATTACAACTTAAAAAAACATAGAAATTCACTGTAAAAACCAAAGGTTACAGGGACGTTATAGTTAAGAAATGAAATTTTAAAAAATCGTAGAAATTCCCTGAAAAAAACAAAGGTTACAGGGACGTTATAGGTAGGCTCAGGTTTCACTCGTACAAAACCAGTGCATTTCAGCAGCCATAAATAGCTGAGCTAACTATAACTCGTGTCCCCCGCAATGTACTGCTTATGACCTCACATATTACATCACTCATGACATGGTCAGTGACATCACTGATGACATCTCAAATGACATCATTGATGGCACTATCCACAGAATCACTGATGTACCCACTCCCACCCCCATAGAACCTTTCACACACCCACTCCCACACAACCATTCACAAACCCATTCACAGACCAGTACTTACATACCCACTCACTGATTCATAGATCTACACACACATCCACTCACTCACCCATACAGCCATTCATACACCCACTCAGTCACTAATATAGCCACTGACATACCCACTCATACACCCATACAGCCACTCACATACTGAGTCAGTCACCCATAGAGCTACTCACACACCTAGTCACTCACCCATACAGTCAATCACACAGCTACTTACTCAACAGATACACACATGCCCACTCACATCCTCATACAGATGCTAACACAAACTCACTCACCTATACAGTCACTGACACAAGCACACACTCACCCATACAGACACTCATAAACCCCATCACTCACCTAAACTGACTTTCACATACCCAGTTACTCACCCATATACCACTGACATATCCACTTACTCACCCACACAGCCATACACACACTTACTCATCCATAAAGCCCCTCACACACATACTCACTAACCCATACAGCCACTGACTCACCCACTCACTCATCCATACAGGCATTCACACCCCCTAACCCACTGACACAGACACTCAGACAACCATACAGGTACTCAGACAACCAATCACTCATCAATACAGCCACACATGTACCCACTAACACCCCCATACAGACACTTAGACACCAACTGACAGACTGATACAGACATTCACACAACAAGTCACTCACCCATACATTCACTGAGCCACCTAATTACTCAAATATACAGTCAGTCACTCACCCACTGAATCATCCATACAGGCACTGATACACCCACTGATTTACCAATACACCTTGGTATATATATTTAACACTCATAAATGTTTTAAAAACACGCACAGTCACTGGATGATGTCATCAGTAATGTCAATTGAGATGTCATTGGTGATGGGCTAACTATAACTTACGCCCCGCAATGCACTGCTTATGACCTCACATATTACATCACTCATGACATGGTCAGTGACATCACTGATGACATCTCAAAAGACATCACTGATGACATCATCCACAAAACCACTCACACACCCACTCACCCCCCATACAACTTCTCATACGCCCACTCACACACCCATACAACAACTGACATACCCATTCACAGACCTATACCAGTACTCACACACCCACTCACTCCTCCGTAGAGCCACTCACTAACTCATACAGCCACTCACATAACAATTCCCTCACCCATACAGTTACTCACACACCCACTAATTTACCTACAAAGTCACACATCCACTCACTCACCCAATCAGCCTTTCAACACAGCCCCTCACTCACCCATATAAGCCCTCATACACTCACTCACACTACCACTCACATACCCATTCACACATCCATACAAGCACTCACACAACCCTGTACTCACCCATACAGCCATTCACACAGGCACTCACTATCCAATACAGTCACTCACACATGAAGTCACTTAATGAAACACCTACTCAAACAGCCACTCACTCACCCATACAGCTACTTATACACCCAGTCACTCACTCATACAGCCATTCAGGCACCCACTCACTCACCCATACAGTCACTACATACCCACTTATCCACTTATAGAGCCACTTACACCATCACTCACCCACCCATACAGCCACTGGCACGCCCACTCATTCACCAATAAAGCCACTCACACAGCATCTTACTCACCCACACAGCTATTCACACAACCACTGATACACCAATACAGCCACTCCCACACCCATATGCAAAAGGATACATACAGTCACACAGTCACTCACATGATATATATTAAAAGTAGTATCACTCATTGGTAGTACACCTAATATACTACTTTAACTTATGTAGTACTTTAGTATATTTGTTTAACAATCATAAACTCTTACAAAAAACGTACTCTCACTTGATGGTGTCATCAGTGATGTCATCAGTGATGTCATTTGAGATGTCATCAGTGATGGCATCAGTGATGTCACTGACCATGTCATGAGTGATGTAATATGCGAGATCAGAAGCAGTGCATTGCAGGGGCATAAGTTATAGTTAGCTCAGGGAACTATAACTGCTGAATTTCTCTGGTTTTGTATGAGTAAAATTTGAGCCTAACTATAACGTCCCTCTAACCTTTGGTTTTGTCTGTAAATATAGATAGGTAGGTAGATAGATAGATAGATAGATAGACAGATAGATATTTGCTTCCAAGGGGCTGCTGTTTTGTTATTGTAGCATATTGGGAAACATATTTGTTGATGAGGTGATAGTTGAGGGTTCTAGTTTGGAGAATGCCATATGATGATGTCTTTGCAGAGTCCAAACTGAAATATTGTACATTGTCTATGAGCATCTTCTTCTTTTGATATATGGTAATATCTGTAAACATCTTCTCTAGATTTATGATATTGTTATCTATGGAGGAGTCTAATGATAGGGAACTTGGTATATTGTGTTATAGAGAAGCAAGGTATTTATGAAACATTGATTGGTGCAATTTCAAATTAAAGTCATTTGGCAGGATGATAAAAGTTATGAATCATAATGTGGATTTAAATTGGTTATTATATGGACCCAGATCTACAGTTTTTCTATTCAGTATAGAACTAGAAAACAAGATTTATATAAGATATTTTGTGGTTGAACTTGTGACTTGTAATGGTCAGGACATACGGTAATGACAAAAGAGGCTTCCTTTAGGGTGGAAGTTTGAGTGTTGGAGACTGATGTTCTCTTGAAACTCGATCTATGAACCCAAAATATGTTAAGGAGAACATTGAGTGAGGATATTTAAGATGTCATTTTTATTTTCATTTCATTTTTATAGTTTGAATTAAGTCTGTTTAGTTATCCTTAGGTCATCATGAAAAGCGACTATTTTAAGTATATCATTTTGAGGTGGGAGAGCAATAGTGGAGTGGTGTGGAGGCAGAGAAGGCAGTTGAGTTTTGAATTGGGCAGGAACGAGAAAGGAAGTGATGTTAGATGCCAATTTCAAGATCTGTAGCTTCTTAAGGTAAGTAGGTGGTAAAGCCAGGTTTTGCTCACTGAGGAGCTGGACTGTGAATAGAGGTATGAGAATAGGCGCCATTAAAATTTTGACTCTAACTGTTAAGAGTTTGAAAATAATAGAATGTGCGATAAGCCTCACATTGAATTGGATAATTTCTTAAGATATGTCTTCAACCATGCTTATTTATTTGTGAAGCACCACTGGAAAACTAATGTGTATGTGAACATTATGGGCCTGATATAGAGTTCAGTGGATGCTTTACTCCATCACAAAAGTGATGGATATCCCGTTCGCCGTATTACAAGTGCCATTGGGTATAATGCACTTGTAATACGGCAGATGGGATATCCGTCACTTTTGTGACAGAGTAATCCATGCGCCAAACTCTAATTCAGGCCCAATATACTTTTTGTAATGCAGTGGTATATAAAGGAGTTGGGGTGTTTTGATAAATAGTGACTCAAATATATTCTATTAGTCTTTTTCTTTGAGCTTCTATCATTGGGGACAGCTTGATTTGGGGCCATTTGACAGTGAAGGTGTGCAAGATGGTGAGTGCATGAGGAGAATTGTATAATTGTAGCCCGAATCTGAAATGAAATATCTCTTGGTAAGTCCTTGCAGCTTCTTGAATAATTATGAACGCTTATCATATACTGTAGCCAAGGATATGTGGTTAATCTCTCTTTTTTTTATTGTTTTCTTTTCCTTTGGTTTTTCTTTGACTACAAAACATTAGTTGGTAATTGAGAGAAGAAGAATTCGAGTAGTGTTGAATTCAAGTTACTTGGAGATGCAATCATACAGGATAAAAAGGGAGAAGAAATGCTGATAAAGACCTATAGAAATTACCAGTGCATTTGGAAGGGTATCTAGTAGCATGGCTTCTAAAGAGAAGTTCAAGAATATGGATATCAACGTGTTATAAGAGAAATATTTAACTTTATTTCATCAATGAATGTTTTGACACTTATGCAGATAGGCTTTGTGGTCTATCTAATGAGAATTGTAAATCTATATACTTGATTTTAATTTTTATAGAAATGAATTTCTCTTGATTTTTCTATTACCAATGGGAATTTACAATTTATAGATTGAAAAGTGAAGTACACACTGTTGTTGTACACAAGCTGTAAGGCTATCAGACATATTATGTCTTGAGACTTATTTTGAAATATCTTTGAGCCTAGAGTATTACTTTTTCTTTGGGAATTTGTGTATATATATGAAATTTCGGTGTCGGCTGACGTTTCATAAAGAAACGTATTGTCAGGACTCCTTTCAGAGGGCCACAGGGCACACAGGGGCTACTGGACAGAACCGTGGGAGTTGATGCCTTTTACTCCTGATGTCCCGGGAGCCGACCAACTATGGGTCCCACTCAACTGGGCCAAGTACCGCTTATGCACTTGACTTTCAGTGGTAGCTGTGGTCGAGCAGTTAAGGTTCCCTCGGGGGGAATGTAGATACAGGCCAGTGAACATGACACTTAACTCAAAGTGCAGACATTACGAAAAATAAATAAATGTCCAACCAAATACTTGGTTTGATAAGAAAAAGTAGAATTTTATTTCTAACTGTACACATGCAATGGAATATGACATTCAGAAGCTACAACACAATCCCCCTTGAGGTCAGGGCTTTAGTAGTTGTCAGGCAAATCTCTGCCCAACCTCCTTTGTGTAACATGTTTAGGATAATTCCCTATTCACTGGTGGCCTCATCAGGGAATGGTAACTATTAGGTCATACTCAAGAGTTCCCTTCTGACTGTTCAGGAGTAAATTCTCCGTGGCAGTAAAGGCCCGGTTTCAGTCTTACCCGCTCCAAGGGTGTAGCAGTGTTCAATGGTGCAGCGCATGCCCTCTCCTCAGGCGCTCCCAAGTCTGGATCCTGGACAACAAAGTCGGGCTGCTCGCGATGGACATGGCAGATCCCAGTGGCGCAGGATCTTCCTGTCAAGCAGCACTGATGGTTACTTTCCAGTGATTGGAGCGGCTTCCGCTTGGCAGACACAAAAGGTAAGTTGCTCGTCCCCTAACAAAGGGAGGATTCTCTGTCTCTTAACTGGAACTCTGGCCAGAGTGCGATGTCCTCATCAGCATCTGCGGTCCTCGGGGAAACAGTCAGATGCAGTTGGCAGGCTAGACCCGCTGGTCACAGCAGCAATCCTCTCATCTGGGCCATGACCCAAACACTTGGCCACAGCGATACCAGCAGCTCCTTGTGGCAAACGGGGATGCCGCATAGCTCACTAGCAGACTCTTCAGTTCAATCGCCCTAAACAAGGTGGACAAAAGTCTCACCCTCCAGCCCAATTCACCAAGTTCACTGGTGGCCCCTTCTGACATACGGGGTCACTGCAGTGTGTCGGTGTGTGCCTGGATGCTTCCCACACAGAGTACTTCACACGACTGGGATCGCAGCAGCCCTCTCCTGACATACTGTGGTCGTTGGACTGTTCCTGAACATGGGCAAAGACCTGATCGGTGTGCAGCAACTCTCATCACATCTCGCTCAGGGATTCCTCTTGTCAGGGCTCCCTACTGGACCTCTCTCTCTTCACTATTATCCTCTTCTTCCCTGGGCACACTGGTCTTGGAAAGCAGGCAGGAAATGATGCTCCAGGGCAGGTGATCATGGCTTCCTTGAGTGATGGTCCCCTCACCCAGCAGGGAGACTAGCAGGCCTTGGCCCCCAGTCCTGGTCACAGGCAGAAGTCTTGCAGAGCTTCCCCTTCTCACACAGACAATTTGAACCCGTGGCAGATGACAAATTCTTGGGTACTCAACCTCCCCTTCTTATAATCCTCTTCCAGACACCAAATGTGATTTAGGGTCTGGGCCTTTGAAGTTTTATGCTGCGGTTCTGCTTCTTTTGAAGTAGGCACTTCTCCTTTTCATCTTACTTCATGAAAGAGGTCTGCCACAGAAGGCTGGGCTCTGAAGCTGATTGTCCACAACACAATTTATGGGAGTGACCAGAGCTCACACCTGGATGTCAGCCACAGTGATATGTGCATTAAAAGGTTAATCCCGGACCCCCGGCCCTAATCTTTATGACTCTCTTATCAGTCCCATCTCCCTTCCTGAGATTTGTCCAGACCCCTTCATTGTGATCTATCACTGAATCAAAGAGTCTCATCCTTTTCCCTCCAGTGTGTCCCCACCCAGCTCACAGGAATGCAGCAATCCACAAATCTGTCTGGGGTTATTCCTCTCCTCCTCATTTCTTCACCAGGCAGGCCTGGGCTTCCCAAAATGGAATCCAGGGTCCTTCATACAATGTACCATTGCAGGCACATTTACTCAGTGTATACTCTCAGCACACTTAAGGGCTTGTTTATGAGCCCTTGCATCACTTTTGCGCCGCCGGTGCGTCACTTTTTGTGACGCACCAGCGGCGTAAAAAATGCAGCATGTTGCGTCATATTTACAAAGTGAAGCATCTAGGTAGATGCGTCACTTTGTAAACCCCTGCAGCACATTATACCTGCGCCAGGTACAATATATGCAGGGTGGGCGTTCCAACGCAAGTAAGCCTCGTAGAAGTGACGCAGTGAAATCTATGAGATTTCACTGCGCCACTTCTAGGACGCAAATGCGTCAATATCTTACGCCTGCCTCACAACAGACGTAAGACTGACACAGGCACATTTGAAATGGGACTTGCCCGTGTGAAATGACCGATTGCTGGAGTTGCGTCACTTTTGTGACACACTCCAGCAATGCGTCATTTTTGCGCCTACATATACTTCAGAAATACTGACGTATCTGTAACTCCTTGCGACATGATGCGTCATACTGTAAATATGACACATCCAGCATGTCGCAAGGAGGGCGCAATGAAAAGTGACGCATCGCTGTTTTCACGCAGTGATGCGTCACTTTTCATAAATGAGGCCCTTACTGTCTAGCACTAATTTCTCTATGCCTTGTACATGTATCTATCCACATGGATTCAATATACACACTCAATCTTTGCACACTGCTCAGTACTGAAGCGTTCTTATATTCAACCAGGGTGTGCTTATTTTAAAACACACGCACTGCCAGCACACACACTCACTATGTGTGCGCTGAACAAGTGTTTACCCTTCATGTATTGTACTTCATGTAAGCACACATACACCCAGTACATGGGGTCCCTGTGCGCACACTGCGCACACTGCACAGCACTACATCTCTCATGTAATGTATTCCTGTCAGGTATACATACACCTTGCACATGCACTAACCACACATGTACTGTACAGTACTGCACCATCCTTGTACTGTACTCTTCCCAGGCACACATACAATCAAAGCAGAGCCCCTACTACTGAGCTATCCAGCACTCCACATCTACCTAATGCAGACCAAGGGTGACTTAAGCACACAGCAGCAGCACTTTTAAGAAGGTGAGTGAGCCTGTGTGCCTCACTCCAGTGACACAAGGTAAAAAGGTCCTTTTCACTACTACTGATCACTACACGGAATGCTGCCACCATCGGGCTCATGCTGCTTAACTCCTGGTGAAGTTGGTAGCCTTCCACAACTATTAAGGTAGCTCTTTGGGTGCTCCTCCCGGTCCAACAAGACCACAATTTCAGGCCAAAGCCCAATCGAATAAGGATGTCCTCTATGAAGACCAAGTCAACAGAATCAAAAGCATTCTTAAAGGCCAGCAACAGTAGGGCGCCGATCTTCGTATCTCTGATAAATGGGCAAGAGCCAGCAGGACCCTGCAAATGCAGTGCCTGGTGCTCTGATGCTGCATGAATCCACATTGTTTGAGGTGGATTGGTGGGACAGCAAAGGAAGAAGCCTATTGGCCAGTACCTTGGCGTAAATATTTAGTTCAGTATTGATGAGGGATAATGGTTGGTAGGATTTGCATCGATCTGCGGGGTGGCCAGGCTTGTGTTGCATCATTATAGTGGCCAGATATAATTCTGGAGGGAAATGTCCCTTGCCAATTGCTTCTTGATACAAATCAAGGTGCTGGCAGGAGAGGCTTCACAAATTGGCAGAAGTATATATCCTGGTATTGGTCCGGCCCCGGTGTCTTCCCCTTGTTTATCTGCAGGATGGCCTGCCAAATATCCTCAGCATGTAATGACTGCTCAAGATCCAGAGGGTCAGATGATCACAGGCATGGGAGGGGTAAGTCCTTAATATGCAGGTGAGTAGTTTCTCTGTGAAGCCGTGGATGAGTGGCATACAGCCTTCAAGAATATGTCGCGAATGCTGTCGCTATATCCACTAGTTTTACTGAGTGTTCTACTTGGACATTGATCACCCGGGTGACCATGCTATGAGAGGCATCCCTCGTCACTAGCCAGTACAATAGCTTACTTGATTTATCGTCCCATTTTGTATACGCTCTTGGTCGAGGCCATCCAGCATCTGTGGGCCTTGTCAAATGCCAGTTGTCGAAGAGACGGCATTGTGTCTCTTCAGATGGGTTGTTTCTGATAGCAATGTTCTAGCTGTGCCACTTCCTTCTCTAGATCGGCTGCCTGGTGGCCCACCTCCCATTCCCAACCCGCAGGTACGTCCTCGCTATGCCTCATATGGTAGCCTTCCTCAAAGCCACACAGTGCCAGGGGAGGAGACTGAGTTTTTATTGGTTGCGAGAAGATGTTTAATTTCCTGTTAGTGGTATTTCTTAAAGGGTACCTTTGTGAGATACCATGTGCTGAGGTGCCAGAATGGGCAAAGTGCAATGTCATATGGGAGTGGTCTGAGATACCCTGGGCAGAATGTGGGTCCCTGTTGTATGAGGCAGGTCAAGTCCTAGGAGTAGTATAAGATCGATTGGTGATAGGGTTTTGTGAGCTGCCTATGATTGTGTATAAATCTGCTCTTGTGGGTTCCATGCCCTCGAAGCATCACAGAGTCTAGTGCACTCCATCCGCAGACGTCCCCCCGACCCACTCCCGGAACCCTGAGGGCCTGTGAACTCCATCCCTGTGTCTTCCACACCATTAAAGTCTCCACCTAGGACTGTAAGCCCTGGTGACAGTTCTAATATCAGGTTTTGGGTTTCGCTAGTGTGTCATTACTCAGAAGTGGGGGAATGTATACACTCAGTAAGGAAGCGCCCCTCCAACACCACAAATTTTCCCCGGAAATCATGGGACACAGGGAGACTGCATATGGGAATATTTTGTGTAGAAGGATTGCTGACTCCCTAGAGCTGCTCCTGTATCCTGCATGGAATACCCTATAGTACTCATACGGTTAAGAGAGGACAACTGTTTTCCAACAGGTGGGTCTCCTGTAACAGCAAGACTGCAGGGGAGTGTATTCCAGCACAAATCAACACTGCCGTACATTTAATGCGGTCATTAAGGCTGTTGACGTTCCAGGTCCTAATTGTGAACTCACTCATTGGGATATGGCTATGGATGGGGGGTCTCAGCGACCTCAGTTTGCATGTAGTGTTTCGGGGAAGATTTAGCCTAGAGGTCTGATTTGTGGATGTCAGTCTGTGCAAGACTGTCGCTACCAACATAAAAACCTATAACAACAAGCCAGCCCAATCGGTCTAACATGAGTAACCCCCAACTTCCCCCACCCCATACTTCCCCCAAGAAGCATCTGTCGCCCCAGTAACAGAACTAGGTCAATTGTCTCGGACCGGTCTTTCAATTTGAAACAGACACTGGTTTCTCATCAAAGGATATAGTGGTGTCTACGGGTAACTCCAGAAGTCATCAATCCTGAGCTTTTACTCCCATGGAGGTGTCCAAATCGAACAGGCCAGGGGACTGTGATCCTCTCTGAGGCACTCCATTGTTTGCGAACAGGGTTTGGTCTAACTGAGTGTCATGTGAGTCTGATGAGCAGTGTTTCCTGATAGTGGTTGTATGCTTCCCACTATGGGCTCATGTACAACCCCTTCGTGCTGTTGTCAGGTTTGGTGCTGCCTGTCCACCCAATGTACCTCATGGGAGAGTCTAGTTATCCCGGAGGTGCCTCTGTTCTGTCGACCAATCCCATGCCGCCTCTGGTGTCTCTAAGAACTGGGATTTTGAGGCATAGATCACCTTAAGCCTTGCTGGGTATAGAAGCATATATTGCAGTTTCAGGGCCCGGAGCTTCTGCTTAACCATGACAAAGGAATTCCTTTGTTGCCGTACTTGGCGTGTACAGTCTGGGAAAATCATTATACATTGAGACTGGAAGGTGAGGTCCCCAGCTCATCGTGCCTCTCATATAATTGCGTCCCGGTCTTTGTAATTGAGGATTTGTCGATCTTACTTTGCATGTGTGGAGCACTGAGCTTGTCCCGCCCCATCTCCAGTGATGCCACGGGTCTTGGTTTGCTAAGAGCGTGGGGCCAAGCAGTTGTTATTATGGGAGTTGCAACCCATCCGGTGCCAGCACTGCAGCCATATTGGAGAGTGTCAGTAAGTGCGGCAAGGATGTTTGAGAGGGGAGGGCCACTCCAGCCCGCTTGCACCACTGGAGCCCCGGTGTGCAGCACAACCAGCAGGGGGAAGAGACCACCCCACACCATGGTAGTAACCAAGAATTTGTTGTGGGCCTCAAGGCCTGTCTTGCCCCCCTCCCCCAGTCTTGTTAATTATCGGGAATGTGAGAGCAAGATCTCTAGGCGTGCCCCCGGTCAGGGGATCAGCAGCTTTTCTGATGGTTTTGTTAAAGGATGGGAGGGACCCTCATGTTTGTGGTGTGACCACCATCACGCGCAGTCCATTATGCAGGCAAGTTATAGGATAGTCCGGGCTACCCCTCTCCATTCCTCTGTTGCATTGTCATTGGCCCCAACAGGGCTATCCTCCAGGGTTGTGTGCTTTTCCCAGAGGAGGGGGAGCAGGGTCCAGGATGCCCTTTCTGGGGTCTGAGTTGCCTCCACAGCCTCCACCACTCCGGCTCGTTCATTGGGCTGGCATGCAGGCTCAGTCGTCCTCCACTTTCCAAGCTAGGCTCCACGAGCATATCCCAGAGGGCACCCTTACCGGCAGCCAGCTGGTCATGGTGACTCCAGCTGCCCCCTCTGGCTTGGGAACACCCCCAGAGTTCTCCAACACTGCATTGACAGCCTCACCCCTCTCTGCTGGGATCAACCATGCACGGGAACCAGCTGCTTCTTTCTTCAGATGCCCTGGTGAGGCGCAGGTACCGTCTTACTCTCCCAGCATCTCTCCGCTGTGAGCCCTCTGGCCCTCGCCTGCCTCTGACTGACCATCTCGGGGCCACCACCTGGTGTCATGGGGTAAGCAGGGCCCAGGAGTACAAATAGTGAGTCAGGAGAAACCCTGTTAGCGCCGAGGATCTCCACTGGAATGGCCCAGGTATGGGATGCGATTACGAAGTGTCTACCATGTTGGCCCGCTTGGCCTCGCCCCTTATTTCTGTGATTAACTCAGGAAATGCTGGCACTGTACTATATTTAGATCTGTGAAGTCCAGACATAATCTGAAGTCTAGGGCACCAACTAAAGTGGTGCGCTCGTGGACAGGCCAGGACAAAGAACATGGTCTAGGGAGCTATTACTCAACCATTTCCATTCAGGACTTTTATGATATTAATAATGCTAGGTAGGCTCTCTGTTGATAGATAAGGCCTGTGCTGTTTAAAAGACTTTAACATTGTAAGAGTTAAGTTTGTATTGGTACTCAGATATAAGCATAATTTATGATGAGAGGCTGAAATAGCGAGGGATCGTTCCCCTAGATTGGATGTTATTTGTAATAAAAACCAATATGGACATATGTGTGAAACGAGGCAAGGTGAAGTCTATAATCTGTCCTTGTATCTGTACAAGGTAATATTGTCAGTATCTATTAACAGCTTGAAGGAAGACTGCATAAAAATGCCTAAATGATAAATATCTCATCCTGTTGCAATTTGTACAGTTAGTTTTGACAGTAGTCAGCTGAAGGCGAATATGTTTCATTGGCTTACTAAATGAGAATCCTTTTAATATTATGGTGTGGCCACAGTATCTACTGGAGTGTTTACCCTTTGAAACAATGACATTGACGTGGCCACCTCTGAATCCAAAAGAAATGTGGATGCATTTCCTCCACCAAGGTTTGCACTAGTAATCTGGGGCAAAGTCGCACAAAGTGATGCCAAATGGCTTTAAGTCTTGGAAAGGTATTTATTTTCCAGCGCTAAAGGTATTTTGCCCTAAAAATGTGCCCTTTCTTTGTGCAAATGCATTTTGTGCTGCTAGTGCCACTTTGCATCAAGATGAAGTTACATGGGCAGAAACTGATTGGATCAACACAAGCACACGCAATTTTTGAACAAAGCTTGAAAGACTAAAATGGGCAGACCAGGCTGTGGGACTAAATTTCTCCTCGAAGCAGGAACTAACTTGGAGAAAATGTATTGCACACATCTATTGTGTGGCATAGGATTTTGTAGAGGGAAGGAAATGTTTCTAGTACAAAACGAATGATGCTAGACATCAAGCACAACCTTTACACCATGGCACAAAGGTTGTGCACAGCTCCGGGCAGGCCGAAAGCACAGCAGCACTGGGAATGAAAACAGCTTCAAGCCATTTTTAGGTCGAGCCTCGAGTAGCGCGCAAGCGCTGCTCTGCGAGACTTTATGTAAGGGGCTTTTGAAAGCTGACCACACGCTCGTGCACAATGGCATTTTCCGTGCGGTTACCCGCAGGGCCGCCATCTGTTTGCAATTATCGTGCCCAGACGCGGGCGCGATTATTGAAAACACATGGCCATTGTGCACGAGCGTGTGGTCAGCTCAGCAGGCTGCCGCGCTCGCTCCTCTCTCACGCTGCCGACGTCTCTGCTGTCCAGCGCTTCACTTGTTATTATCAGCATCGGCGCACAGTGTGCCAGATGGTGGTCTGCCTGCATTCCAGTTTCAGGTTACTTGCACTTAACAGCTTTGTTGTTTACAAGTCCTGCTTCGAACTCGCTCTGCCTTACTGTTCCTTTTGGTGCCTTATTTTATTACATTAACTGAGGCTCAGCTTTGCTTAGCGCTTTGAAGGCTACTTAATTTCAATGTTTCTTGACAGACGACGCGCGCAAGGCTCGTTTAGATCTCTACAGTTTAAAGTCACACTGTAGTTCTGCATAAGAGCTATATGGCGAAGCTAACGTACATCTTACAGATTTCGTTCGAAAGTGAGACTTGCTCGACATGTGAGCTGTTTTTCTAGGATAGTTGAACATTGTTTGATGCGGGTTAACATGGGAGAATCGTGTTTGAGAATTATAGCAACATGAAAATGAATTAGCGGTCTAGTGTTTAAAGAAGTCACATTGGTTTGCATTGGGCCAAGTTCACAGCTGCAGGGAATTCACAACAATTTAGAGAACTGAGTCAAGAAACTACTCCTAGCAAACTTTCGGTGAATTTAAATTCTGCATGAGCACATCGGTATAGGCGTATAGCTGCTTATATAAAATCTGCTAAGAGTTTGCAAATGTTTGTCCCCACTGGCACCCTCCCCAACCCCACCATGGAAACACGTTGATTCCTGCAGCCTTTGTCAGGAGTAATTTCCAACCCCCTTTCAGGGCGTAAACAGACTGGGGAGAAGATGGTGAATACTATTGAACATGCTATTTTGTGGATGTGTACAGACCCACGGGACGTTCCAACCCGGCTTCCAGCCCATATATGTAAACTGTCTGAAAGGTGGCAAAATAACTGGTTTGCTATCCATTCATAAAATGTACAAAAAAGTAACCTCACGCGTAATCAGAAAGGCTATCAGGGCTTATAGAGGAGAACACTGCCCATATGTGTCAACTATATAACAAAAGGGATAAGTGTTTTTTTTTTTTTTTTACAGAAATGTAAATTTCTGAATATTCCGTCGGTTGCACAAGCAGGTATTTCATAAAATCTCACACCCCTGGTGTTAACTGTTTATGAATAAAACTACTCTGAGGACAACCACCTAGATGCCACATGATGGTTTCTGAAGGCTGTTGAACTAGCTTTATTGCCGCTAGACTGAAGCAAATAGAAAGTCCATCGTGAAATCTGGACTATGCAACCTTACGCAATTAGCAACCGGTGTTTCCTTCTAGCCTACAGAACTTACAAGAGCCCACAAAATGAAACGTCAGTTTTTTATGGAAGGGGTGGATGTAGACTGCACTTGGAAGAATTAGACAAACATCTGGTGCAAACAGGTGCTACAGCCAACACAAAAGTGAAGCCGGCCACCAAGGAAGACATTAGCATAACTTGTGATAATTTCAATTTGATTCTAAAGCCAAAAATGAAAACTCAGAAACAACGGCGCCCTTGAAGACTTGATGTCAGGGGGGTGAAAATACAAACATGACTGGCTCGCTTTGAAGCAAACTGGCAAATTTAAAAAAACCTAATTTAGAAGAAAATAACGGTACCCACACAAATTACCGGAGAAAAAAAAACTCAATAGGAGTTAAGCTTAGAATGGGGGCAAACTATAACCAGACATTCCGAAATGTACCAAATTCAACTAAGGCACTTACAAAACATTAAATCAAAGAGCGCACTGCGTACAAACTAATAAAACAGGGTTTGGTGGCTTAGTGGACTAATGCCTCCACTATAGGTGCCTGTGTTCGACTTCATGGTCACAGGTTCAAATCCCAGCGGGACCACTTAGCCTTTCATCCTTCTGAGGTCGACAAAATGAGTACCACTGAGTTGGGCAACAATAATCATCTGTTATTTAGCGCCTTCATACCCGTGGGTGATACTGTGCTTTACAATTACATGTTATGTTATAAAACGAAATTTACAGGCTTAACTTACAATAACATTTCGTTGTGATACTGAATGATACAGCTAGGACTGTATTCCTTTCTCATATTCTGCATGCGGTTAAGGATGTCGTTTCTTTACCAAAAAAGCACCATAACTGGTAATTCTCTAATTTTAAACAGGAAGAGTAACGTAGCTTCCGTCCATGGTAACTTCAAGTACAGCCGCTTTGTACAGACGACGCGCGCAAGGCTCGTTAAGATCTCTACAGTTTAAAGTCACACTGCGCGTTAGAGGACAGCGGGAAGAGGTGCGTGTGTTCCACTGTGAATAACATCGGTGACAGTGGTGAGCAAAAGTAGGCTGGGGTGCACTGGATTCAGGGCATAAAGCGTGCCTGGTTAGTTGCATGCTCAGACCATCCCGTGCCTGTGGTTATTAGAAATTACAAACATACTTTTGCCTTTGGCGTTTTTTTAGGGGGATACTAGATGCGCACGCGTTTGGCCTTTGAAGGATTTCTCCAGAACAGAAGAACATGTTTTTCTTTTACCTGGATATTGAGATGGCCAAGAAAGAGGCGGTTTAAAGTCTCTCTACGTCTATGCCGCCAAACAGACAGGCCTCCGTGTACTGCCTTGTCTGGGTCTTTGTAATGCCAGGCCTCTCCTCCCCCAAACTGTTAAATGACAGAGGCAGGCCGGCCTGCGTGCTCATAGAGCTCAGGAGAGTGTGCCCCTGCTGTGGGCTAATGGACGTTGCCTTTCATAGGGAAACAGCCTACGCCAGACCACTTTATTTTTGGGAGCCAAAGCCGCAGGAGTCCTTTCAGTCTTTTGCTATGCGCATAAGAACAGCCTGTGTTTCCCCAAAGTAGAGAGGAAGTTCGCTACTCTTCAAATCGAAGATATAGACCAGCTGGCAGAGCTTTCCTATTAAGTCCAAGGGCAAACCAGCAATTTTGGAAATCCCTTCTCATTTTAATCAATTGTCCTTGAAATACTGACATCCTAGAGGAGAGGGACCTGGGTTCAGCTGTGTAACAGCATTTGTACTGTGCCTCATTCCGCTCCACTCTACCTCACTGTTATTTATGGTGCCTTATTGTACTAGGCGTTGTACATGGGCTCAGCTGTGTAATAGCATCTTCTACTGTACCTTATTCTGCTTTAGGTAGTCTCACTGTGTTTTTGCTCTTTCTTTCATCCATTGTTACCTTAGCCAAGTTAATGGAGAAACTGTTTCGTTAGAGCTGTGAAGGACCCTGTGGAGGTGAAGCGCGCAGTGCAGTTTAGCTCTAGTTATTAATAACTCCTGTGGGGATCCTCCTTTCACCTACTGACTTGCTCTGGATTTTATCAAGGCCCTTACACAAGCTGGCGTCAGCTCCGGCTCTCCCAGTGCCCCTTAGATGTGTCTCTCATGTTGCACACAGCTCTCCCAGTGTACCTCAAGTGTGTCCCTTATACTTCATACAGCTCTTCCCCTACACCTCAGATCTGTATCGCACGCTGCACACTGCTCTCCCAATGCACATTAGATCTGTTCCTCTGCTGCACAAAGCTCTCCCAGTGCACCTTACATCTCTCCCTCATGCTGCACACAGCTTACCCAATGCACCTGAGGTCTATCCACAGTGCACACAACACTTTACTGCCTTCCATATAGCCCTTACGCTGTTTACAGGTATACAAATTCACCGCAGGTGTGTCCCTCATACTTCACACAGCTTTCCCAGTGCACATCAAATCTGTCACTTACCCTGCACGCAACTCTGTCCCTCACGATGCACACAGGTTTCTACTGCACCGCAGGTCTGTCGTTTACACTGTACACAGCTCTTCAGAAAACACCCAAAAAACTTTGGCTAAAGGACAGGCAACATAATGGCATTTGATTTAAAACACAGCACTGCTTACAATTTTTTTTATCATGCTTGGTACGCTAGGAAGTGGTGCTTTATGTATAGTTATGTCATCACGCCCAAGGTGGGACAATTAGAAGTAACAGACTAAATGCTTTTAAAAGTTAATACTCCTAAATAACAAGCATTGGCATAGCCAATAGGTCTCACCTTTGGGACCTTATAAGTGTTTAACCATGCAACAGTTAATGTTGTTGCACCAAGGATATTGTGCTGCATAACTAAATACTTATAAGGTCCCAAAAGCGAGACCTATTGGCTATGCCAATGCTTGTTAAATAAGTAGGGCTCTGCACCCTTTTCTTCCCTTTGCACAGTCACTTTATTTGCTACTCTGCATTATGCCAAATAATAATAAATCTGCTCTCAAGTGTATTCCTCATGTGTCATGTTGTAAAGTGGTTACACTGGATAGTGTGGGTTTCAGAAGGCCAAGGATGGAAGACAATATGTCCCTGTTCTTTTGTGCAGTGTGGAAAATCAGCAACATCATTCAATAGCATTGATGTCTCAGCTTTTCAACCTTTTCATAGTAACCTTTAGGCATTGTGGGATAGTAGTATGCAGTATCAAGGAGAGAGTATCAAGGTCACACAATATTGTGACCAGAATATTTAGGACCAAAGTATTGGGAAAGTAAGAGCACAGATTTACTATACTTTATTCCACATCTACATACCTTGAAGACATATAGGCATATCATCAAGGTATGCATATGTGAAGATAGGTATAGAAAATATATACATACTCACTTGTTGATATTTTGGTCCTTGATATTCTGGTCATGATATTGTGTGACCTCAATATTCCCTCCGTGATATTCCGAAACCACACCCACTAGGGGCTGTTTTACCATGAACACACTTTGTGTGGAGAGTCTCTTACCATCCATTTGCTTTCTCTGGCATCCCAAAACATACCATTTTTGTTATGTTATGACTCAGCACATGGACAGCATCAACCTGCTAGATCCCCACCAATCGGGCTTCAGAAAAGGCTGTAGCACCGAGACCGCAATCCTTAACATCGTGGACGACATCCACAAGTCTCTAGATACTGACCAATGCTGCCTACTCATCCTCCTGGACCTTTCGGCAGCCTTTGACACGGTTGATCACAATCTACTCATCAAGGCTCTCCAGGATAGAGTAGGTGCTGATGAGGTGGTCCCACACTGGTTCTCCTCCTTCTTACACAACCGCTCCCAAAGGATAAAAATCAAAACCTTTACATCCGACCTACACCCTGTCAGCAGAGGTGTCCCCCAAGGCTCAGTGCTCTCCCCTCAACTGTTCAACATATACATGGAACCCCTCACCACCCTACTCAAAAAAGACAACATCCCCTTCCACCTATATGCAGATGACACCCAGATCTACCTGGAACCCTCCTCCACTGATTACATTCAGAGACTCAACAACACTCTTAGAGAAGTCCAACACTGGCTATCAATAAACCACCTTAAACTCAACCAAGACAAAACTAAAATCCTCCTCATCTCCAACAAAGAAGAAAACCCTCAAATCGTAGAATGGCTAAAAGCAATCGATGCTCTTAACGGTAATCTCACCCTGGCTAACTCTGTAAAATCACTTGGAATCACCCTAGACCCAAAACTGAACATGGCCAAACACATTAAGATCTCCGCAAAGAGTTCCTTCCTCAATCTAAAGCTACTCAACAAAATAAAACCCTTCATCCCACCCAAGGACCTCAAGCAAGCCACCCAATCACTGGTGCTATCTAGACTCGACTATGGGAATGCAGTCCTCACCGGTACAGCAAAATCCCACCTAGCCCCCCTCAAAACAACTCTCAATGCAGCTGCCAGAATGGTCACCGGAGTTAAGAAATTCGATCACATATCACCCGCACTCAGAGAACTAAAATGGCTCCCAGTCGAAATGCATGCCAGCTTTAGAACTGCTTGCCTCACGCACAAAGCCTTGCACACAGGGAAACCTGAATACCTGGCCTCCAAACTCATGAAAGCCGGTCAGACAAGAAACCTCAGGAGCTCCAACAACCTACTACTCATCCCTATGAAAACAGGCAAACAATAAACCGCTGCACGTTCATTTGCTGGAAACGCGCCCAAAATCTGGAACTCCATCCCAGCTGATATCAGGACTATCCCTTCCTTTGTAAAATTCAAAAGACTCCTAAAAGACCTCTTCCTCAACCGTGCCTTCCCGAACCGATAACTGCCGCCGAAACGCACAAGCCTGCACTCTGCAACCCCCTGACAATGTTTCACCAAAACCTACCTCTTCCCCGCTCTCTGACCCCTTCCTCGTTCCCTCCTCCCCGAATGAGGCTCAGCCCAAGACATCGTCCACTCATCGAGGTTATCTCAGGACTTCCTTACCTCAATGTTGCACAGCACGTCGGGTCTTATGAACCAATATGTATACCCATGCCTTTTTGTGTGATTCCTGCTTTGAATCTGTTGTAAAGCGCTCCGATACCCTCGGGTCTGGCCAGCGCTATATAAAACTCCTTAATAAATAAATAAATAAATTATGTACAGTATGGAAACATTTTCCTTTCTATTGTTTAATGGTGTGGCCCTCCTCTTGTGCCTTACATCTTCTCTGAATACTTGACGTTCTATGGGTTCACCATCTCTTGTTACCCTAATGCCCGTCACAGCTGTCTGGTGTCTGGTGGATGCAGTGTTTACTGCACCATTGGCCATTCTACCAGGTCTTCAGTTATTCTGTCATTCTTTCTCGTAAACTTCATATACCTTTCCTCGTACTCTGCTCATTGTATAATATTTCTCACCCAATGGTTCCTCTATGGTTCCCTAGGTCTGCTTCAGTGTATTGGCATGCATGTTTGGCTAGGACAGGCCCCTGCATGGCAAACCAGTGCTACAGTTTACCATATGTGGGCCAAGAAACATCCCTACACAAACACTGTTTTTGGTGCCAGACAGGGATCCACTATGTTACTGGCTGAAATTTGAGAAGGCAACTCTGTCCAAAAGCTTTGATTAAATGGGCATAGCCATGTCATAAGCAGACATCCCACACTGTTTTCTGAACAATGGCTCAATGTGATCTGAAATAACCTGTTTAGATAGAAACACAAACTTTATTGATGCATGGGCACTATTTGCAGTTGGCTGCTGATCAGCTACCACGCACTGTAAGCTATTACTCCGTGCCAGCTCAGGGGAGACCTACACTGACTCAGACATTCATGGACACTTCTACAGTGCTTCCTGAACAAGGAGATGTGTTCTGGAGGATCCTGGAAACTATGACTATGACTGATTACTTGCTGAAACTCTACTGACCTACCCATCTGCTACTGGTGATGTTTTTTTCTTTGTCCAAGAAGCCTAGAGAAGAGAATATACAGTGCTAAGAACCAATTTCTACAACTCCACAGATACCAGAGGAGGGCTCCCTACAAAACTACCATTAAGTACTGGTGAGCTGAGTATTGCCTATACCTTGCACACACCATCCTCACTGCGCACCCTTTAAATCATAATTCTGGCTGCATATTTACATGTTTACCGTAAATCTGATAATTTGGTATGCTGTACCCTATGTCCAGTTTCAAACAACCGCCGATGGTTTCCCACACTTTACTTAGAGTTTCAAGAAGCTTGGGGACCAACTTTCTATCATAGCCCCACGACTATAGGTGTTAATTCATAGGGAGTAGCTGCAATCTCACCTTTTGTATTGCGAGGTTGAATCGGCAGCAGCAAGGATTGGAGAATAAGTACAACACTCAGGAAGGGTGATTAAGCTCATAGCCTGCTATCTGTGGATGTGGCTCATCCCTGGCTAAAGAAAAGTGATCTCATCAAGCTTTGATACTAAGTTAACTCTAGTAGTGACTTGATCTTTTTCATCCACTTACTGCTGCACAAGAAGTCTGGCAGAGATGGCTTGGGATATTTTTCAACAAATCTGTCGTCCCACAGTGATTCGAGATCGGCCAAGTGCTGACCTATCTGGTCAGGGCTTTTTCTCTAAGAATTATGTACCTATTTTCAGCAAGGATAAATCCTAGGCTTGGTACACTGAAGCAAGACCAATTCAAGCCCTGCATCCATGCCCTTCATTGCTGGGTCAGAGACCAGTGTTTGGTCCTGCCTGACTGACCCATACATTCATTCAAACATTTTAAATATAAACACATTAGTCTGATGCACACTGGTTCTCAACCGAACAGTCTCCCACATGCCCCACAGAGACAGTCTGTGTTCACTGGCTGCAGCTTTCCTGGGTTTTTGTCTGAATATCTGCATTCTTGCAGGAACAGCTGCAACAGGTCGCCTTGTCCTCCTTTCACTTGCCAAGACATTCTTGTAGCCATTGAGATGCAACACCATCATCTTTGTCCGCTAATATTGCCTACCACTAATCTCTGACTCTAAACGTCGATGTGTACACCAAGATAGAATTGTGCAAGGGACACTTTTTTGGCTATGTAACCCAACAAGACACTCTATATAGTTTATTATT
The DNA here is from genome assembly GCA_963921515.1 of Calotriton arnoldi. Lineage (NCBI taxonomy): Eukaryota > Metazoa > Chordata > Amphibia > Caudata > Salamandridae > Calotriton > Calotriton arnoldi. The sequence continues at coordinate 396,781 of CAWUFW010001544.1, read as the reverse complement.
GCCATATCCAAACAACTGTTTCCTTTAGTATTTTTCTTTATATCGTTTACTCTATTAGGGGCACATGCATCAAGATAATCTTTTGCGATTCCTTAATTGCGAATATTAAGGAATCGCAATTAAGGAATCGCAAAAGCCTATGCATGTAGGAATCGCTAAAAAATAGTGATTCCTAAACATTCCTTAATTGCGACTCACAAATTGCGAGTCGCAATTAAAGGAATGGCTTCTCATTCATTCCTATGGGCCTAAAGGCCCATAGGAATGAAATTGATATGTGAACACATGTTGCGAACACACACATGCCCTAAGGGCATGTGTGTTGTAATCTGGAACTTTGAAAAATGCACTTTAGTGCATTTTTCAAGTTTTCACTAATTACCATTATGTATAATTTTTCGGTAATTAGCGGTCCCTAATAGCTGAAATCGCTATTTTAAATGGCATCTTGCATTGCATTCAAGGCATCGCAATTTGCGATTCCTTAAATGCAATCACAATTTGCGATTTTTGCATTTGGGATGATGCATCCCAAATGCAAAAATACCAGTCGCAAAGGGGCAGATTCTGCAAATCTGCCCGTTTGCGACCGGTTTTTAATTTGTTGCATGTGGGGGATAGTGTATTTTACAGTACAAAGCCCTGTTGTGCATTAATTCCATCAGCACGTCTCATGCACTACGCGGGCGAGTGCCAAATATCATAACTGTTCATTGCTTTTCAGCCTATTTATGTGGTAATCTCTGCTTAAGATCTAAAAAAAACCCAGTGGAAGAAATTTGTCCTACCTATCACTGAGTCAATTATGCCAGAGGGGATAGAAAATTGTTCTCCCTTTCTTTCTCGTTTTTCTACTCTCAATCTATCTTCTTTGCTCTTTTTGTTTCTGTCCTCCTCGCTATCTGTCTCTTTTTTACCTCTCTCTCTCTTCCAGATTGTTTCTGTCTTTTTTTTTACTCGTGATCTCACTTTTGCTGCTCTATCTGCAAACAATAACCTTCATGGAAAATGAAAGACCCAGTAGCAGGTCAAAAACCCATCTCTTAAAATATTGGTTTATACTTACTGCTTGTTCCCTCTATTTTCAACAGCTCCTGTTTCTTCTTTAATCTTAGGGCCATATTATCAAGAACGGGCGATAACATTATCGCCGCTTTAGCGGCAGGAAACAGCCGCTAAAGCGGCGATAAGGGGCTTGATAATATGCCCTATAGAATTCCAATAGAAGCCTAGGTTTGATGTCCTTCACACCAGATATTGGAATCTCATTGATTGAAGGAGAGCGAACACGGAACGGCGAGCCTGCTTCCACAGAATGCCAGCACGAGTGCAGAACTCTGCCGCCGCTCGAAAAATGCGGCCGAAGGACAGTTCCTCTAACGGTTCTCGGGATCCAAGTGCCAGGTAATCATTCATACAGCTCACAATAGGTACTCGACAATTGAAACGGTACCTTAAATATAGGTCGCAGCCGGCGAAAGCTTCCAAAGCTGTAGAGCTGTACACCATTTCTTCCCTTGCTGTCGTGGCATATCCAAAAGAATGGAATCCGTAAAAATTTCTTTTTAACTGCATGGGTTCACGGGGTTTAAGTATCTCGTCGCCATTGTTAAGAAGAATAAATGTCAAAGCGTAGAGTAAGTTGTGGGATTTATTCTTTAACTTAAACCCCCATTGCAGCAAGGAAGAACGCACGCAACCGCCAGCAGGCAGCTCCTCTCAATGATCTCCCCCAGCCTTCTTCCCACCAGCGCTCTAGAATCACCACATTCTAAGGTGACTCGAACACACGCTCGAGCACCAACACAACAGATAGTAAGTGCTATGTGGGACAACGTATATTTGTGTTTTAAAACAGAATTTGGCGTTATGGGCCACTGCCGTCTGCTTGCATTGGACAAGATGATCCTTATTTTCTATCACATATGTTTAGCATTGTACAGCATCAGTTTTTCCTGGGTGCTGCCTGATTAGAGAAGGAAGCTTGATTTATTTCTGATGAACTCTGATATGGTTCATTCTATGTTTTATAGAATAATGCTGCTTTGAAGGGGTTCCTCATGAAGCCTGTTATCTTATCTTGCAGGGCTCTCTTTAGTAAAGGCACCAACGTTTCCAATAGATGCAGACCTCGCCCTTTCACAGACATTTTGCCCAGTGAAAAATGTTCTTTCTCTAGACTCACTGAAGACAATCTGCCATTTTGTGTTCCCGAACCCAAGGAGTTAACAAACACATCTTCCCGAAAATTTAACAGATTAAACAAATGCCAGAGGCCCTCACAATGGAGACCATAGAAACAAACAGCTGCCCAAGAACCACATGATTTGAATGAGAGAAAACACCTGACTGTCTTAAATAATTTGATTGTACATCTTCTGCTTTAAACTATTCCACAAGATAAGCATTCCGCAACTCATAGTAACAAACAGTTAATAATGTTTGCTCATAAACAGAGTTCTGTGGAAGCTTTGAATCCTGCATCCATGATGCATCTTTCTGGTTGTCAAGGATGCGTCTGTTGCTCTGCCATTGTGCTATCAGCTGAGAATTCTGATACAGCATTATTATGTCAGGATTCTTAACTCTAGAATGAGGCATCAGTACATTTCTTAGCTTGGAGGCTGGAGAGGTGGTTGCTAAGTTAATGTTGTGCTGTATTTAATGTTGATTTCTGTGTTTTACAGAGAGTACAGAGTATGTAACATCATATTGTGTTTTACGGAGACATACAATCTATCTACTGTTAGAGTATTCTTTTTATAATCCTGCTTCCCTGCTCCCTTGGTGTTGGGAGAGGCAGCAAGGCTCTGCTGTTTCCTGGTCAGGGTCTCTGCTCACATATACGCTTCAGATGGAGGACAACCAGGTAAGAGAACTTCTAAAAATGTAATACAAAAGCTGTTAAAGAATGATATGCCATGTTATCACCATTCTTATTGTTAGGCCTAAATCTGAGAGGACCGAACCACTACATGTTCTAGATAGATATAATGACAATCTAACACTATGGGGCTTATTTACAAGCCCCTTGCGCCACCGATAAGTCACTTTTTGTGACGCACCGGCGGCGCCGTGTGCTGCCCCATCTTTACAAGGACACGTAAAGCCACCCTGCGTCGCTTTTCGTGTCCTTGTAAATGCGGTCCATTTTCACACAGCACTTTGCGTGAGAAGGGCATTCCATGGGTGTAGCTGTGGGTGTTCCCACGCAACACCCATGGAACCTGACACATTCCCAGATTTACAAGAAATGGGTAAACCTGGGAATGCGTCAGAATACTAGGCCTCCCAGGGAAGGAGTAGGGAGGCGCAACGAGGAGAAATGTTTTCATTTCTCCTCGTTTTTTCCTCTTTCTATGCGTGCTGCATTCTGCAGCACACATATAAAGAGGAAAACACCTCTCTTGATTGTTTTTTCAATCTCCCTGCAAAGCAGACACCCTTGCACCTTGGTGCAAGGGTGCCTGCGTCAGCGCATGGCAGCCAATTGTGCACCAGCGCAGGGGGGAGCACAGGGATCCTTCATATTGTTGTAGATATGACGCATCCCTGTGCTTTGAAAGTGACTCAATGCAGCACAGCAAAATGGCTTGTGGCACCACGCTGAGTCACTTCCTCATAAATAAGGCCCTATGTCAGAGGCAGAAGTGTCCCTAATGGTCTCAAGGGTCTTAATATAGTGTTGCGCTTAAATAAACGCACTTTTCATACATTAGTGTAAACTATTGCTTTTTTAGGGGGCTTCTTCCCAGTTAGAAATGTGATGACTCTTATCTCCTAAGCCAGTGGTATGTATACTATCCCCCTAATGTATAGGAGTCAAAATACTTGCTTTTAAGCCCCTTTGGCTATTAAGAGCAAGCACAGTTATAGAGCTGCCACAATAAATTTGCAACTTTCTAAAAGTGATGTAATTGCTCTGATATTCTGTCTAAGTCAAAATAATTAATTCATTTGGAAGCTACAGGTTAAATAAGCACGATAACAAACTGAAATTGACAGACTTAGCCAGATCTGACTGTAAACATCACATCTGCATGCCAAAAATCAATAACCCTTCACATTCCCACCCTGAAGAAAATGGACCTTTTTATGACTCAAAACAATATTCTCACTCTAATTGGACCTCCTTCTCCCTTCTCATACAATTTACCTTACTGTAAGGGTTTTGATGGCTTAGATAGCTGAACAAATGTTAGTCTCCCAGAAGTGAATGGATATGCTTTTTACCTAAATTTACAGTTTTCAAATTTATTTATTTGTGTCAAGTCAACATTTAGTACATTTTCTTCATTTGTCACTAAATTGTTTCCTCTTCATGCTGGAGCATTTGTACACCTTTATTTGGCACAAGTTTTGGATTTCACTGGGTAGATTAACTAAATTTGGCATCCCTAATTATAATACTTTGTCACTATTCTTAATAAAGTAATCACACACATGTTTAAAACATCCTTCTCTTTGTCATCTCCTGAGGGCCTCATTACAAAATTCAGAGTAATCCCTGGGATTATAAAATCTGCAGACACTTAGTACATCTGCCTGTTTCACCATGAGGCTTTGTCTGCTGATGGCAGGTACATACTCAGGGAATAATAAGGATTTACCAAGAAAACTGGAATTGAATTACCAATGTCTCTGGCAATTCCTTAGTTCTAGCAACAAAAGTTGCCAAATCTCAGCTGTCAATAAGGACTATGTTCAACTATTGATAAAATTACATATCATTTTGCTGAGTCTCTAGAAATGTGTGAAGGGCTTCACAACAGCAAATGTCATATGTAGGGTAAGGTATTTTTGTGTCTTAAATTGATTTGCAACCAACAGTGCAATTTAACCAGAAAATTTAAATAATTTCTCTGTTGTAATAAATCTGTCAGAAAGCCAAGGTGTTATATCCTCAGTATTACATTTATATGTAATCAGCCTAGGTCCTCCTAGCTGCTCAGCCAGAGTGAGAGATGGTTACGGAATGTTGGTGTGACTGTGATGAATGGAATGCCTGGGTGCCTGTGTGGATGAGTGGTGACAGTTAGAGATGGGCTGAGCAGCTAGGCAGGCTGCTCCTGGTGGGGCTGGTACATGGCTAGTACTTGACCAGAGCTGGCTAGTCAGAGATTGATGCTACCTTGACATGGAACCAATAAAGAAGACTTAGAAAATACTACATGGCTACCAGTGTCTCTATGTAAAGGGTACAACATTATTTTGGCGACGAGCGGACTTACTCATGCGTCTTTCCTGGATCTGAAGTAAAGCAACCAAGAGAAAAGACAAGAAAAAAAGAAACTACAAGAAACTACCGTAACCAGCGAAAGTAAGAGAAACTAAAGCATCTACATGAAGCAGAATGGAGTTCCAGGCAAGCCAGCCCCACCAGTGTCCTTGTCAATGGACAGCCCAACCGACCAGTGTCCTTACCAACGAACGCTACAGCCTGGAAATACTCCTCTGCATAAGGATTAAGTGAGTTGGAGGAGTAGTTACACTACAGCCTCATCTGGTGTTCCAGCCACATCATTTTACAAAGACCACAGTATCTTCAAAGAAAATGCATCTCTTGGGAATCTGAACTAACGTGAGTACATCTCAGCGCCACACAGGAGCAGTGTGGTACTGCCAAGATTGGTGTCTTGGTGACACATGGAAAGCACAATTAAGGTTTTACTTGTCTGCTGTTGTCTGGAGGTGTACAAGTACTGTTTTTTCCATTGATTGGGCTTTTTCTGCACTGCAATTGCCCTTCGCTGCCTTCATGCTTGTGGGAGTGTCTACATGTTGTCATTTGGGACAAAATCTGTATCTTTGGCTTCTTTTCCCATCTACATGGAAGTATTCAACACCATTCCACTGCCTGGTTTTAATTCCTGAGGAATGACAGTGTGACATGCAATGCTTGTTTTTTTTCCTTGCTTGCATGTGTTTATGATGCGGAGCGTTACACGATTTTTCTAATGCCTAATTTTATTACTTGACTAGTGTCTTATCGGAAGTAATGGTGCACATATTCCGTGTGCAGGTGTGGACTGTTTTGAATTTGATTTTTGTCTCAAGCAGCCCAGGTCAATTGGTAGTTTAACCTCAGCGTTGCGGTTTAAAAAGAGGCGCGTGAAGCATGAAGCGCGCGCTTTTACCTTGTCGTGGTTTCTCCTTCTTTCTCCATGTCATCGCTCCCTCAGCTGCCAAGAGACTGAGCTCAGACGAACGCGCCGTGAGCAACCCGGCGCACATAACACAGCGTGCCGCCATTTTAGGGTTGTATGCTCCTGCATACTCGATTTGGTGCGTGGTTCCAGTTTTTTTTTTTGCCAACCACGTTTTCTGCTGCCTTCACTTTGGAGGTTGATGTATGGTGTGCATTTTGTTCTGTGGCGCACAATCAAGTCATGGCATTTCTTGCCCGGTGTGTGAGATTGTGCCGAATCCCTACGATGGAGGATTACTGCAGCCTTTGCTTGTGCACTTCCCAGATCTCGAAGAGCGAGGAGGGTTGTTTTTTTTGTCTTGGTGGCGCCGTGCAAACGCCTGCTTGGAGTGCACGCTGCTGAGAGTTTGGATGCTGACAGGATCAATATGCATGCGTAAGAACTTTTTCTCACTTGAAGATTCCCCAATGACATGTTTGGCTTCGAAGATTGTGCGCTGTTGTTTCTAAGGTATTGTTTGACATTTAGTTTTCTCTTTTTGAGCCTCAAAAAGGGTGAGAGTGTCTACGTATTTGGCTTATCTTAAGTGCAGCATGTTCAACGAGATCATCATTTTTCGGGTGAGAGGAATCGCTCACCGGCGTGTCGCATATGGGCATCCAAGCTATTCTGAGGGGCATGATAAAATAATTTGCTTTGTGTTGTATTTAACAGAGTCAGAGTTTGTATTACTTCTAGTTTAAGTTAAAGAAATTTTCTTATACAGCACATTTATTGTCGTGATGCCACAGTTTACATTTTCCACATACGGTTGGTCCTTGTATTTAAGTGGGTGTGCATCACAGTTTAATCCTTTACTTGAGGGATAGGTTTTGGCCATAGTACATCCTTACATGTGGAGATGGGTTTGGGTAATAGTCCCATCACAGTTGTTCCCTTTTGTCAGGGATTGGGTTGGGTTTGAGTCCCAGTTAGTGGTTTGGGCCATGGGTTAGTTCCCATATAGAATCGGTATTGTGTGTTACCTTTACATAGGGTTAGGATATGGGTTTAGTCCCCATTTACATGTTGCGCGCAGTACTAAGGTACAACCCTACATAGGGTGTGTGTTGTGGGTGCTAGCCCCTCACACAGTTTCATGGGTCGCTGTCCCATATCTTGTTAGTTCCCTTGTAGTTGGGATTGGTGTCGCAGGGTGTTTTACCCTTTGCGTCACTCCACATATCTTCTTTGGGGATTGGTTGTGGGGTGTGTTATTCTATGTTACAAAGTATTACAATTTGTACTTGTATTTCTACAAGTTTACGCTTCATAATGTTTTGATAATTCTCATGGGGGAGGATGGGGGATATTGATGCTCATATTTTTTGATGTCGTATTTTGCCCATCTTTTCTTGATTTGTATTGTTCACTCTCTTGTGATGTTTTGCTTTAAGTTGCATCCCTGAGTTCCAAACATTACCGCTTTCTTGTGTATAGTTCTCCCCTTTAGAATTGTTATTTTTGTTTTTATTTAAAGGAAAGGGATAATGTTATATCCTCAGTATTACATTTATATGTAATCAGCCTAGGTCCTCCTAGCTGCTCAGCCAGAGTGAGAGATGGTTACGGAATGTTGGTGTGACTGTGATGAATGGAATGCCTGGGTGCCTATGTGGATGAGTAGTGACAGTTAGAGATGGGCTGAGCAGCTAGGCAGGCTGCTCCTGGTGGGGCTGGTACATGGCTAGTACTTGACCAGAGCTGGCTAGTCAGAGATTGATGCTACCTTGACATGGAACCAATAAAGAAGACTTAGAAAATACTACATGGCTACCAGTGTCTCTATGTACAGGGTACAACACAAGGACTATCAAATCCATGTTGAAGTTTGCAGATTATACAATGTTGTTTATTAAATAAAGTTCATATCATAGCATCAAGAAAGGAATGTGTCTGGTGGCTCAGTAGACTAATGCGTCCACTACAGGGGCTTGTGTTTGACCTCATGGTCACAGTTTCAAATCCAGGTGGGTCCACTTAACCTTTCATCCATGTAAGGTCGATAAAATGTGTACCGTTGGGTAACAATAAACATCTGTTATTCAGCACCAAGATGCCTACGTGTGAACGTGCACTTTACAAATGCACATGTTATGATATATTCATGGAGTAAGGGAAAATGAACAGAATTACATTGACTGAAATTGCTAGCCCAAATAGCTCTGATGTGTTAAATGTTTGCACTGCCATTTGCTCTATAATTTGGTTCACAAAACTGCCAAGTGTTCTTTCTGCACTGCTCAGTCATAGTAAATTTCATTTTTTGCATTAAATATGGAGTGCAAATGTATAGCCAATGTAATTATATCGGAATAGGGAAACATTGTGGGGGTAGGTGATGAGAGTGAATAACAGGCAACCACATTTTCAAAAAGCTGAAGTTACAGCACCACACATTATTATCCATTGTAGGATATTTGATGTGGTTAGTGTAGTTTCTGAAGATGTCTGCATGTAAATTGAAGATAAATGTATATAAACAAAACATGAACATCCATCTATCCTTTAAAAGCAGGTTAAATTAGTACCATATATTTAGACAATAATAGCAGCTGTTAATGGAAGGGTAATGAGAATTATCTGTTGTCATACCAAGCTTCAAGCCTATGACCTGTCGATTTCACAGAGATCTCTGCAGCCAGTTCATACATAACTGTAATATTTGATGGACTGAATTTTGGTATTTGAAATAGATATTTATATTGCATGTACTCATTGGGGGATATTCTCAAGAACGTGTGATAATTATCGCAAAATTAGCTTAATGCAACCTTGCACATCGCAGTCCATCGCGGGAAAATAACACTGTGTTAACGTTGTATTCTCAATCCGGCGGCACCATGCGATAGTCGCACGATAACGCGCCAAATGACTGCGTTAAAATCAACCTGACGCAAAAAAAATGCAAAACACGAACGCAAAAAAAGTTGCGATGCCCCAAATCGCGATACAAAAATCAGCGATAACCAGCAACAGGCCTGCAATTCCCACGTGTCATGCGGGAAAATGCACCATAAAAGCAGAAAAAAATAAAGACAAAAAAGTGAAACTGCGTAGCACCATGGATGCACCCGGACCGAGTGCAGAGGACAACGCGAACCCCACAAGCCCCACAGACGACCAGCAAGGAACCTCGGGTCGGGAAGGCCAAGGAGAAGAGGAAGAGGAAGACGCGGTTCAGTCCGCAGAAAAACAGGATCATCGTTACGGAGGTGATAGAACACTACCAACAACTGTTCGTCACCTCCAACGTGTCATTGGCAACAAAGACGCAAACATGGCAGACTATCTTGGACCACGTGAATGCAGTTGCAGAGTTGAGGAGGACAATGGAAGAGGTCAAGAGGCGCTGGAATGATGTGAAGGGCAAAACCAAGAAGAAACTCGATGCCAACATGAATGCAGCAACGCAGATTGGAGGTGGCGGCACACCAGGAGCTGGATGGCATGGAGAAAATGGTGGCCACAGTCATCAGTCGGGATACGGTGCCAGGAGTAGTGGATCCGGACACTGCTCAACATGACCTGACACAACATCAACAGGGTGAGTACCGACCAGGGACTGGGGGGACGGAGGGAGATGGGCACAATGGCACACATGCACAATTAAGTTGAGCACGCTGCACACCCACAATGACTCCGGATCAAGTCCCTGATCTCCTTGGCATACTGCAGCACACATAGAAACAGCAAGTAGGCCCCCGTCGACAATGTGCCCGGAGGGGGCCCTCCCCACACATCACTAATCTCACAACAAACCCATACACATGTGCTGAACCCAGCAAAGCTGCGGGTCCGTGAGCCACACTGACAATGAAAGTGACACTGCATGACCATTAGCATGGCTGCAGTCCAATTATCATGACATGGTGCACGCCACAACACTGAGGTGACTGAGTGTGGACCACATCCAGAAAGGAGCAGGTCACACTCTGACACATCCACGTGCACAAACAACCCCTGACGTCAACAACACATCTGCGGACAAACCATGCCCAAGAGTCACAACTCGACCAAGAGCCCAATTTACCCAAGTCCGCAACATCTCAGCACTGTAGAAGCACAGAAGTCAAAGGCACACCGCCTGAAAGGGATAAGGCGAAAAAGAGGACAAGGGGGACCCTACTCACTAGGAACCAGGGTAAGTCATATGTATCCGAAAACAACGGTTCTAGCGGGAATACAATAAATCTATACTGGTAATTAAAAATGCACAATCGCGATCAATTAGGGTTAAGGATGTCAGAAAAAGAGAGCCTCGCAGACTTGGTGTTCATAATAATTCCTTTTTATCCAAATTTTTATAATTCAAAAACAATACATACACCGACCGAGAAGAACCACAATAGTGATTATATGTCCCAAGCAAATGAAACCATCTAATACATTGTGAACAGACATGTGATATATACAGAACTTGGTTTCCACAATTATTGAAAAGACAACGACCACAACATGAATTGATAATAATTATAGCCTCTGTGTACAATAGTCAGAGCTATTTAAAATGGTTCGCTATCAATCGAGTCGACGACGTTTCGACCCTCTTGCAATGTGGGGTCTCCTCAGGACCAAGGGGGAAGGGACAATCTGATGGTAGTATTACAGCCGCGTGAGAGGCACATAAAGTGTGAGACACCCGTGAAATGAGAAAGAAGAAATTAATACTCACACGGGGACTCGGTCGAGCACCCCGTGTGAGAGACGAAGGGCTGTGGACTGGTATTAATCAATTGAGGCTCAGTCACAATAGTGGGCAGGATCAACACCACTCAATGTAGTGGTACCTGAGCAGGATCCTCCGCTGGATAGATAAAGTCGCGGGACCGGTAGTGCCACGGCAGGAGAATAAGGCTTTTGAAATATGCCACATAGGATGAGAACTGCTCTGGTCGTCTGCCTGGTAACAATGACATTGTTCAGGTACCACTACATTGAGTGGTGTTGATCCTGCCCACTATTGTGACTGAGCCACAATTGATTAATACCAGTTCACAGCCCTTCGTCTCTCACACGGGGTGCTCGACCGAGTCCCCGTGTGAGTATTAATTTCTTCTTTCTCATTTCACGGGTGTCTCACACTTTATGTGCCTCTCACGCGGCTGTAATACTACCATCAGATTGTCCCTTACCCTTGGTCCTGAGGAGACCCCACATTGCAAGAGGGTCGAAACGTCGTCGACTCGATTGATAGCGAACCATTTTAAATAGCTCTGACTATTGTACACAGAGGCTATAATTATTATCAATTCATGTTGTGGTCGTTGTCTTTTTCAATAATTGTGGAAACCAAGTTCTGTATATATCACATGTCTGTTCACAATGTATTAGATGGTTTCATTTGCTTGGGACATATAATCACTATTGTGGTTCTTCTCGGTCGGTGTATGTATTGTTTTTGAATTATAAAAATTTGGATAAAAAAGAATTATTATGAACACCAAGTCTGCGAGGCTCTCTTTTCTGACATCCTTAACCCTAATTGATCGCGATTGTGCATTTTTAATTACCAGTATAGATTTATTGTATTCCCGCTAGAACCGTTGTTTTCGGATACATATGAAAGGGATAAGGGGCAGCCAAATCAGAGCTGCAGGGTGACTCACCCACAATGCAGCACACACACATAAGAATAAGAGCACGTCAACATTGACAACAATGTGATACAAACTGCAACACTTTCACAACAGAACACAGGACACAACTGGTGCCGCACAAAATGGCCAATCACACCTGGGATAGCAGGAAACTGTGAGATGACAATGTACGAGTACAACCTCACATCCGTGATGTAGTACAAATGTCCACTGTCCCGCATCAAATAGGCATCTCCTCACAAACAGTCACAATGTACATTGTCATGCAGTCTGTATGTAAACTCCACCAATGCGTCAACATACATGGAACACACTGTGAAACTGCATCTCCCCTTTACATTGCAGAGGGACAATCAACACCTCCTGCAGAGCAGACCCTACATCACGTCAGTGATGATGGAGACGACCCCCAGGACATCGACTAAGACGAACTCCAACGGTTCATGGACAACCTCCGCACCCCACCTCCAGTAGCAGGGCAGCCCAGCACCATCGAGGTGATCCCATCCCCTGCACAGACCACACAGCAGGAAGCACCCACCACCACGTCTGGCTCCCAGCACCTCACCGAAGAACACATGGCGTTCCAACGCCGTGTGTTAGACTGCCAGAAGGAGCTGGCTGAACAGGTGCGGGTGGGGTTTGACCTCATGGCAGCCAAACTAGATGCCATACGTGGGTGTCTAAGTCCCATCAGGGACCACTTACACTCCCTAACAGACACCCAGAGTCTGCCCTATGCCCTCCAACAATCCATGGCTGGCGTCGCTGGAGTCATGACTCGGAGACAACAACAACTGTCTAGTCAGAGTGGCTACAGCAATGTCATCCGTGATTTGGGAAACATGAGGAGGGTCATGGAGAACATGGAGCGGATGCAGGCGCAAAGAATGGCTACCACGGCTGCACACGAGAAAGCTGTAGATGGGATCTTCCATGCCCTGCAGATCCTCATCATGGGAGTGATGCCAGAAGACATTGCGCAGATGAATGCTGCTGCTACTTCTACATCCACATCTCCGGCCCCTGATGTGTCAGTGTCACACAGTGCTGCAAACCAAACACCACCACCCACATGTGAGGCACATGAAACGTCAGAGGACGAAGATGAGGATGAATCTGCCTTAATGGTAAGGAGGAAGCAGTAGCATTCATCTCTGCCATATGGCTTGTTTCTGCTTGGGTCTGTCCTCTGCATCATGCCCTGGAACAACACCTTCCACTGTTCCCCGACACACTCTGCGACACCAACCTTGGACCTCGACATGGACTGCCATATTTTGCATGCTCAACAATGACACAGCAATCAGCCTGCGGAGTGGAATCTTCCCCTTCCGATTAACTTGTCAATCCCTAAATGACTCTGGCTGGCCCTCCACGGGGCAACATTGTAAATTGTTGTCTGCATGGCCCAGTACTAAGACAGCTTCAACACTCCACTGAACGTGAATAATACATTCTAATACACACAGATGTGTCATGTCCATGATTAATCAAGTATGAAAGCATGGACGAATGTAGGGGCAGTGATTCCCCCTTAGACGTCCATGTAGCTCATGTTGTGGGACCTGAGTCACAGGGTGCATCCCTGCATCATGGTGGTACAGATTTGAGCCCAAAAGAAGCCCTGTTGTCAATTGTAGGTCCCAAATGACAGCCGACATGTAATGATTTTGGACACATGTGAAACGCTGATGAGTGGGATTCCGTACTATCTTTGACCCACAGAAATGGCATTTCGAATACGTGACACCCTAAACAGCCTCTCTGTACAGAGGTGACACACCCACCATCTATTTCCAATTTATGAGATTGTTAGCACTACATGTTGCACTTACACTTGTCAGAGTGATGTGCTTGTACAGAGGAGTAACATGCACACAGGGAATGTGTGTTGTAATGAATTTAATTGCACATGCTGTGCCTGTGGTCACTTTGTACTGCATGATTGCTAAGGACTGTGACAATGTGACGTGCTCATGTGAAGAAATTGTCAATGATGGTGTTCCTACGGGCTATTCTTGCTGCTGCTGCAGTGGGGTGTGGTCCACCTGCCTCATCTTCCTCATCCCCGTCCGGTGCATCTGGCACTTGTAGCCATGGGGCATTGGTGTGTACACATATGTTGTGCAACACACAACATGCACACGATGCCTGGGCTGTACAGGAGCCTTCCACCTGTGATGTCCAGGCACCTGAAACGTGACTTCAACACGCCAAATGTGCGTTCCACGATGCCCCTGGTGCGTTTGTGGGCCGCATTGTACTGCCTCTGGGCCTGTGTGTTTGGGGCTCGGAGGGGTGTCATCATCCATGGGCAGAGTGCATATCCTTGATCACCTGTGACAGTGCAGAGAGACATGAGTCAAAATTTGGTTCTGCATGATGTGTTGGCAGGCTCACTAGTTCATTGGTGTGTGATATATGTGACATAGTGATTCCTGTTTGACAGGTACTGCTTGTACAAAATGAGCGGCATCAATGTGTATTAGGTAGCCTCACTGCTGCTCCTCCCTCCCCCGAGCCTATTCACTAGTGTGCGCAGCACGCTTGCATCACTTTCACTCCTACGCACACCATTGTCATGCCTGTCTGCGCATGTCCACAAGCCTGACAACGACACTGTGATGTTGTGCGCTGACGGTGGGCAGCCACATGTGTGTAGGCCTATGGTAAGGATGGGGCGGACACAGATGTAGAGTTCATGGCTGGCTGAACTCGCGATGCAGTTGAGGGTAGTCCTATGGCCTATGCTGCGGTAATAGCGACACACACAACAGTTGGCATGTATGATCCCGGACCCCGAGCGGGCTTGCGCTCCTTCATTTATCCCTTCGGCCGAGCCCGCACTCCGGGGGCATGCTACATCGCAACATTGTCCATTGCGGGACGGGTGGTGCCGACACTACAACAGAGACACATGCATTAGTTACTTCCTTGGCAAGGCCAACACATAGCAACGCCCAGAGCCCCGGGCTGATCATCCACACCCCTATGCTGGACTGTCGTATGCCAGCCCACTCTGCTTATGCTTACAGGGGGGTACGAAACAGCTACATGTCCCAGGTCTTCCCCACTGCCTGAGGTGACATGGTTACGTCCGCTGTACACTGCACAATGTAATGTGGTAGGGCCCGGGGCCCTCATGCGTACACAATGACCACACGGACACACTTAGATAGTTTGTGGAACTGGCTATGGGCACGTGCGCCCGGACCCTTTTATTGCCAGGGTCACATGTCCAGTGATGCTTGTGCTGGATGGGTGTGGGGTGAGTGTAAGCCAGCCTTCAGGGAGTGGTTGGTGCTGGCAACAACTACAACAGTGATCAGACAATCAGTAGTTCAAAGTTCAAACAGCAAGTGTCCACGACTTGAGCTGCACAGAGTTAGTGGCCCCGGATGCACTGCGGCCCGCACAGGCACACCGCCACGGGACAGTGACTTGCGGTGCATTGAGGTAGGGCCACGGGAGCTGAGCTGGTCCTCGTCGATGTCCAAGGTGAATGTCGCGGAGTGTTTCGGGGGACAGTGGAAGGTGTTCTTCCAGGGCATGATGCAGAGAGCAGAACCAAGCATAAACAGGCAATATGGAGGAGATGAATGCTACAGACTCATTTTTAACACCAAGTCAGTATCAGCTACATGATGATGAAGACAACCCCCAGGCCATAGACTCAGATGCCACCAAAGTTCAAACAGAGAGTGTCCCTGAATTTTGGGGCACAGGGTTAGTGGCACCAGAGCTGAAAGGGGATGCAGTCTGCGATGAGGCCTGTACAATGGTATGAACTCTGCCATGAAAAAAGCAAGACTCAGTTCACAATGTGTGACCTACTTGATCGCAGTGTAGGCCGAAGGCAGTAGTCATCAAGGGCCCACAGACACGTGTCGTTGGCCTGCGATGCACAGAGTTGGCACCAGATCAAAGGGAGTACAGTGATATAAATGCTGCCATTAACATTTGAACTCGGCCATCATGAAATCAAGACTCAGTTCCAAATGTGTGACCTACTGGACCGCAATGTAGGCCGGAGGCAGCAGTCAGCAGGGGCCCACAGCCACGTGTTGTTGGCTTGCAATGCACAGAGTTAGTGGCACCAAATCGAAGGGAGTACAGTGATATAAATGCTGCCATTAACATATGAACTCGGCCATCATGAAATCAAGACTCAGTTCCAAATGTGTGACCTACTGGACCGCAGTGTAGGCCGGAGGCAGCGGTGGAGTACGTAAACGAGAAAGGAGTGATGGGGGCCTGTGTCGCGGAGGCCGTGATGGTCTGAGGGGCTGCCAAGGTCACGGGCGTCGGGCTTGGAGCTTGCACCGGCACATGGTGGGCCCTCTTTGACACACGCCGGTGTCGGCAGGTGAGCAGTGAGGCCTGGTTGCGCAGGGGCGGCCAGGACGGGTCTGGGGACCAGCGGCCTGGGGTGCAGCAGGCGCACAGGTTCGCAGGCACCGCCGCTCACGGTTTCGGCCTCGTGGCGGGCTGAGGGGCGCCACCCTGGCAGACACGTTGGCCATTCCGGAAGAGAACCACGCCCAGAGCAACAGGCTTTTTATTCACACCCCTACGCTGGCCTGGCGTACGCTGGGCCAGCCCACTCCGCTCACGCTTACAGGGGGGGGACGTGTCAAGCTACATTTCCGCGATCTTACCCACTGCCTGGGGTGACATGGTTGCGTCCACTGTCCACTACACTCCAAACACCAGCAGTATATGTCGACATGGACATGTCTGTGGTCTACATATGGCAGTCTGGCCAGCACATCCACGCCACACTTGGCACTGTGTACATTCTCATTCATGGGACACTTGCCTCCTTCGCACATGCGTGGTTCCCACCTCTCCCCACATTCTGCTATTGTGTGGCTGAGGTGCCATGCCATTGATGGCTTGTGTACATGGCTAGCCCAGGTTACCACAGTAAGTTGTGCTGTCGTGTCTGGTAGGTGGGCATGTTGTTTGGCATGTTGTATGTGAGTTTGTAACGTGTGCATTCCCAGAGTCGTGAGTTGCATGACTGTGTGGTTGAGGTGTGTGGTGTGTTCATTTGGTTCTTACCAACGAGCAATGCATTCCCATAGGTGCCATCCTGAAAGCGCTGGTTGATGATGGACTGTCGGAAGATGAAGGAATCATGCACACTGCCTGGGTAGTTGGCGACGACGTTGGTGAAGAGTCCCCGGTGGTCCACTATTGCCTGCACATTGATGGAATGCGTGTGCTTCCTGTTGCGGTAATTGTGTGCAGTGGCGGCAGGGGGCACGCGGAGTACATGTGTGCAGTCGATTGCCCCCAACACGTGCGGGAAGCCAGCTATGGCGTAGAAGCCTTGCTTGGTCTCCAGCTGTTCCTGCGCAGTGTGTGGGAAGTGAAGGTGCTGGGGTACCAAGCTGATGATGGCATCCAAGACAGGTGTGAGGAACTTGGATAGGGCTGGCTGTGAGACTCCTCCGACTCTGGCAGTTGTTGGTTGGAAGGTACCAGAGGCCAACAGGTGCAGCACAGCCAGCAGCTTTGTCTGCGGAGGGATGTTGTTTGTCCGCTGTGTTGGTACCGTCCGCCTGTGGGCAATGATGGTCAGGATGCGGAGGATGGTTGTCCTTTTGAGCCTGTCGTGGGCAATGACATCCTCTGGTGTTAAGTCTGTGAGGCTGGTGCGTTTTCTGAAGGTCCGCTGTCTTTGTCTGCGCTGCCTCTGTGGTAGTCAGGGGGGGGGCCTGGGTGTGGTGGCGGTGGGTGTTGTGGCCCTCTTGGGGCTCCGAGATGCATGACCAGTAGCTCCATGGCATCTGTTGTTCTTCAGGTGTGGCTCTGGTCTGGTCTCCCTTTTGTGGTGCAGGTTGTCGTCCGACTTAACACCAGGTAGGAGCAGGTGTTAAATCCCTGCTGCTAACGCGCCTTATCGCCTGTTTTCGGATCGCATCGCCATTCTGGCTGGTCGTAGAGAATATTGCGAAGTGGTGTTTTCGCGGCTTTTTGCACAGGAACGCCTGCATCTCATTAGCGTTAGTTGCCGGTGTCATCTGTGGCGATGTTTTTTGCGGCTGCTATCGCAGGAAAACTGGCGATATCGGCTGTTAGCACCAGCTTGTGAATAGGGCAATAAATCTATTGCCACTTTGGCTGCGATAAAGTGCCGCTAACTCGGCGATAAGTCCTTGAGAATATGCCCCATTATCTTTTGATAGATTAGCTGCTTTTCAGCAAACTTAACCACTGAGGCGGTTTCAGGTGAATCGCTTCTCGCAGAACCTGCTTCTAACATAAGAATAGCTGATTGCTAAAACTCTCAAACGTGTTTCAAAAGTCTTATAAACTCATTCCCAAGCTTTAGAAAAGAAGGTTATAGTTTGTAAGCATTGATTCAAACCAATATTCTGGTGTTTCAGGCTGTGTACAATTTGATTAGCTCAGGACCAGTGAAAACGTATCAGCTAACACATAATATGAATAAATGTGAAGAACTGTACTTGGATAATACTTGCTTTCCTTCAGTCAACAGGTTTACAGAGTACACAAGAGTGAGTTATGCAGCATAAAGCAGAAAATATGTAAAGCCTAATATGTTCGGTGTGCATTTAATTCTACAGTTATCTAATCTGAGCACAGACAGCATCAGGCTACAGACTGACACCCTGATCTCTTCTCATGGCAAGATGTAGATCTTTAAACCAAAATAGTCAGGAATTCCAACATACAGTTTAGTTATGATTCTGAATTTGTTTACCCAAAAGATGGGTTTTACATTCTGTTGCTGTGACATGACTTTTGAGGGGTGCTTTTTTGACTGTTTTCCAGGAATGTGTTTCAAATATTAATAATCAAATATAGTATTCAATAGACTCTAATTGGAGTTTATTAGCTCCATTTAAAGAAGAGCCTCTGAACAAGAGAGAAGCCAAAAGAAAACGACCGGCAAACATTTCATTTGAAAGTAGCTTAAAGTAGTAGTTGCCTACTTTGGGTTTCACTAACATGCCTTCACCTGTTCACCTTCTTATTTGGGTCACTTTCCTTTCTCCCACACACTGAATTGCCAGAGCTGTAATTCTCAAACAGTGATGTCATCTTTATCACAGCCATTGCAATGACCACTTCTCCACCTCTGATGCCTTTTGGTTACATTCTGTGTTGAAATATCAGGCTTTGACATTCAGATCACCCTTTTAGACTTTCCAGCCCACCATCCACAAGATATCTTTTCTGTGTAAAATCCTCCTATGGTTCCTTTGGACTCATGTGACTGCACCATTCGTGTAGTGACTCTTACATTAGAATTTTGTCATTTTTTGTTTTCAAGACAATTGTGCGTGAGGTGAAATCAGAAAGAAACCGGAATAAGGAAACTAAACTGCATCTAGCCCCAAGGTGGATGCTGGTAAGTGTGGAACTCTCTGGTCCGGAGCAGAACATTACATAAGCCATGGTGGCTCTTCGAATGATCAGTGCATCAGGGAAGCTGTTTGTTTTGGCCCCAAAAAGAATGGGCAGCAAGGTGAAACGGGTGAGTGTTTGGTCTTAGCAGTGCTTTGTGTTTAGGCCCCACATGGCTGTGGGTCATGTGATAAGTTGTGTGTTCCTTACCCACGGCTTACAGGACTCACTATAAATGCCTGGTAGACGAAGTAAGCTATGACAGGGCCACAATTATAAGGACATGTATTTATGTTTTGAAGTCAAAGACTGAAACAAGTCATGAACCAAAATGAAATTGCTCAAAATGCTTAATTAAAAAGCCTTTCACAGTAACCATTAGTATTCCTTCCTGAATTCCTGCTTGAAACTCTAGTTATCTGTGGGGCATCTGGAAATCTGAATTGTAGATAATCCTCGCTTCACTCTCTTTCAATTAAGTTTATATGCTTGTGTGTGTAGGCTAGTGATCCAAACGCTTGCTTTAGATTTGGCTAAAAGAAAAAATGGGTATTATATGGGGTTTCTTCTCTGTATGCAATTTTCTTCATAACATTTGTAGACATCATTTTCTTACTTTGATGCCAGCGCTAAGGCCACTTTTGGTTATCTAGTCATGAATATATTTGCATTGTTTTTAAATATGACACTAGTTCTATTAGAATAGATAATTAATGAAGTATTTTAGAACAATATTGAAAATATTGAATGTATGAAATGAAATTTCTTAACATCAGACTACACCAAGGGCCAGACGCATGAAGCTAAGGAATAACGATTTCATAATGGCAATTTTCTGTGACTTGCAATTAGGAAATCACTATTCGTAATGTATGAAACTCTTTTGAGTTTCATTAGCGATTCCTAATGGTTTCGCAAATAGACCTACCTCATGCATATTAATGAGGTAGTCGCAATTTGCACAGGGATGGTGGACTGTTGAGGTCAGCAGACCACCATGTCGGTTATTGCTGTTAAATAAAGCAATCTTTTTTTTAAATGCAGCCACGGGATGCGTGTAAAAAGAAAAAAATTAAATGTTTAAGCTTCATTTTTGAAAAGTATGCAGTGGTCCGTGGGGCCATTGCTTGCTCTTAAACAATATTTGTTTAACATTCTCAAGGGGGAAGGGGGCCTAAACGGACCCCTTCCATGGGACCCCTTCCCATTTGCGAATGGGTTCCCACCACTTTTTAAATGGTGGTAAAGTATTACTCTTTTGCGACCGGAATGTGGTCGCAAAACAGTAATACATACCATACAGATTTGATATTTGGAAGGGACGCCCAAAACACTCCCCATCAACATACGAATCACAAATGCAAACTGCGATTTGGTAACAATTTACCAAATCGCATGTTGCATATTGCACATCAGAAAAAGCATTTTTTTGTCGCAATTCAAGCCATATGCGACCAGAAAAATGCTTTATACATCTGGACCGAAGTGTACATTACGCAGGTGCAGCAGATTGATGCCAAAGCAATATTTATAGCAGATCCATTTACAGAATGAACCTTACAATGCTTCTAAACTTGCTGAGGTGAGCAAGATATTGTGATGAATATTTCAGAAAGGTGAAGTTTAACTAAGTGATAAAGGCAACATAGATGTTATTCAGCATGCAAGCCCATCTATTTAAAAAGAGGGACATTCAAAATATTTTGTGAGGTTATCCTGACTCTAATTTTGATAAATTGACTAGGTTCCAGGCTTATCCAGTGAGGAGCTTCTAAGGAATAGACTAAATTCAAAGGTTACTTGATAAGGTTAATTTAGAGGCTTTTGATAGGGTCAGGCTGTTTATGTTCTTCAATCACTTCTTTACTAAGGCTTTCAAGCCTTCACAACCCCTCTATGCCCCTAGTTCCTGATTTTCATGGCCCTTGCTGCTTGGCTTCAATTTGACAAGTCAGTACCTATGTTCCAACAATATGTAAGTCAGGAGGCTTAAGCAGTGTGGAAATAAGCATGGATTTTATTAAACCTCTTCTCTGCACTGACTCAGACCTTGCCTAGCTAATCTTATGGCCCTTTTAAGCACTTTGCAGCCAGCCAGGAGTCCAGGCACTGTGGAGATTACGTAGATCCCACTGTCTTTGCTCCATTTTCACCGCCATACATCAGGAAAGTGGACATGTTGATGTCAGCAACATCTGGAACTAGAAAGCGACATGAGGAAACACATATTGTTAATTCCTGTCCTATCATCAGCACTCACGTTGCTCTGTGGCTAATGTGTTTTTTGTGACAAATGGTAGGCAGTGAACAGTAATGCACATAGAGCGATAGGACAAGGAGCACATCAAGCAATGAACACCATGTGGTCTAGATTACATACAACATAAACATATATTCATAAGTGTAACTACTCTGAAGTAGGCATTGTATGTGTTCATGTCAGCATTTAACTCACTGGATAATACGTTTCTGGGTAATTCAATGTCAGCCTCTGGACTAGCCATAGTTAAGGAAACTTGCTTCTTTGAACTTATGCAGTACATAGCAAAGTCTGGGGTTTACTGTAGTTGATATTATGTCTATATTGATAACTTAATGCTGTGGATGTCTATTTCAGAAGCAGCTAGATAAAGAAGTAGGCCATACTGAAACACTACAGGGTACACATGGCCCATCCATTTTTCCCTTTTACATGTCTCTGGTTTGTCTCTCTCTTCACATTAATATCACAGTCTTGTTTGTTCTGAATAGGTATGGTTGCACCATTCGCGAACCAATTCTGACCTCAGTTTTTGTCCTTCATTGGTTTTTCCAGGCAAGTACAGTCCAGTCGAGACCAGAACGAATGCATGTCAAGCAAAGAACACTAGCCTCTACATGGATTCCAGTAAGTCTAGGACTATAATGGCTCAGGCAGCATCAGAAAAGGAGTGTGTGCCCTCTTTAAGTTTTCAAAGGCTCGAAGAAGTTGCATGTTTGGTTCCCAGACAGGAAGAGGTATACATGGGGCGAGAGATGTGTGTTGAGTTTCAAGGTGTGTTGCATATTTCCCCCAGATTGCTGAACACTTAGGGAAGAGGGTGCATGTTTTTACCAAGGAATTCTTTAAGGTATGGAGTCAGTGAGTTTCCTTTACAAGGAAAAGACTCTGTCAGAATGACTATTAGAGGGAAAACATGTTTCTACTTTCTTTTGAGAGTAAAAAGAAAACTAAATCAAAGGGTGCAAAATGTCTAATTAAAAAAAGGCACTTCACACTAACTGCTAATAGATCCTTCCTAACGTCCTGTCTGAAAACCTTTGTTATCTGTAAGGTTTCATAAGATTTTTATTGTATCGAATTCCTATCCTATTCTCTTTGAATAATATGTGTATTCATCTATGTGCTCCCAGTGTCTCAAATGACCCTTTGGCTTTGTCTTAAAGAAACAACTGGGGCCGTATTACAATAAGTGCCCCGGGGGAAGTGCCCTGGGGGCGCAACGGACTTTTGCGCCTGCTTTGCATGCCCCCGGGGCACTTTGGTATTACAGAAGGGGGAGCAGACGCTTGTGCGTCCCTTTCAGTAATACCGATAGCGCTACCTTCAGGGGGCGTCCCCTCATTTGCATAGGGGCGTACCCTATGCAAATGAGGAAATTATTTTGCCTCTGTGTCCGTGACATATTTCAGACGCGGGCGCAGAGGCAAAGAAGCTCTCAGGGGGCACACTCGCAGTGTGCCACCTTCTAGGTGGTGCACTGTGAGTGTGCCCCCTGAGAGCAGCCCTCTGGAGGGGAGAAATGGCGTCCAATGGAGCCCCCAGACATTCCCTTGCAGGCGGGTACATTCACTGACTGCACCTGCCTGCAAGGGGATCTCTAATCCCCTTTAAAAGTGCAGGCGGGCTGCCTGCACTGTAAAAACACAGAGCTGTCAGCAGACGCTCTGTGTTTTCACATGAATGTGCTGTCCCCAGGGCAGTGCGAGTTCGCGGCTGCCCTGGGGGCAGTGCATACATCGTAATAGGGTGCATTGTCATTGTTTGTGCCCGGCGCACCTTTTAAAAGGTGCGCCCGGCGCAAACAATGACAATGCGTAATATAGCCACTGGTCTTATATGGGTTCTTGTTCTCTAGAAGCATAATTTTCTTAGCATGATACCTAAATCACTGAATGTCAGACTTTCCTTGGAAAATTGTCTTGTCCTTTAAAAATGACCCTAATATCAATGAAATTATATATTCATTGCAGTAATTTAGAAGTATAATAAAAATATTGAACCCATGAAATTAAAGTTATTGATATCATTGTACACCATCTGTACACTGTATAGGTGCAGCCAGCACCTGTCGGTGAAATAAAGAAGACAACATCTGACAATGGACATGACACTTTTTCCAAACCTCCTCAGGTGAGTGTGATATTGTGAAGAAGACTCTAGCAAGGTAAAGCTTAACAAAAAGGTTAAAATGAAATAAAGGCCATTAAAACTCCCAAAACAACAAAACCCAAATATTCAAAAAGGGATCCTTGCAATATAGCCTCTAGGAATAGATAAGACTGGGCAAACAGGGATCCTTTCAATATTTTCTGTAGGAATAGATAAGACTGCCTTAAAACATTCAAGAGATACTTGGGATGAACAAACTAAATGCAGAGGTTACTTCTAAGAGGCATTCGCTTGAACGTCCTAGAAGTCCTCTTTACCAAGGCTGCCAAATCTTTGAACTCTTCTGATGAGATTAATGGGGGTTTCATGCTAATGTTCCCGATTACTGAGCCTCTTGCAACTTTGCTCAAGTAGACATCTGTGAACACATATTATTCCTGTCTTCAGGACATTGGTTTATTTGTGGCTAAAGTGGTATAGCCAGAGACTGCGGACAATGGGCAATAGGACAATGAAAAAGATGATCATCATTATCTAGTCTACATCCAACATGTACACATGTAACTATAACTACTCCTAAGTGGGTACCTTTTTTGTGCCTTTTCTAAATTAGTGATTCCAAAAGTAATAGGTGGAACGCTTGAATACATTTCTTCACTGGGAATCCTTGAATTAATCCTAACGACTGCTAATTACTTGCTCCTCATTCCAGTCCATAGTTTTTTTTACCACAAATTCATCTTAGACGGACATACACTAGCCATATTCAACTCGGCCTTGGCCCTGCTCGAATAGGAAGGATAATAAGCAACCCCAGATTGGTTTCAACCTTTGGGCTCATCAGTGAGGTACGGCTTGAGTTTAGTGAGACTACCAGTACTGGATATAGGTCTGGGTATATCCATCGCACCTCGGTCATCTCAATTTGAAAATCAACATCTGATGGGTAAAATGTTTATATTAATCTCAGCTATTGCTAATTACTGAGGGCCACATACCAGTCCATCATTTTTTGCGCACAGTGACACTCCAGAAAGGGACCAGAAAATGGCTAATGAAATAAATCCTTCTATCACTTTGCTTCTTGTTCCACTCTAAAAGTAGGAATGATGTTAGCTACCTCATTTGACGATTGCATTGTTGGTAATTCAATATATATTGAATATAAGTTGCTGGACTAGCTGTAGGAAAGAACCCCGTTTTTCTTGAACTTGCTCAGAACTTAGGAACAACTTGGTTTTATTGTTGTAGATATTGAGTCTCTTTTGAGCTTGATGCTCAGAAAGTTAGAAGTTAGCTCTGTTCTAGTTGTCGCCATAGTTTAGGTGAAGGAAACTCTCAAATTACACAGGTTAGACATTGCATTACTATTTGTGTCTTGTATACAACTGTGATATATCTGTGTTCACAATGATGCAACTGTTTATTGCTAGTTCTGCATCAGCACGGATGAACCTTATGCATAGTGACTCAGACCTTGGTTTTTGTACTTTTTTTTTATTTTCCAGGCATGTGAGCTCAAGAGGATGTTATGTTATGTTAAAATGATCTTGTAAAGCGCACGTACACCAATTGGTTTCATGGCGCTGATTCTAGGAGTTGCCGAACCCTGTTGGAGTTATTCATAGGCTTGAGTATACAGCCAAGTTTTAAGAGATTTCCTAAAACTCAGCAGGTCAGTGCATGATCTAATTTCCAGAGGAAAGGAGTTCCACACTCTGGGAGCCAGAGTTGCAAACCTACAGCCCCCTTGTCGCTTCAACTTAAAGGCAGGAGTTGCCAAAAGATGGAGGTGGGCCGAACGTAGATTGCGTGGGGGAATGTACCTTTGAATAAGGCTGTCAATAAATTTAGGGCTCCGTCCAGGTAAAGATTTGAAGACCAAACATCCTACTTTAAAAGCACAACGCTGGGGGATGGGAAGCCAATGCAGCTTCCTCAGAAGTGGGGTGACATGTTGCCATCTTGGTTGCTGGTGAATCAGTCTGGCCGCTTGATTCTGCACCATCTGCAACCTTTTAGTTAAGAAGAGTGGCAGGAGACCAGAAAGAATCCAGAATATGCTAAGTAAAATAGCACTAGCCCCTAGGTGGATGCTGGTACGTATGGGACAGTATGAACTCGAAATGGAGCAGAACATGACCTGTGCATCACTTGGAGTGCTCAAATCCTCAGAGGAGTTTTATGGTTGGGTCCAAGAAAGTGAGGTGATATTGGGCAAACCAAAAGTGTTGAGTACCAGAGGAGTTGCATGATTCACCTCTAAATGGCTTGGGAACATGGGGAAAAATGTGTTTAAACTCCAGAAATCAAGGGAGACATGGAGAAAGGGAGAGTATTTCACACACAGTAAGCCATGGCAGCTACAATATTAGGAAAATGTGTTTTATGCTCTTGAGACTGAGTGATACAATTCATGGCATGAATTAATGAAATAACTCAATATGCTTTCTTTTCACCAATGCTTCAAACTAACTACCAACATATCCTTTCTGATTTCCTGTCTGAGACCTGTGGGTTAACTTAGCTCTCTTTTCAGTACATTGGACTAGATAGATCTAGTTCTACGTTTTCGAAACATGCTGGGCAAAAGTAAACCAAATGAAACATTTGCTTCCTAGAGACATGCTGTTGGAATTCCCGAATACATTTAGATTTATGTCTACCTTATCTTCACTCGCTATCAGTCAGATGAGAGGAGGCGCTAATATACCAGCTCCTCATTTTCAGGACACTTGATACTTGCTTTCAAGTGGACAGATCATTCCCAAATGTCTAACAATAATTCAGAGGGATTACATTGTTCCTAATATGGTTGGGAGAGGGCATTTCTACTCTTAAACCTCTTTTCCACACTGATTCAGATTCTTAAGCAGGAAAGCTCTTTTTGGTAAAGACGCTTCTGTACCACCACGATGTGTCAATTATTGTGACCAATTTCACTGCCTCCATTAAACTGTAATCCATGCATTGTGGATGTCGTGTGAATTCATGGTCCCTGCTTCTCTATCGTCTCCCTGCACATGGGGTGTGGATGCATTCAAGACATCGATGCCAGCAGATGGAGATACTTTCTTGAAACAGGTGTCAATGGCTCATCACTAACATTTGTCCCCAGCTGTCAGTCATCATCGACAATTATATGCGAACATACGCAGAGTGATATGTTAATGAGTAAGATGAAAGAAAAGTCTTCTTAGATGGTCTACATAGAATAAACATACATTGGTATAACTACCACTAAGTAGGGATCCCCTATGTAACTGTTGCACTTGGAAGGTAAAGATGGCATCAGTTAACTCAATGGCTGATTAGATTCTTGCTTATACTATATTAGTCTATGGCTGAGCTGTTTGAAAGTCAACAGGCTTTCTCTAGATCACTCAAGCATTAACAAATGTTTGAGTTTATTCTTCTGGGTCTTGCATGCACAATCAGGGTATTGATGCTGGGGAAGTCTGCCTCGGTTGATTCAAAGGGCAAAACGAATTCAGAGTGCACATTGCATTTGGACATGACTCTTGTTTGTGTCACTGGTTTAGTTATATTCACAATTGCAAAACTGTACTTTGTTTTTTGTTCTGGATGGGTAAAGCTTTGCAATTAGTATAACCACACTGACAACAATATTTGACCTCTTGTTTTGTCAGGCAACTTTAATCAAGGCCAAAAATGAAAGAATCCAGGTCAGCAGTAGTAACCTGTCACTAGCCCCAAGGATGCCGGTAAGTTGGTGACTGTCTCGGAGGGAGCATAAACAGAAAAGTCTCCACACTGCTTTTTTGAATGCTATAAAAAAAACAACACACTCAGGCATGGGCGAAGTTTAAAAAATAAAGCACCCAAAATGACTGCCATGTTCTTTTGAGATCCAAAAATCTTGTGCAATTCTCATGTTATGAAACATTTGAAAGTCTGCCACTGCGACCTTGAGCAAGAGCTTAGATTATATGGGTTGTTCCAGTAAATAAGTGGCTGATCCTGAAGGGCTCCCAAAATGCAATGGATTTTGAGTGCACCACAGTGGGATGGGAAACCTGGGCCAGGGGTTCCCAGGGAGCAAGAGATGGATTTTGGTTCCTAATGGTGTCTCATGTTTGGGCACCATCTGGCTGGGATGCCTTTTAGACTAGTGTTGTGTGTGTAGGCAAGAGGAATTACTGTTGTGTAGTTTCCACTAATCAGTAGGAACTGCACATTTATGGACGACATAAACTTTGGGATGGTGCCAGACTGATTCCATGCACCCACGCAGGATATGTTGTCCCTTAGACCAGCTAGCTCACAGTACCACCATAAGCCCCCTACCCTAGAAAGGGAGCGAACAGTTCTGGCAAACACTGAACATGACAACCCTGTTCGCTTAGGAACTGTGAATACAGACCTAGAACATTTCGCTCACATACTTGCGTTCTCTTTTGCTCAGAGAAATATACAAAGAATACACAAAGGGGCATTTTCAATACTTATTGAACCGAAGTGATTCTTGTATAGAATATATGTGCTGCAATGATCAGTAGACAGAAGCAGATGAAAGTTATAAAGAGTATCAAGACAGTGAATAATATGAAAAGTTCCACCATCATGCTGAAACAATGTATATATGCAAGCATATAACATACTATAGCAATCTGGTGTACTCCTACTATGCAGACCCTAACCTACGAGTCTAGGGTGTGTGTGTGTGTATGTTCTGCCAAGAATCCCCTTACTGGATGATCCAACCCCATTACCCGGTGGGTAAGAATGTAGGAGCCCGTCTTGGCAATGAACTGGACACCCCTCGCTGAGATGTCAGTCAGCTGCTGGGCTAAAGCTTCAGCATGTAGGGACCTCTCAAAGTCAGCAGAAGTGCCTCCTCTGATTATACCCGGAAAGAGATGTTTATTTATGGAAAAAGGCATCCTTGCCTTGGGCCGAGATTGTGATCAGGCTGCCATTGTGTGTATTCTACAGATAGCTGAGTCGCCATATGGACATAAATACAAAATACATTTGCACACCGTACGTGTAGGCCTTGTACATAATGCCAAGGCAATATGATAGTGTTCTTGCGAAGTTGATTAATGCAAGCAAGGTCAGTGCTTCCAGGAAACAAACCCAAAGTGTCACGAATGAAAATGTGTGTCAAAAGTAGATGTGGAAAGTGAAGGCAATTTTAGGAAAGATGTACATGTAACAATGGCAATGTTTCCTACTAGGCCTAACTTGGACACATGACACCGACTCCTAGAACATAATTAGACGAAGAAGCTATCTAAAGCTTAAAATCCTATTACTAAAAATGCAACAGCATACGAAAGGGAAATTGCTAAAAATGAAAAGTTAAAATAACGATAAAAAAGTGTTTAAAAACAGGTATTCATGCCATTTGGAGACCCAAAGCATAAAGAAAGCCAAAATGTCTTAAAACTATAAAAGCTATACAATGTAGGGCAATTCAAAAGAAAATTGGAAGTTAAAACCAGCCCGAATAAAAAGTTCCCATCACATGAAAGAGCCAGATGTTTGTGTTCGAGTGGTAAGGGAAACATTTCTGTTCCCAGCGTCTGCAGATGATGATTACAAAGGCACAACTCAGAGCAAGTTGATAGAGCAAGTATGTTCCCATCCACCCCCCATAACAGCCGCTGCAGGAGCGAAAACAGCCTATTGGTTTTCCATTGAGACAGAGCTAGGATCCAAACCACCAGATGCAGAGGCAACCGACGGAGGCTCGTAGAACGTGGCTAGGAGCAATGGAACCCTCAACGGACCGCTATACAAATGGACCTTCAGCGGGTCCATCAGTACATATATATGTCTGAAGGTTCAACCAATTGTGACCCCAAGCACAGATTCAGGGCACACTCATAAGTGCACAGGAGACAGCGGAACACGGGCCGCACGCATTGAAGCCATACAGGCTGGAATGACAGGAACCACTGCTCATCCATTTCCCGAAGCACAGGTGCACCAAAGCAATGCACCATGTGTTTACATCACAACAGGACGTGAGGCAGTGCCAGCTCCATGCGATCTTGAAATGGGACATTCATTGCCGGGCAAAAATATTAAAAGCAATATCCCTGCAATTAGGAGCAGGACCAACAGAAGACCTCCAAAGATGCTTCCAAGGATGGAGTGGATAAAAGATGGAACAACTCCAAACACCATCTGGAAGGTGCTGACGCTTCTGAAAAACCCAAAATTCCAGTCGTACTGAACATATAAAAAATCTGCGGTACCAATTCCCCAAAATGTCGTGGGAAGTTGGTACGGAGTAGCGCCTGTATCTCTAAAGAGGAATGCTCCACCTGAAGATCAAACGTCTCCTTGGCCGAAGTTAAGCCCACATCTTTTTGAAATAATAAGGCTTTCAGGGCATCAAAACGCACGTTAATAAAATTAATTGAAGGCCACAGCGTAACCTCTCTAACTGTACGGGTAGGCGGAAACTGGACTTGTGTACAACAAGTAACAATGGAAGACACGGTCACCACATAGGCAACCCCTCGTTTCATCCCACAACAACCTTGACTGTTCAACATCAGGTAACTCCCATTCGAGAGTAATCTGAAAGTCAGACGTATCTCGGCAGCTAGAGAGCCTTTCAAGTACCAAGACAAGTTTGCCACGGATGCATTATATGCTCCGTGCAACTAAACATCTTTGCATACTAGGGGCCAACTCAAGATATTCTCGCAGCCGAAACTGATGAGAAAAACTTCAGTATCCTTATTACATCCCCAGAATTTGAAAGGAAGCTCCCAGCGTTCATTTTATTTAATTTATTTATTTATAAAGTTTTATAGAGCGTGAACAAGATCCCGAAGGATATCAGAGCGCTTTACAAAAGGATGGAAGGAAGATAATAAATGCAATATTGACGTCAAAAAAAGCATAATAAACATGAATAATTACAGTACAAAAGGGTCAAAGGAGAAAAATACAACAACTAATACATATCGGGCTAAGAAGGGGGCAAACGATGAGGTAAAGAAGAGTGACATCAAATGAAGGTTTAACGGTTGTGGGATCAGAGACTTCGAGCGGATGATCATAACCCATTTAAGGTAAGAACTTGTTCATTAGGAATCTTTTGGCTTCCAGTTTGAAAGCAGCCGTGGAGGAGATTCTGCGTACTTCCGGTGGAAGAGAGTTCCAGATCTTCGGGG
This sequence comes from Calotriton arnoldi, assembly GCA_963921515.1. Taxonomy (NCBI): domain Eukaryota; kingdom Metazoa; phylum Chordata; class Amphibia; order Caudata; family Salamandridae; genus Calotriton; species Calotriton arnoldi. Next base: position 366,081 of record CAWUFW010001544.1, on the reverse strand, counting down.
CAGCGCCGGAGAAGGCTCGTTGGCAGGTTTTCCTTTTGATATAGATTTGTGGTTTCAGGAGGAAAGAGTTTGCACTTCTTGAGGGTCTACAGCCCCCAGATAGTTCAAGTTTTTGCACTAGATAACTGGGGGTTTTGAAATGTAGGGCTTTGTGTACCAGACAAGCCATCTTTAGCTGAATTCGAGCTTCGTAAGGCAACCATTTAAGGGATTTTAGGACTGGGGATATGTGCGTGTTTCTTTTGGTACCTGTAACCAGCCTAGACGCAGCATTCAGAGAAGCCCTTAGAGGAGCCAAGGTATATTTGGGGAGTCCACAGAGCGTAGCGCTGCCATAGTCAAGTCTCGGCAACACAAGCGCTTGGACCACCTGCTTGAAGTCAGATTGTGGAAGGAATGGTTTGATATTTCTGAGTGTCCTCATCAAGTGATTAGCTCCCTTACACACATTGCCGATATGAGTCTTCATGTTCAGATGCTTGTCCAGGGTGATTCCAAGAGATTTGGCTGAGTCTATAATGAGGGGGGAGCAGTTGAAGGCAGTGAGGTGATTCAACCAAAGGTCTGTCTTGGGGATGTGGTTCGGAGGAGAGATGAGAAGGAATTTTGTTTTGGAGGTGTTGAGCAGGAGGTGGTTCTCGGTTAACCAGTTTTGAGTAGACGTTAGGATAGAGTTGAGTGAGATGATGTTGTCCGTGGAGGAGAGTTTCAAATAGAGTTGTGTATCGTCTGCATACATGTGGAAGAGAATGTTCGTGGAATTTAGTTCATTAGCTAAAGGTTCCAAGAACAGGTTGAATAGTATAGGAGATAGGGCGGACCCTTGGGGGACCCCCATGAGTACTGGAGAGGGCTGGGAGAGAGTGTGGTTCACCTTGACTCGTTGTGATCTGTGGTGGAGGAAAGACGAGAACCATTGTAGCACCTGACCGGAGAAGCCCACCCTGTTCTTCAGAATGGATATGATGTTATCTTGATTGACTGTGTCGAAAGCGGAGGAAAGGTCAAGGAGGATTAAGAGGCAGGATTCATTTTGGTCGAGCATTTTTAAGATGTCATCCAAGACGTGAATGTACCCTTCACCCAGCGCTTCATATCTGCCCACTTGATGGTGTTGCAGACAGTACTGAAAGTGGAAAGTCGAGATTGGCAGTGTAATGTACCCATGGATTATCCTAACCGAGGATGCTATCTCAGCAACGGTAAAAGGTAATTTCTCCAGTCTTTCAATATGTAATATAGTGTATTTTGCATTTTTCCATGCCATAGCTATCTGTTGTTCTGAAAGGTGGTATGGTGAAAACAGATTTGTGATGTTAATGTGTTGCCACGGCACGTGGCCAGAACGTAGTGTCTGTAATATCCAGCTTAACAATAGGATAGACCTAAGTTGGGACTGTCCGTGTTGTAATGCAGACATGTCTTGCTGTATGACGTCTATTGTGGATGATGCAATGTTACCCAAAGAGTATATTCTGGATGATAAAGTAGTCATACCTTTGTCTACTACTGCAAGAGCCTGCTCTAAGTTGGTCTTATCAATCTCGCACAGTCTTTCAGTAGCCCCCTGTTGAGATTTTTTCCATTATATATGGCATAAAGAAAGCATTTTTTACATGCTTTTTGAAGACCCATTAAAAAGTCCCATAGGTCCAGATCATCAGATAAAAGGGACAAGTGCTGTTGTACCTGAGACAGTATCGAGGTCATTAGCCAATCAAGGCATAACCTACCAACACTGTAACTTGTTGCCACCCCGAATGTTCAGTCTGCACACATTGCATGTTGGGTCTATTAGCTGTAAATCCCTTGCTGTTACCCAGGAATCGAGCCTGACATCTGTTTTTATCTAACACCCAGACTAACCATCCCTTCCAATTGGGGTCTTATGAGTTATGCGTACTCTTATGCAATATGCTATCTATGGTATCCTCATTGTACTGTGTTAACTGCTGCCAGGTCTCAAATCGTTTAAGAGAGGGAACCCATGGCATGTTCAGTCTTTTATCTTGGCAAGGCCAAGACACGTTGTCTGTTGCACAGTTTTGTTCAGGAAAATCATTTGCTGGGGTATTAAAAAGGCCCTAAATAAAGCTATAGTTCCCTGAACCTTCCAGTCTTTAGTCCCCCAGATAGACTTCACATCTATTGTGTCCCTCCAAAAGTCGAAACCTTGTAAAGAGAGCTGGGAAAGGAAAGAAGCAGAGTAAATCAGCTTAGTGTCAGCTAACATTTTTATTTTGCAGCTGTCGGTGCAAGCCTATAATAGAAAGAGGCTGGGTCATAAATATCATACCCAGAATAATAATCAAACTTCTATGCAAACGTTTTTGAACTACCCCTTGGTGGTGTAGGGCAATGTTCCCATTGTGGAAGGTTAAAAACTTCACAAGGGGATTGTGGCCAAGCTGCCGATGGAGTGAGACGCATCTCACCGTGTCTCCGCTCCTCCGCAGCCTTCTTCAGCCGGATTCACCACATTGGGGCTCATGGTTCCATGCCCGCTGCTACCCCGGGTGCCCTGCTGCTCCCCACCACAGGAGGATAGGACCAGATGCCTGTCGCCGCTTGCTGGCGGCCCTCTCTGTTGCCTCAGGTCGGGACCCAGTCAGCCCAAACCATCATCTTGGGGCCTCCGACGCCACTTGCCACTCCTGGGTGGCCTCACGCAGCCTGCAGTTAGCTCCCCGGACCCCAACAGAGCAGAGCGACCCATTCAAAATCGCAGCTTTGCGCCATGACTCACATCGCTGGGAGTGGGGGTCGAAACCCTGTACACGAAGCCTTGGGCCTGCCACCATCTCTGTGTCGGCCCGCGGAGGGGTCGATAGACCAGCCTGAGCCTCCCTGGCATTGGGGCCTCATGATAGAGGTAAGGGGCAATCAGCTGCAAAACCACACAGCTGGTCCTGCTACCTGCCCTTCCTCGCGCGTCATTGCTTTGGCTCTGGCCCCCGTGATGCCTTACTCCCCTCTGGACACCACGTTACCTCACCTGCTGCCTCCATTGGGAAATTTGCCCATGCCTGTCACCCAACTTGCTGGCGCTGCCCTCCTGCTGTGCTGCTGACCTGTCTCAGGTATTGGCTCTGCTGACCCAGTGCTTTGGCATCACCCTGACACCATTGGGGAATGACGTGACGGGCGCGGAGCTCTTGGCTGACATTCCTCCTGCCTCCATGGCCTCAACCTAGGGCCTAGTTTGCACCATCTGTGACTCTTGTGTCTCCAGGCTGCCAGTCTACCAATGCTGCCCCTTGGCTGAGTAAGGGGGATCTTGCACCCGGGGGAGACCCCTGCCTGTGTCTTCCTTTACACATTGGGCCAAGCCACCACTGGTGCTGGTGGGACCTGAGACACCTTGCTTTGCCGTGGGCCCTTGCAGGCACTGCTCCTAGCCACGACGGATGATGCCTTGGCTCTTGGTGCCCATGTGTCGCCACCTGTGGATGGCCTGCTCTGGCTGAAGTGTCCCCTCCAGGGCCCTTCCCACCAGTTGCTGACTCCTGCTTGAACTGTGTGGGGAACCCTTCGCGGACCTTCTACTCTTGCAGGGATCGTGCCGAGGCTACCCCAGGCCTGTGCAGCTATTGACGTACTTTGGTTATCAGCCATGCCATATTTTTACACCTTGCTGTTCCTGACGCTTGCAAGTTGCTGTGCCTCCTCTCCACGCAGCAAGTCCAGCAAAGACACCCCAGCCAATCATGCTAAGGACAATCCAGTCGCTTCTCTGTGGCTTAAATCCGGTCCCCCGACTATGGCTACCACCGATTCTCCTCCTGCCTCTATGCCTGTTGATCCCATGGCCGCCCTCCTCAAGCAGGCCTATATAAACAATTTCCTCCAGGAAATAAGATCTAAAATTGGCTCTATCAAGACAGAATTCATAGCCTGCCTACACAAACCTAAGCGCGACATTACGGAGATCGGGGGGCACATTGACAATTAGGAACTCACAGTGGACGCCCACTCGGATGATCAGGAGAACTTGTGGCGCAGAATGGCCACCTTGGAGGAACAACACATTGACCTTCAATTGAAACAGGAGGACTTAGAAAACAGGAGCAGGAGGAACAACCTCCGCATTGGAGGTGTACCAATGGGGGCTGAGGGCTCGGAGATCATGGCGTTCATGGCAGATCTACTCCAGACGATCTGGGGGGACGAGGATACCTCCCCCCGACCCTAGACAGGTCTCATCAAGTGGCCAGGGCTCCGGGGCACCCGGACTTTGTCCCTGATATCCTCACGCAAGTGCATTTCTTCACTGAAAAGGAAGCTATCTTACAAGCCTCACGTCACAAGGCAGACTTGATCTTTAAAGGTCACTCCATACAAATATTTCAAGATCTTGCTCCATTGACGCTATGATGCCGTAGGGACTTCAAGCCTGTCACGGACAAACTGCATGACCTTAACATCAAATACCAATGGGGTCACCTCTTCGCTCTGATCTTCACCTGGAAGGGCAGACACTGGGCATTTCGCTCACTGCGTGAAACTAAAAAACCCATGCAGATTCCGATGGACTCCCCCGAGGCTAGTCTGTTGCCTCCTCGCACATCATCCCGTGAGGCAATGCACCTGGAATGGTCTACGGTGCCACCTGCCAAACTCAGAGTGCATAATAAGGAACAGCCCTTCTTTCAAGCCATACAAGATATTATTCCTCACCTCCGCACCATGGACGGTGCAACCTCTCAGGCCCGCTCCACTTCGGCTTCCAACTGATCAGAGGGATGCTCTGTCCTGGAACATGCCTTGGTTTGACTACCTGGTGATCATATTCTCTGGATGCAGCTGGGCCATGGACTCCTCTCATGTTGCAATGACATCCCAATGGGATCAGTCCCCAGGGACCAACAGCTTTACGCTCTGGTACTCTCCTTTTCTTACAACCTGATACTTGAGACCCCGTGCCGGAGCTGCAGCAGGGCCCTCTCTTCCATTGGCTTTGGCTTTCTGGTGGGGCAGACCCTAGCCCACGACCACTGGCTGTGGAGGCTAGCGATTGGATGACTTATTTGTTACCTCCGCACCCCCCTATTTCATTTGTTTCTTTGGATAGTGACTTCTCCAGAATGGCCCGTGTCCAGACAAGTGGGTAATTCCAGCACTTGAATAGAACCCTTTGGCCCGGTTGGCCTTTTGTTGATTATGTTGCTCTTTTTCCACCCCTCCTTCCTATCGTGTCCTGAGGGGTCTCGGGCTGGGCTTGTGTGTCCTTTGGGGTCTCCCTTCTACCTGCCTTGCCCTGTGGGATGTTTGCTGTCCTTTTTGGGATTTGACACTGCTCCTTGGTCTTGCCTTTCGCCTCTCTTCCCACTCTCCCCCAGATTGTGCTGTGACCTCTGGGCCCACTATATGTTCACACCGGAACTCACAGCGTTGGCCCTTTATGTGCCCCGCGTGGCTGCCTCTTCCCCCTGCCTCCCTACACTAGCTGATTCCCTTGCCCCGGGTCATGGTTGACACATCCTATACAAATTTCTTTCTATTTATGTTCGGGCCTCAACGCTCCCAACAAGAGACGCCAGATCTGGCGCTAGACCCCGATGTCATTTTCCTTCAGGAGACCCACCTTTTGCAGTCCGACACACACCGAATGTCTCATCCAAAATATCCGACCTGACATTGGGCATCCTTACCCACTAAAACGGCTGGGGTTGCAATCTTGGGCAAAGCGGGTTTCTGCTCCAAAGTATTGTGGGTGATCCAGGACGGGGAAGGTCACTTCTTAAAATGTACAGTCCAACGCAGCGCTCAGTCTCTCACCCTGCTTAACGTTTATGCACCTAACCAGTCACAAGATGCATATCATCGGACCATACTGCGAGAACAGGAGGCACAGGGGGGGAGCTGTTTTGTGGTGGTGGGGATTTCAATTTGGTCTCAGCCCTGAGTTGGATCGCAGTACTGCCTCTTTTTAGGGCACAGGGGTGATGTCCACTGCTTTAAAAAGGGATTTTACAGACATGAGTCTTACGGACGCCTGGCGTTATAGGTTCCCAGATGCACAAGACTATTCTTCTATTCACATGTTCATCACTCTTATTCATATATTGATTATTTCTTCATCTCATATTCTCTGCTGCAGGACATGGAGTCTGCTCTCGTTTCCGACATCTCCCTTCCCGACCATGCTCATATGGAAATGGTACTGCAGTGCTGAGGACCAACATCGCGACCCTGCCCTCGATGGCGACTTCCCCCCACCTGTTGTGTGACCCTGTCAAGGTAGCTGAGATCTGGCAAAAGATCTCAGCTTACTTTGAGTCTAACGCCCTTCCTGAGACCCCGACCTTTACTCTGTGGGACGCCTTTAAGGCGACAATCTGGGGTGTCATTACATCTATCATGATCGCTCCTACACGGGAGGCTAGGCAGGTGGAGTCTGGCCTGACTGGGGACATTAAGGCTTTGGAGAGGCTGGATCACTCGGCCCCTTCAAGGCGTCACAAATGGCAGCTGGCCCTGCTTCGGTGCCAACTGAAGGCACACCGAACAAACAAGGCGGAGAGGTCTTTGCTTGCCTTAAAGCAGAGATACTATGAAGGGGGTGACAAGGTGGGGTCCGTGCTTGCTTGACGGCTTTGCCGACGGGTGGCACGGGCCCACATATCCAAAATTCAACTTGTGGATGGTACGTGGGCAATCTCTGAACAAGATAAACTGCAAATGCTTCATTCTTTTTATACTGCTCTCTATGAGGATGAGAGTTTCTCCTGAGATGGCATTAGCTCCTTCCTAGCTTCTTGCCCGTGGACACCCCTTGATTCTCAACACACGCAGCTCCTAGAGGCCTTGATCACTCTGGCCAAACTACAGCTTGCTCTCCGCGACCTTCCAGTGGGTAAAACCCCAGGACCGGATGGCCTTCCAGTCTCGTTTTATCGCATGTTCCTGCCCCAGTTTCAGGACCATCTGCTGCAGCTTTTTAACTCCTTTTCTGAAACTACAGGCCTTACCCCTAATATGACTGTGGCTGAAATAGTACTCATTCATAAATCGGGCAAAGACCTCTCTTCGTGTGCATCTTACCGCCCCTTTGCTGTGCTAAACATAGACGCCAAGATCTACACCAAGATCTTGGTGAATTGCCTGGAACAATACCTCCCCGGCCTGGTCGACCCAGATCAGGTCGGTTTTGTTCGCCATTGCCAGGGCGTGGACAGTATCCACAGAATAGCTTACTTGGTCAAGAAGGTTCATTGCCGAGACACCCCAGCCTGTCTTCTCACTTTAAATGCCAAAAAAGCCTTCGACCTTGTTAGTTTGGCCTTCTTACGTGCAGTCCTGCAGACAATTGGCTTGGGGTCATGACATCTCGGATTATGCCACCCTATACCTCTCCCATGGCACATATTCGGATCAATGGCCTGCTATCCCCACCCATAAGCGTGAAAAGGTGCACCAGACAGGGCTGTCTGCTCTCACCCCATACTTTTTGCCTTAGTGGTTGAAACATTGGCGATAACTATACGCTGGGTGTAAGATGTCGAAGGCATCCCGACGGCCTAGAGCATAAGGTTGCTCTTTTTGCTGATGACCTTTTGATTACCCTGGCCAGGCCTGAGAGCTCTCTGCCCGCCCTAGTCACTCTTATCTGGTTTTTCGAGGGGCTTTCAGATTTCAAAATCAACATAGCCATGTCCCAAGCGCTGAATCTAACGATTCCCTGCAGGATATATATGGCTTGCAGTTACTCCCCCATTTTAAATGGGACCCGCATTCACTCCGCTATCTGGGCTTGAACTTAATCCGTCCCTGTCAACATGGACCCAGGCCGATTTGCCGGAATGTAGAAGTTCAGTTTTAGAGCAGGGCATGGAAACCGCTTCCGATGTCCTGGCTTGGCCAGATTGACGTGGTCAAAATGTTCATACTGCTGAAAATCTTGTATTTGTTTCAGACATTCCTACCCCTATCCCTCAGGATGCTATCCTCCACCTCCAACGCAACGTTAACACCTTTATCTGGGGTGGCAAATGCCCAAGGTCTCCAACAAAATCCTCATGCTGCCTAGAGGCCGGGGGGCCTGGCATGTCCCAACCTTTTGGAGTACTACTGGGCATCGCATCTCCATTATATTTCCGAGTGGGTTGTCCATGAAAGCGAACAACGCAGGTTCCACATGGACCGTGCGGTGGCCTGTCGCCCCCTTTGGGATTAGGCTTGGCACCCGAAGCACCTTAGACCCTGTAGTGCCTATTTTGCCACCCCTACAAAGACGGTCCTCGATCTTTGGGACAGGATAGCGACATTGAGCCTTCACTTCTCCTAACACACATTTGGCCCTCAACATGGATATCCCCCCTGCCCTACAACTTCAATCAGAGGGAGGGAGAGTGCCATACGAACCAAGACCTCTTCGAGGGGGACACATTTAAAACCTTTGAGCAATGCAAAGGGGACTTCCACCTCCCGGACACATCCTGTTTGCAGTACTACCAACTGATACATTGAATGTTTCAACCACCTAAAGTGCAAGGGGCGACACAGCCACTCACACCTTTCGAGACACTGGTGCGATCATTTGATGGAACATGGGATCATGCAGGATAACACACACCGAAAACAAGTTTGCTCACATCTGGAAGCCACTGATTGATTATTCCTCAAAATTTGAATACTTTTATTTTACACCAGTCGGCTCCGGACCCTCCAACTCTTTAAAAATGCTGCTCCTGACTTTGGAACTGACACTCCTCGGAGGGAGGACCAGTCCCCTACTGCAGGCACACCGATCCCCTCCCCAAAGCTCCTCCCCTCCGTATAGGATGCAGACATTTATATCCCTGGTTCCCTCCTTTCCTTCCTCTCTACCCCGTCTCTGTACTTTGTTGACATATGCTTCGATACCCTTTGAGGATGGGGTTTTCTCTTCCACAGTTGCTGTCCTACTAGTTGGATGCGGCTTTTGCTTACAGTCTTTCTGTTGCTGGATATGTGGTACATAATGGCGCTTGCCTCTATTGTATTGCCTCACATTATACAGTGGTTTCTTGCATTGCTGACTGTACGTCATATGCTTTGTACTGTGGTGCATTTTAATGTCCCTCTATAAAAAACGATTTGACAGTAAAAAGAAAACTTCTTGAGGATTAGTAGCTTTGTGTAGAAAATGATGTCCGTAGTGTTGAAAACAAAACAGCTCATCAAAGTTAGCTGTACCATCATATAAATCATCAGATGACAACACAGTTGAATGTTCTATATCTTCTAGCATTTCATACACTGCGTCAATGTCCCATCATCAGTAACAGTTCTAGGGGGGATGATGTCATTCAAAAAACTTTTAAACAACTGTGAAATTTGTAAAAGTTTAGTCGGACCATACACATCAAATGATACGTTGTCCCATACAATCCCATCTGGAACTAGAACAGCTGAAATGTTCATGAGGGACAAGTCTCTCTGTTCACGGTGTGATGATGCGTCTGGTTTCAGAACCAAGTTTACCATGTGTACTGCGGAGCGTTCTGGGATAAAATATCAGTTCAGAAGCAGAAAGAGCACTGTCACAAAACCAATCCAAAGGACCAGTAAAAGTAATGCAACTGTAATCCAAAGGTGTAAACATAGAGAAACAAAATATTTTCTTTTCAGCCAAAGATAGAAGATACCCACCTTCAGTTCCAAAGGCAGGGGCAGTGGAGACGGAGGTTGCTCCGATGTTTTGAAGGAGAAGTCACCCATATAGATGAAGTAACCAGAAGCCGTCTGGTCTAACCTTGGCAGCTCAGCAGGTTGTGTTGAATGAACATGATGAAGACTCGATCTGTGGTATATTGATGTAGACCTTGTTCTTTTCGGGATTTCAAATTGAAATTTGTGTTTCTGTACAGTTGTTGTTTTTGCAACAGGGAGAAGACTTTGGGGCCGATTCCGATTCAGGCCGGAAAACATACCGACCGACTCGGTATGGGAATTTAGTCCGACTGACTCGGACCGGCGCCGCACGACCCGGGTAGTACGATGAAATGCATGTGAAATCCGACAGACTCGGACGGAATACAAAACGACCGACCGAGCCGGACGGAAACAAGCCATCCGGCCGGGAAACCACGCGAAACGAACCGACCGACACGCACTCGGATTGAACCCGAACGAAACGTACCCGCGAACTCCGACCCGCGTAGTACGATGCTGTGCGTGCAAAACACGACCGACTCGCACGGAGCACAAGCCGTACGACCGACACGCATACAAAACCCAGCCGAAGCAACCCAATACTACGCGACCGACTCGTACGCCGCATATGAAACCTAGCTGACACACAGCGGGAACGAGTCGGACAAGATCGCACAAGACAACTGCAGCGTCCTACTCGGACACAAGAACGACTCCTACATGCACCAAAAACACAAAGGACATTTTTTAAAAAAAGGGCCGAACAAGCAACCACTAAGCCAATAAATACAGGGAGGAAAAAAAATGGAACAAGGACACACCTCCAACTCCACCTACATAAAGGCCACAAATCCCTACCATGATCCCTTGCAAATTCCACTGACCTGCCAGACAGAACACCATCACACAGCAACCACAGACACACTCACAGCTCATACATCACACAAGCCACACACCATTACCACACCTACAAATAGCACCCTCACACACACCCAGCTAAACCTACACTCACACCCTCCCACTTGCACACACACACACATCAATCACTACCACCACCCATCACCATGCCCCCAAAGAAGAACCATAAGTTCCTAGATTGTGAATTGGAAGTCCTGGTAGACGAGATCCTCAGGGTAGAGCCACAGTTGTTTGGAACATTGGTACAACAGACCCCCATGTCGCAGAAAACCAAGATGTGGGCGAGGATTGTCGACAGGGTCAACGCACAATCACCATGTTTGCGCACAAAGGAAGACATCCAGAACAGGTGGTATGATGTGCGCAGGAGGGTCAGGGACCTACTCAAAAAGGACTACCTCCTCAGCCAGCACACCGGCAGTGGCCCTCCTGCAAAACCAGTATACCTCAGGCCCTGGGAGGAGAAGGTGCGGGCCATCCTACCACCAGTGAGCGTATACGGACTAAAAGACATCCCAGAGCCTGGTGAGTACACAACTAATATACACAATATGGTGTGACAACATACACACATCACAGTCAAGGGGATAGGCAAACCATGCACACTTAGCAAATACACAGCAACCAAAAGATATCCATCCCAAGATGTGAATGCTAGTCAGACAAACACAATACCTGTCATCTCATAGTGATATGTCACTGTGTCATGACATCTACAAACCTAACAACAAATACAGCAAGGCAGTGGCACAAATAGAACCAACAAATACTCCCAGATATTTACCCACCACTAGAACACCACCTCACAGGGAAGCTCACTGAAAGGAAGGAATTCTGTGTATGCTGGTCAAGTCAGTGTAGCCAAGAGCATGATGGGAGTGGTAGTCACAGATATTGGTCACACCCACAATTGGCCCATCAACACCACTCTGAACCATGCTCACATCACAGGGAGTGGAAAACAACTGACAAGATGGCTGACACTGGCTACTGCTGTGGGGAGCACAAGGCCCTGCTGGGAACTGGGCACCAACAAACAACAGGATCACACTGTCAGCCATCTTGCCATTGCTGTCACACTCACACACACTGAAGTCCACTCAAAAGGAAGGAAGGATGGGCATGCTGGGAAGGGGGTGTAGGCAATAGCATGATGGGAGTGGTAGTCACAGATCAACATCTCACACCCACATGGCCCAGCAAGTTAGCACTGAAGCATGCACACCTCACAGGGAGTCAAAAGCCACTTCAAAGATGTCTGACACTGGCCACAGCTGTGGGGAGCACAAGGCCCTGCTGGGAACTGGGCACCAACAAACAACAGGACCACACTGTCAGCCATCTTGCCATTGCTGTCACACTCACACACAGTGAAGTCCACTCAAAAGGAAGGAAGGATGGGCATGCTGGGAAGGGGGTGTAGGCAATAGCAGGATGGGAGTTGTAGGCACAGATATTGGTCACACCCACAATTGGCCCATCAACACCACTCTGAACCATGCTCACATCACAGGGAGTGGAAAACAACTGACAAGATGGCTGACACTGGGTACTGCTGTGGGGAGCACAAGGCCCAGCTGGGAACTGCAACAACCAACAGCAGGACACCACTGACTGACATCCTGAAAGACAACTTGCACTCCCTGCAATGGAAGCACGTTCCATGGTGGGATATCTGGCTGGGTGGGAAGGAGGACTCACATCACTGACCATAGTTACAAGCACCTCCCCTCACACACCCCCTCAACACTAACTCCACATAACCCACCTGGGAGAATGCAATGCCTCACATCCTAACTGAAGATCCCACAAAGAACCACCACCCTGGGTTATGCTGTGTGAAGCACAGGGACACTCTTGGGACTTGTAGCCAAACAAATGCCAGGACAACACTCCCAGCCATCCTGTCAGCACAGGCACCCCACCCCACAGGGAAGCAGAGTCAAAAGGAAGGAAGGATTGGCATGCTGGGAAGGGGGGTGGAGGCAATAGCATGATGGGAGTTGTAGGCACAGATATTGCTCACCCTCACAATTGGCCCATCAACACCACTCTCAACCATGCTCACATCACAGGGAGTGGAAAAGGACTCACAAGATGGCTGACACTGGGTACTGCTGGGGGGAGCACAAGGCCCTGCTGGGAACTGTGCAACAACCAACAGCAGGACACCACTGACTGCAGGACACCACTGACTGACATCCTGAAAGACAACTTGCACTCCCTGCAATGGAAGCACGCTTCATGGTGGGATAACTGGGCTGGGGGAGAAGGAGGCCTGGATGGCAACCAAATACCACCAATGCTGATCATGCACACACCTCAACATTCACATTGACATGCCACAGGTTGGCAGGACAATGTGCTACATCAATATCACTCTCTGACTGTCACAATTTAGGAGAATGCAATGTCCTGGCCCACATCCAGAGGTACAGTCACTACTGTCAGGTGTTTGAACAATTGATGCCAGTAGAAACATAACATACAATCTGTGTCTCTCCCCAAAACAGGTGATGATGGGGACACAGCAGCAGATGAGGAGGAGTCCCTGTCCCAGGCTCCGGGGAACACTGAGCTCACTGGTGTGGATCAGCCACTGCACACCTCGGATGGCGAAGAACCAGCTGGACCCTCCGGTGTGAGTCATCATGCAGCACCAGCAGGACCAACATCTGCACCCCCTGCACCCACCCCTCCAACAACTGCCAACACACAGGCCACCCCTGCCAACATGGACAGACCAAGGACCACAGATGACAACAGCGCAGGGACCCAGGCCCAAACTGGAGCTGGTGACAACGAGCCCAGGAACAACACCCAAGTGTGCCCACGGTCACCTGTGCGTGCCACCGCAGGTCCTGCACGTGTCACCAGGGGTGGTGGGAGGGGTGGTAGACATAGGTCGCTCTTTGCAGAGGGGTCTGGACTGCATGATGACCCACAACTGGCACGCATCGCGGATGCGTACCAGACTAGCACCGGAGAGGTCAGCCAGGTAGTGGGGATCCTCAAGGACATACAACAGCAGCAGGCTGCCCATCATGCCCGCTTAGACTCCCACATGTCCCGTGTCGACACACACATGTCACATGTCGAGACACGCATGTCACGTGTCGAGACACACATGTCTGGCATGGAGTCCAAGTGGGACACATTGGAACAACTGACAGCGGTGCATAGGGACATACTGACATGCCTCCGCCAGATCAGCACCAACATGGCCTCACCTCCCTGTGTGCCCACAACAACTGCTGCTGAAACAACTGCAAATGCCACAGGGAGGGAGGAGGACTCTGGCAGAGAGTCCCCTGCACCGCCGCAGCCTGCACCTGAGGGTCCCCCCCAAGAAGAGGGGCCGTCCGAGGAGGCCAAACTGAGAGGCCGATGGCCATCTACATCCCCCAGGAAGCCAACACCTGTTCTGGAACTTTTCCTCTGTGTGCAAACTGCACGCCCTGTCGAAGCCAACCCAACTCTCCCACATGACATGGGGAGCTCTAGTTGGCCAAATTTATCAGATGACTGTGGACTTTACTCTGGACATTTCAGCTACCAAGACTTCCAATACACATGGGAACTTTGGATTCCAATTTGTATGTACAGCACCCACCATCCTGTGCACCATCCTCACACCTGTATGTAAATAAACTCACCAATACACCATATCTGCCTCTGTTGTGATTCCAACGTGGTTTTTGTCATGTAGATGGTGATCTGCTAAATGACACTGTGCATGCTAACTGCTACAGCAAGTCCAACACCGTCATGTCAGTCATGGCGACGTGACACATATGAGGGAGACACACCACTAGGGCCACACAACACATACACACCAGGGCCATCAGACTCATCACCTATACTGATGTTGCAACGAAATACAGTGGAATGCACAGACACGCCACCTATTCACAGTCACTGTCAACTAGACTACAGGTGCAGTAAGCAAATGTCAGTCAGAAGTGTGACTACAGACAACGCACATCCCAAAGTGAAGCACAGGTTTATTACACATTTGCAACATGTTGTTTCCACTACAAATGCAAGCTAATCCAACCTGGCTGTGGCCACAAAGTCAAAAAGTGCAGAAGATAGAAAGTCGAGGGGTGTGTGGCACATCACCTGTTGGGAAACGACTGCTTCCACCTTGGAAGTTGAATCATGGATTCGGGGGATCCAAGTTGATCAGACAACTCCGGCAGCACCCTGTGAAGGACAGACATGACACACAGTCAAAACCACTGAAGAACAGCACAGAACGGCAATACTCATGTCTAATACATGTCACGAGATAACTACACAAAACCAAGTTAGCATGTCAACACTGTTGGGCAGTACAGACCACCTGCAAGGACACATCGCTGCACGCATCCAGTCAAGTAGCACATGGCCACACTCAAACAGCACCAGAGCACCACACACACATATCATGCAAACTCAAATCATTGACATTACAACCCTCTGGAGACTCACATTCAGCTGAAGAAGTTGGTGATGAGCTGTGTGCGGACATCACCATCATCATCATCATCATCTTCACTGGCATCGTGACCCAGGCCAGGATCTTCCACAGGTGGCGGACGTTGGTCATCGTCATCCAGGATGAGAGGCAACTCCTTCCGCACTGCCAGGTTGTGTAGCATGCAGCAGACGATGACAATATTGCACACCTTTGCTGGGGCATATGGGAGGGCCCCTCCTGTCTTGTCCAGGCAGCGGAAGCGGCTCTTCAGGAGACCAAAGGTCCGCTCAATCACCCTCCTCGTCCGACCATGTGCCTCATTGTAGCGCATCTGGGCTGGTGTCACAGGGTTCCTGAGGGGTGTCAGCAACCACGGCATGTTGGGGTATCCCGAGTCACCTACAGACAGACAATTGCACATTAGCCGATGTGAAAATGTGTGCGGAAAACAACATAGCAGAACACACACAATGGTACAAAGTCAGTACACACCAACAAGCCAGGCACGCTGGTTCGGCATCTGTGACATCATCCTCGGGATGCGACTACTCCTCATCACGTAGGCATCGTGTGCCGAACCGGGGAAACGGGCACACACATGTGAGATGGTCATATCTGCAAGACATACCACCAGAGCATTGATCGAATGGTAATGTTTACGGTTCCGGTATGCCTGCTCATGTGCCTGTGGTGGTATCAAAGCCACATGTGTCCCATCAATGGAGCCAATTACATGTGACATCCTCCCCAGGGCATAGAAGTCACTCTTGACGTCAGTGAGTCGTTGACGTGTTGGGAAATAGATGTACTGGTTGAGGTATCTCAACATTGCCCCCAAAACATCGCGTAGCACACGGCTGAACATAGTCTGTGACATCCCACCAGTAGTTGCCACAGTGTGTTGAAAGGTACCGGTGGCAAAGAAGTGTAGGGCTGCCATCACCTTCACCTTGGGGGTCAGCGCTGTAGGATACGGCCGGCCAGGCTGCAAATGTGGGTCCAACCGCACTGCCAAATCCTCAATCAGCTGCCTGGTGAAGCGGTACCGTCGGATGCTGTCACGTTCCACCATCGTTGCCAGGTCTGGGAATGGTCGATGGACAGCAGGAGCCCTGCAGTGCATAGGTGAAGAAAGCAAGATTGTCAGTCACCCCACCTATGTGCCGTTCACCATACTCAATTTCACATGATACATCATTAACAAACACAAGTACTTGATGTGTGTGTTGTTCCGTTTGGACATATATGGCACCTACATGGACATTATCTAACATCTCTGTTCAACAAGTGTTGACAACAGGTTCCAGGGTGTGCTATGGGACACCATTAGGCTGTGTCACAGTACCCATTAACTGCTCTCACGTTCCACACACATACCATAGTGACATGTCTGGACAGATGCTCCACAGGCATCACAGCTCATTGACAGGTAGATTCCCAGGGACCCTGTCTTGCCACATGGACACTGGCATGACATGGCGTATCATGTACACGTCAGAAAAACAAACATGACACCCACAGGTAGTGGCCCCTGTAGCCTCTGCAGGACAGACATGGACGTCTGTGACACACACACACACACCATCAAAGTTCATGCACAAACCACGTGGATGTGGAGACTGTCTCCCATTGTGCACATGGAGTCAGAGACATGTGATACACAACATGCACACAGACTGTGGAGGGACATCGCTATTGTTGGAATGGGCCACCCTGTGACGTACATGCCTTCCCACATGTGAGCCTGGGGGTATGTGACATGTCATACACATACACAACCTGGAAATGTGACCATGACACATGCTCAGAAATGAAAAGTTGCACACCACAGTGGTCAGGTGCACAACACACAAAGGACCCTGTCCCCATGAACACGTGCACAGCCTGGGTGTGTCTGCCCCCAAGTGCCACCCCAAAATCCACATGTTCACCCCCATACACAGATAAGGTTATGCTGCCACACATGCCTTATATACAGTGTGGACTGGGTGTGGTGTTGTAGGTGTGCCCCTGAGTCCCTGGAAAGTAAATGTGGCTGGCATAGGTTCACCAGTGACCAGCATGGTGACATATGCGTGTGACCTGTCCAGGGACGCGTTGTAGAGCAATGGACCGATCGGTGTGCCCGGCTGGCCCATTGCATTGTATGTGAGCGGGTACGCGTTGTATGCCTGGTACGCGTTGTACAGCAATGGACAGAACGGTGCGCACACATTGGCTGGGGCCTGGCATGGCAACGGATGCTTTTTCGAAGCTCCAACGAGTCTGATGCAGTGAATTCAGTTGGCCAGCCACAACAATGTTGCAAAATCATGGGTGTCATGAAGTTGAAGATTTGAAGGATGCTGTGGGCGTGTATTAGTGCTGCTATTCCATGGATTGGTCAGATTCAGAAGATGCAAACGACTTGGACCTATCACTTTGGACACATGGGACAGTATCTGCCTCTGCAGCACAAATATAATGCTGGCTGTTCCCCTGAGAGCTCACTTGCCTGCACTACATGCTCCAGGACGACATCTGCCACCAACACTGCTGCTGTTTATGCATCCTCTGGCTCCTGCAATGGCACGTACTGTGGAGAGAGCCCCAGCCTTCAGCCTTGAGGAGAACCAGGCCCTGCTGGACAGCCTCCTTCCACAGTACAGCAAGCTGTATGGGAAACCAGGGGAGCAGGTGAGTGTGCTGTCCACTGCCTCACTAATTGTGCATGTTGTCTGACTAGCAGGGCTTTCAGTGTGCACACCACTGGCTAGCATGCCCACTGAGTAGTTGTCACACCCCAAAGTGTGTAGTTACATGCACTGAACTGGTACAGTGCAGTAACAGTGCATTCCAACTAGGTTTACTTCCCATGCAATGATACCATGTAGTGACTGCTGGCAAACTGTTCATAGCCATTGTTGCACTGCCTGTGTACATCATATGCCCCTGTGATTGAGACATGTATATCCAACTGTGTGATGCACGTATATCATCCTCACAGGTTGATGCCCACCAGAAGCAGGAAATTTGGCTGACCATCGCCCGGAAAGTAATATCCGTGGGGGTCTACAGGCGCAGGATCCGCAACTGCCAGAAGAGGTGGCAGGACCTTCGTGGCTGGACCCGGAGGATCGCAAGGGTCCAGCTGAAGCTGTCGCCTCCTCGCAGGAGGGGCGGACACCGGACCCTGACCCCCACATGCTCCGGATCCTGGCGGTGGTCTTCCCTGACCTGGATGGGCAGCTGAAGGACAGACAGCAGCAAGGAGGGGGTGAGTCCATGACTGCACTGTGCACTTTGTCTGACATGCTATGTGCCCTCCTCTGGCCTGGTTAAACTTCCACAGTACATCAGTCATGTGGTCCAGGACCCATGTCCCTCATTTGTGACATGCCCACTTCTCCTCTGATACGCATATGTGTGGCCCTTATAGTCGGGAAATTGTGTCATTTGGGGACTGTGTCATTGCATTTTGCTTTGCTCAAGGTGGGGGACAGCATTTGTTCCCGTGACTATGTTGTGCGATTAATGGGTGGCTCAATTGCTTACACAATGCCTAAGTTCTGACATGTGATCTGGGTGTAACTTTGATATGTGGTCCGCTTGCTGCTCTGACTCACCACATGTCCCTGGGGAATTTGCCACACACCCATGCTGCTGGTGGGAACAATGTTTGGGCCTCAGGAGTATGTGTATCCAGTGTGTCACACATGCTTAGCCACCTGCCTACTGTCCAGGACTCATCCCTCTTACAGGTAGAGCTGGACAGTCATGCCTACTCCAGGGCATGCAATACACTCTGTACTCCCACTCCCGTGTATCATCTGGCATGTTGTGATCAGTGAAATATACCCTCAGGTGTCTGCCTCTGTCTCATTGTGCTGTGTCTTCGTTGTCAGGACTACTGGTATGTTTATGGGTTAGGGCTCAGCATGCCATCTGAGATGTCACCATGATAGACAATACTTCTGTGACTTATAGGTGTCTGATCACTTGACTGTGCACACAGGTGTTTGCGACTGTGACTTTCAGGCAGTTGTGTTGTGATTCACAGCACACTGTGAGGTGCTCATGTTCAGAGAGTTGTGTTTCATGTCCCCCATATGTCCAGTTGGTATGACGTGGACAAATAGTAGTACAGATGATGTGGTATTTGGGGGATGGACATGTGCACTTGTCAGTCACATAACTTGCATTCCCCATGCCCTCGGATTGTGACACAGTGCAGACTGTTGTTGGCAGGCTGCCATGGCCATGTGACTTGAGACAGTAATGTATGACTTTGCATGCATTCCTGTGTCATGGCATTAAACTTCCTGAGACTGATCCTGCAGGGAAGTGACATGTGCAACATGCACCCCATTGTGGCATTGACTATCCGGACATGGGTGCATCAAGGTGTCTGGTGCTGGTATGCATCACATGCATTTCTATTTAGACTCTGGCCATCCCTTTATCCGGACACCTGCACTGACTCAGTGGCAAGAGATGTGATGTGTGCATGTTCACATACTTCACCGTGTTCCCTGCAATGTCCAACAACTGTGTAGGTGGTGCATGTGTCCGCACTGGGGTCTTACCATCAGACAGGCATCAGACAGATGGGTGCAAGGGCAGGAGGGGTGTGAGTCCCATGGTTGACCATCAGACTGACAATTGGCTTCCCCGAATCTGTGTGGGGACTTTAGGCAATGTTCAACTAAGGATGCCAGGGCTTGCTCTGTAATGTGCTGTACTTACTGTGGTATGTGCGGTCAGTGCAGGTTACTGATGTTTGTCTGTTTCCCTAATTGTTTGCAGATACATCCACGGCCACAGGAGGGGACAGCTCCACGGACCAGGAGGAGCAGCGGAGCCAGACTGGGTCAGCATTGGACGAGTGGTCAGAGGGACCCAGTGGCACGGAATGGCGAGGGGAGCCACACCGAGGAGTCCTCAGCACCATCCACCTCAGCTGAGGACCACAGCAGCTCGGAGGATGACTCCCTTGTGGAGGCGGGTGTCAGCAGCCACCAAAGGCCAGCTAGTGTGTCTGGCCCCGCCACCACCACCACCACCACCACCGCCCTCCCATTGGCTCCCATTCCTGAGGTCCGTGGAGGCTCCCGTACTCGGGAGCATGTCTCCTTCGTGCCAGGCACTGCACCCCCTGCCCCTGTGTCCCCTGCTGCCCTGAGTGAGGAGTCTGTGTACCTCCTTCGGCAGCTCCATGTAGGGCAGACAGCAATGCTGAGTGTCCTCCATGCACACACCACTCTGTTGACACAGCTGGTGTCGTTCATGGAGGGCATCTCGACGGGTATGTCTGCCCTACAGAGGAGCAATAAGTCCATGGACTCCTCCCTGACGGCAGCAGTGTCCCTCCTCCAACAGTCCCTCACCCCTCCCACCTCTGCCCCATCCACACTTCCTGCCCCCTACCTGTCCAAAGCACATGCACACCTGCACAGTCACCCAAACACACAGACACGAGCAGCACAGAGAAACCCAAGAGAAAGGCAAGACGTGCACACAAGCATCCTCAGGTGACTGATACCACAGACACAGGGGATGGGGAACACACACACACACAGGCAACCACAGTCACTCCGCAATCCTCAAGATCCTCTCCTCCAAGACCCCTTCCCTTGCCTCACCTGCAACCCCACCTGATCAGCAGCTCTTCCTCAGTGACCTCGGCCTCTTCCCCTCCAATCCCGCTGATCCAGCATACCGGGGGAAGAGGAAGTCCACCCACACAGAGGGGAGTGCCCTCGCCCCTGGACACCCTCCCCCAGGTGCAGGCAGAGTGAGCCCCCACCCGCAAGTCCCCCGGTCCCGGAAGAGCAAGACCCTGCCACCGCCCTGCAAGTCAACCACCCAGTCTCTCACCTCCACCCCCCAGGCCACCACTCCACAGGTTCCACTGCCACACCCTGCCCCAGGTTCCCCCACACACCGATACCGCATCCCCAAACTGCTTAGGCCCTCCCCCCTGCCACTTGCTCTTCCACCCCCAAACCAGACGCTCTGCCTGTTTGTGCCACTGGTGTGGAGACCGTGTCCCCCCTCTGTCCTGCCCAGCTCTTCTGCCCCCCCTTCCACTACCTTGGAGTCATGCACTGCGGTGTAGTCCACAACCACCCCGTCTGACTCGGGCACTGCATTGGGGACCCAGTCCACTCCATCTGACCAGCCCACTGCAGTGGTTGCAGCACCAACACCATCTGACTTGAGCCCTGCGGTGGTGCCAGCCCCCCCTGAGTCAGACCCCTCCACTGCAGTTGCCGGTGACACTCCTGCACTAACCTCCCCTTCACTGCCTCCTTCTGGCATCCCCTGATCCTGTCCCTGCGGTGCCTGGCCTGCCCCTCGTATGCCCCTCCAAGGGGGATGTCCCCTGTCCGTACCTGTGCAGGCAAGCAATTGTTGACAAGTTGTCACACATCACCCTGTTGGGACTGTATATTTGGACTGGCCATTGGCCTTAGTTTATTTTGGACTTTTGATTTGAGTTGCACACTTGCTGAATAAAGCCTCTTTTTGTTTACTTGTGGTTAATCTTTGGAGGTACATGATGTAGATGTGTGGAATCATGCATTTGCAGTTGTAATAGTGTTCAGATCAGGTAAATGAAGTTTTGTTGTGATGGGCTCCATGTGGTCCATGGGATATGTGTCCTAATCTAGTCTGGATCTATAGCATCCTTTGCTGCAGTCTGAGGGTGTAATGTTCAGCATTTGACACAGGGATGTACGTTTAGCATTTGTAGATTACCATCTTTGTCCTACACTGATGCACATCTGGTGGGCTTACCACTGTCCAATGTTCCTAGTACCCTGACTGTGTGCCCGTCTCCAATGGACATGCAGTTTGGCACATCAAATTTGGAGGACTCATCTGTGTACACAGTGCAAGTTGCTTGACACGTGTCTTGGGTGTATGCAGATGACTGACGTGACACTCCCGTGCCAGGCTGATATGAGCAGAGCCTTCAGTGTGTTGTAGTTGTTGACTCACTGACCGAGTGTTCTGCTGACAGGTTTGAGTCGTGCACAGACAAGGTTTGGCACAGCTGACCTTCCACAGGAGTAGAGTGCCCTCATGGCAGTGCGTGATTCCGTGATATAGGCAGTGCCCGTGTTGTGTGTTGTGTAGGCATGTCTGTGCGTGTACCCTTCTCCTTTTCCTACACAGGCTGTGTCCCTACGGATGTTCCTGTTTGTGATGCTTGCTGAGTTGTTCTGTGTTCATCCAGCATCTTGGACCTGGTTCCTCCGGGATGTGGGTGCATGGCAAACTAATGTTAATGAGGTTGTCATCCCTAGTTGTCTTTGTTGTCAGGGCTGGGGATGTGGGCAAACGCAGATGGGACACAGTCAAGATTCCTCTTGGCACTTGTTGGTTACACGAGTAATGTGATTTTCTGTTTGTGTATGCTTTCAGTGATTGTGACACGTTGTGTGTGTGACTGCTGCCACTCCTCAGGGTCAGAGCTGCAATGTTGGAAGTTGTCTATGTGTGTCCTTTGTGGGTCAGCTTGGCTTCTTCATTGGTGTGTGACTATGGCCAGGATCCCATTGTTTGGGGTGGATTTGACGTCATGCCCATGTACGGCATACTGTGCAGTGTGTCAGACATTCACAAGTATTGTTGACTGGCCATGTGTGATGGGTTTCTGCACCTTATTTCCCCCCACCACCACTGGGATTTTCATGGGTGCATGTGCAATGTCAGCAGTCCATTTGAGCTTCACTGCTGCACAATGGTGGAGTACAAGGTGTGTGTCGTTGAGTGTGTGCAAATGTGAGTTGTTGCATGGCTGGGGCACTACCTCCATGTTGTCCTTGGCTGGCAGGCCATGCTGAGTGCTTTGTGCTTGTATAGGTGTGATGGTAGTTTGTTGCTCAGGACACATGGCTGTGGTTCACAGTGTGGATGACATCTACCTTTGCCATCACAGTGTGATTGTCATGCAGGCTAGTGTCACCACAATGTGGGGTCCCTGGGGGGAGTGCTGTGGTGGTTCTGTCTCTTGCTGTGTTTGTTGCTGTTCCTACAAGCTTGTGTGACATGTGTAATTTGGGCTCCCTCTCATCTCACAACGCCTGTTTTCCCACATAGGGGAATCCAATCCCTGAGTTAGTTTTGTATGTGACTGTGTTGACATCTGTGTATTAGTGAATCTGGCCTCCTCATGTGTTGTGTGTTTGCCTGGGGACACTGGCACACAACCCCCTCACCTGTTGTGTATGATATGCAGTGTGAGTCTGCCTGTTTGTGTTTGTGCATTTGCACCACTGCATTGGCATATCTTTAGTTTGCCATTGGCTGTATGTTGTTTGTTGGCTTTCCCCTGCAGGCCCTGGGACTGCTAGGTCATCAGTCAGCACATTGATCATGGTTAGTATGTCCCATTGCTGCCATGGTATGGTATTTGTTCACATGACATCTACAGTCTCCACAGAATATCTACATTTGTGTGTCAATTGCTGCAGATATGTGGGTCTGCATTATGATGCTCACTTCTGTCATTGTGTTATTTGTGAATGTAGACAATGTGGGCCCCCATGGCTGATGTTTGTGTGCACATGGCTAGAACGATGTGTCATTGGCACTGCACTGCTTGCCTCACACAATCTATGTTGCTATGGGACACAAGCACTACAATGCCACTGTAGTGTTTGGTGTTGTGTGGCCAGGAATAATCCCTGCATTTTTGGTTTAGCAGCTTTTATCAGGACTACACTTACCTTTTGGGCACTGTGGTGATGGGGCTTAGGGCCCCATTGCCACACTGTTCAAAATGTGCTTCAGCTATGGAGCACACACTTACCTTTTGGGCACTGTGGTGATGGGGCTTAGGGCCCCATTGCCACACTGTTCAAAATGTGCTTCAGCTATGGAGCACACATTTACCTTTTGGCCACTGTGGTGATGGGGCTTAGGGCCCCATTGCCACACTGTTCAAAATGTGCTTCAGCTATGGTGCACACACTTACCTTTTGGGCACTGTGGTGATGGGGCTTATGGCCCCATTGCCACACTGTTCAAAATGTGCTTCAGCTATGGAGCACACACTTACCTTTTAGCCAGTGTGGTGATGGGGCTTAGGGCCCCATTGCCACACTGTTCAAAATGTGCTTCAGCTATGGAGCACACACTTGCCTTTTGGGCACTGTGGTGATGGGGCTTTGGGCCCTATTGCCACACTGTTCAAAATGTGCTTCAGCTATGGTGCACACACTTACCTTTTGGGCACTGTGGTGATGGGGCTTTGGGCCACATTGCCACAGTGGTCATGGTCTGCTTGCATTGTGTAGGCCACACACACAATTATGTGTGACACATGTGTTAGGGGGTCACATTGTATGTTCAATGTCATGTTCAGTGTTGTATGCATTTGACACAGACCACACACGCTTGTCATGGTGTTGGGGGTGGGATGTAATTTACAGACAGTCCTTATGTGGGAGTATGCTAGTTGTGTCATGCATTACCCGTCCTATGAGTAGGGGTGGTTGTAGTGACAGGCATCCTGCCCCCATGAGTGGGGATGGTAGTAGTGGTAGGCATCCAGCCCCCCATGAGTGGGGATGGTAGTAGTGGTAGGCATCCAGCCCCCCATGAGTGGGGATGGTAGTAGTGACAGGCATCCTGCCCCCATGAGTGGGGATGGTAGTAGTGGTAGGCATCCAGCCCCCTATGGGTGGGGATGGTAGTAGTGGCAGCCATCCAGCCCCCATGAGTGGGGATGGTAGTAGTGGTAGGCATCCAGCCCACCCTGAGTGGGGGTGGTGTTAGTGGTAGGCATCCATCCCCCTATGGGTGGGGATGGTAGTAGTGGTAGGCATCCAGCCCCCCATGAGTGGGGATGGTAGTAGTGGCAGCCATCCAGCCCCCCATGAGTGGGGATGGTAGTAGTGGCAGCCATCCATCCCCCATGAGTGGGGATGGCAGTAGTGACAGGCATCCAGCCCCCCATGAGTGGGGGGTGGTGGCAGGCATCTAGCCACCCATGAGTGGGGATGGTAGTAGTGGTAGGCATCCAGCCCCCTATGGGTGGGGATGGTAGTAGTGGTAGGCATCCAGCCCACCCTGAGTGGGGCTGGTGTTAGTGGCAGCCATCCATCCCCCCATGAGTGGGGATGGCAGTAGTGACAGGCATCCAGTCCCCCATGAGTGGGGGGGTGGTGGCAGGCATCTGGCCACCCATGAGGGGGGATGGTAGTAGTGGTAGGCATCCAGCCCCCTATTGGTGGGGATGGTAGTAGTGGCAGCCATCCAGCCCCCCATGAGTGGGGATGGTAGTAGTGGTAGGCATCCAGCCCACCCTGAGTGGGGGTGGTGTTAGTGGTAGGCATCCATCCCCCTATGGGTGGGGATGGTAGTAGTGTTAGGCATCTAGCCCCCCATGAGTGGGGATGGTAGTAGTGGTAGCCATCCAGCCCCCCATGAGTGGGGGGGGGTGGTGGCAGGCATCTAGCCACCCATGAGTAGGGGTAGTTGTAGGGTGGTGTTGGTGGTAGGCATCCATCCCCCTATGGGTGTGTATGGCATTGGTGTTGGCCATCCCACCCCTATGGTTCTGCTGTTGCTTGTGTACGTCATTTGTGCATCCCTATGTGTGTGTGACATATTTCGGGTACGTGTCGTTTGTTTGTGTTGTGGGTGTTTGACTTACCGTCTGCGCCGTACGCGTCCGTGCCGGTCCCGGTAATAGATGTAGAGTATTGGTAGGACCTGCGCGATGGGATTCATGGTTGGTTCGTCTCGTTCGGGTTTCTCGTGTCTTCGACTCGTACTCGTCGCTGGCTTGTTCGTCTCGTCTCCGTGGATCGTCTTGTGGCGCGAATCGGAGCTTATGTGCAGCTCTCCCGGATGCTCAAACGTGCCGTACGTAGCGACGAGTTCGGCGCGTACGGGAGACGCATCGTACTAGTCCGGCCGGAAGGTGCTGCGTATTTGGTTCCGTGCGACTCGATTCGGCGTTTACGGATCCGGCTCGGGCAGGGAACAGGAGCTGGAATGGGTAAGTACAGCTCGCTCGGAATCTGGGCTGTTATACGCATCGTACTTGTTCGTTCGGTAGAGTGTTCAAGTCGGTCGGAAAACACGCGTTCGGCTCGTATTTTATCCGGACGAATACTGTTAGGTGCGCTTCCGGCCGACATCGGAATCGACCCCTTTGTTGTTATTTAGTGTTGTCTCTTGTTGAAAAGAGCAGGCTTCATTCATAATTAAAGCTTCCATCTGAACCTCCTGAACGTTAGCGAGAGGAGACTAGCAGGTACCCAGGAGTCCACGCTGTTTACTGTTGAGAATTGGCCACATAGTGTGATTGATCAATGGAGACAAGTCTCGACAGCCGGCAAGGGGCAGGAGAAGCACAGCCAGGACAGGCACAGGTGCTCTGTAGGATGGCCTGAATTCCTTTTTGTCCACAATTTTTTCCATGACCAGATCCCTGACTTTTGGGATCCAGCCGGACCTTGCCAGAGCTACCGTCATTTCTCCAGTGGCGGTGTGTTTTACTTGGACGTTGCTTTGTTCGTCCCGAAAATCATTCAGTTCCTGTAAAACAGACAAATGTTCATTGATGTCAAATGGTATTTCGGCTGGGTCTGGGATCCACATCTTAACAGGATCACCCAGGAATTTTCTTGGCATATTATTTAAAGCTCTCTGGACCCCATATTTGTGATGGACCCAACTGGGACCTGAGCCTAGGACCCGTGCTGTTAAAGATTGCTTTAAGTCATTGTTTTTCCTCTCCATTACCATGTTTCCCTTGGGATGGTATTGAGATGAGAAATGCACGGTTACACCCAAACTTCCCATGACCTCTTTGTAAGCCCGAGAGGTAAACACCAGACCCTGGTCAGAATGTAATGTGCCAACTGCATATGTCCTGATGGAGACTCACAGATCCTGTATAACAGTTTGGGCGTCAGCCGATCGCTGTGGCCAGACCCAAAGGAATCAAGAGCAGGAATCCACTGCCACCAAGATATATTTGTGAGCCCCGTCTGATGATAGGGGGACTCAAAGGTCCAAGTAAACACAAGCCAATATCTTGTTAAATCAGCAGACGTATCGGAGGGGGACGCGCCACAGTGGAACCCTTTATCTGCTGGCAGATGTCACATCTAAGGGCAAAGTCCTTGGACTGTTTGTAAAGACCTGGCAACCAATAGCATTGCTGCAATCGAGAAATTATAGTATCAGCCAGCATTTGCAGAAGCCAGGCCCTCACGTGCAGCTAGAATTAATCTCAGTCTGTGATCCCTGTTTGGTATTACTCTGTACTCCACTCCTGGAATTCGAGCATATGGTGTGTTTTGTGCATCTAACTTGTAGGATTACTTGAGTGGAAAGTCTTTCGGCAGGTGTGTGTCATTGCAAACAGCATTGACGGCCACCATGATGTCTCTGTCTATCCTGGTACTAGAACGAGGGATTGCAGCAACTGCAGCAATGCGAACTGTCACCTTTGGAGCTTCGTCAGCCATTGAATTCCCTGCAACGTAAACACCACCTGTTTCCAAAGCAGCTTGTGCTTTACTATGCAGACTTTTGAGTCTCTGAATCCATTATGGCTCCAATAATGTAGATATTCATTATATGACTGCACACAATAATCCGAATCACACACTAAGGGGCCGATTCCGATTCGGGCCGGAAATATCTCCGACCGAGCCGGATCCGGAGAGATTTCCGACCGAATCGGACCCGTGCAGCCCGACCGAACGAGTACGATGCGCACGTATGCCATCGGACTCGAGTCGGTCGGACTCCCATTGAAATCAATGGGAGCCTGTAGTACAACGCGTACGCGGGCTCCCATTGACTCAATGGGTGCGAGGCGGACAAGTGCACCCCCTGCAGCGTGTACGCGGCAAAGCGACTCGCGCCGTACACGCACAGGTAGTGGGGACCCATGGGTCCCCCCTGTGTGCGACTTGCGCGGCTACGCGTACAGGGAGGTCTGACACGGACCCCCGAAGTACGGCTCCGACTGCTCTTTCGAGCCGGAGTGCGCGGCTCGGTCGGACTGCTCGCGGCGTGCATCGTACTTACCCGGCCGGGGAACGTCTCCATTGCGTGGTGCGAGTCGAGTCCGTGCGAGTCGGTCGGTGCGGTTAGACCCGGGAACAAGTCGGTCGGAGCGGTCGGGACGCCCGGATGAGTCGGTCGGCGATTTCGCATCGTACTCGCTCGCCCGGACGCGCGTACGAATCGGTCGGGAAATAGGGCTCCGAATCGGATCCGGTTGAGCCGAATCCAATTCGGAGCCCTACCGGCCGAGATCGGAATCGGCCCCTTAGTGTAGGGAATCCAGTATCTGTATTCATAAGTGCCAGCAATAGAGCCTTTAGTTCTGCCAGCTCTGCTGTGCAATCACCGAGTGACTGCGTGCAGGTTTTCTCAGGATGGAATTTTCCATCATGCATACGCCCTTTTACAACTGTGCACGCTGCTCAGTATTGGTGTTTTGTCCCTGCGGCAGGCTGAGCATAATCATCAGTGTAAATGATGTAGTCATAGCGATTTAGAGCATGATTTCATTAGGCATAGGATATTCTTGTTCGTACTGCAGAAATGCTTGTGTTTGTAGTGTCGAATCAAATCTGTAATCTACATATGTTGCAGTGAGTGAGTTAGCCCATTGTATCCATCTTGGATGCAGAGCTTTAACGTTCAGAATGCTCTCTCGGGTAACCACCTCTAAGGTTTGTACCCGGGTCACAATAATAATGAGTTTCCCTTGTGCCAGGGCTCGCTCTCTCACTACAGCAGTCTGTACTGCTGTCAGTATTTTTTCAGTAGGTGACAAATGCATTTCAGCATTCGTATATAAATGTGATTGATATGCTATTGGTACTGTGTCACCTTCGTTGAACGTGACATATGATATACCCACGATTATACACTGATCACCAGGTTTGTAGTGTTTACACTTGTATGTAGGTGTTTGGAAGCTACCATGTCAGCTTGAACGGAACGTAAAATTTCTGTGTGTTCCTGTGTCCAGTGTGTGCTTGAAAAGTCTGGACGGATTAAGTCGTAGAATGGTTTGACCCATTCTGCGTAATCTGTAATGTATGTTCTGCTAAAATTTTGGAATCCTAATATGAATTGCTGTCTTTTTAGAGTCGTTGGAGGTTGAAGCAACATACATTTTTCTAAAAAATGGGTCGCCAGGCTTATGCCTTCACTTGACAACTTATGTCCCAAAAATAGGACTCTGTGGTGGGCAAATTTTGATTTTTTTAAATTAAATCTATAGCTCATGTGACCAAACCCTGGGATTATGCGGTCCGCTTTGGCCAAGTCTTCCATAAGGTCATCGTCCCTCAAATATATGTCATCGACATGGGACAATGCCTGATCATCAACATTTTCAAATAGTTCTGTAACTCTGGCTGAGAACAGCCCTGGGCTATTGTTATACCCTTAAGGTAAATGGCAGAATTGTTTATAAGAACCTAGCGTGGTGAAGACTGTCAAATATCTTCTTCCAGGCGCTATATTTTGGCAGAAAAATCCATTCGAGATATCTAGTCTTGGTTTGTATTTCTTCTGCATGATGTTATTCATTAGTGCGGCACTGTGTGCATTTTGTACTGCAAATGTGCGAGCAGCTGTGTTTAAATGTCTGTAATCTAATGCTAGACAACATGAATGATCTGGTTTCATTACCAGAAACAAAGGATTATTCATAGAAGAGGTGCAACTTTCTATTACACCTTGGTATTCAAGTTGTTCTAGGATTTCATTAACTTGCTGTTTAGCTTTGTTCCTTATTGGATATTGGCTTTGAGGTTGTGGGGTCATAGTCAATGGAATGTCATGATAAGGTGAGCTGTTATCCCACCACACATGGTTGCAGTATAACGCAGGAGCTAGCACTAAAGCCCACTCCTTGGCATATGAATGTTTAACTGATTTTGCAACGAGGCCGTAAAAGGCTGGTAACATTACTGTTTCCCCGTATGGGCAATCCATCACGAAATCAGGTGGCCAATCCTTTTCGACCAGAAGAATATCATACCCTTGAGTGAGTTCCTCCCAAAAGAGGACCTTAATGAACATGGGTATGTCCCCCTCCAACCGTAGTTGGACTTCGTATAAACAATGTGGAACGCTTACCCTGGTATCTGGTGTTTCCACTGTGATATACGCACTCAGTGCTACTTCCACCAGACAATCTATCAGGTTCTGTAGAACTATCTTGATTTATGCCACACTGTCCAGCATTGTCAATGCCCATTCCCCATTCAGAAGCAGAGTCCTCAATATCCGGTGCATGCCTGACTTTAAGTCCTGCTACCTTCTTCTTTTTGAGTTGAGGTTGTGATGTTTTAGGCTTGTCTTCGTACTTAATGTAGTCAGACGAGCGCTGTGTCCTCCTCTCTCCAAACATTTATCGGATGAATCCTGGAAGGAACAAGAGGAACGTGTATCAGTATCCTGATACCTGTAAGGCTGTTAACATTATCACGGTTTTGTAACTTACAACGTTTTTCAGTGGATTCCTTTTTTAAGAGACCCACCCTGTGATTTTGTTTTATCCTGGCTATTCTTTTTGTCCCACATCTTCTTTGTCGAAGAATCGGGTGCTTGCTCAGTTATCCTTTTCAGAACTACTCCTCAACTGTGGTTTCCCAGGTCTGGCTCGCAAATTATCTCCACCATGGGTAGCATAGGTTTCTTCAATAATTTTATGTAATTCGCGCTCATGCTATGCGGGACTCAAATCCCTTAGGTGTTGACGTATGACTAACGCTGCTGCTTCCCTTTTAATGTTGCTCAACATTATGGCGGATACTGCAGCAAAGTTGCCCATCAGTTTAATTAAAGTCAAGGGCAGGTGCTGCCCCGTGCTCATGCTGGACCTGTTTCAATACTTCAGGTAGAAACGCCAATGAGGGGGTAAAATGTGTTCTGGTATATACTGCAGCAAAGACCGTGCCCCAAGCAGCACAGTCCTCCACAGGGGGAGCCATCCCCATCGGCAAGCAAATTGTCAATATTCTGTGTTTTTCCTGTGGGCCGATGCGAGGAAATACTGTTTCAAGCTGATTTGTTTTTTGTGCAATCCAAAACAGAATTTCTTCCCTTTTGATGGGAATTCTTCCCATGACTGCATTCAGTGTTTGTGGACTAATGCCTGGTGTAACCAATTGTGGTGATGCAGCTTGTACAGCCCGTGCAGGAGTAAGTGTTAATATTCACATCACAAACTGTGTAAGGCATCTGTATATTGTTACTAGATTATTGTATAATCTCCGCAGCTGGGCTGAGGTTAAATTATTAATACTGGGATGCGGTGTGTATCCGGCTAGGACTAGCCATGTCGCCCCCTCATTGCTGAGTGGGCCCAGTCTCACATTTTCTAGGGTGTGTGGGAGGGTGCCTTTAAACCAAACAATATGTTTTTGGTAGGTGAGAGGACCTTGTATTGCCTTATATAGAGTGTATTTGTCTGGTATTTCATCCTCTGTGTATTCGTGAAATACTCATGTTGCATCATCCGCAGCTGGGAATATAATCCAGAAATAAAACACCTCTGTCATATATGCTTCGTGTGCCTCAACCACAAAGGTAACATCCCCACAATTTAGTGTGAGACCATTTTGTAATAGTTTGAGTGACGCATATCAGCAGTTGAAACGAAATATCAATGGGGTTGAAGTCCGTGCACAGCAAATGTTAGTAAGTTCAATAAAGGGTATAATGTCAAACGAATGTGTGTTGTGCTCCCTGGGTACCGCTCTCCGAACCAGAGCGTAAATCGATAATCAAAATAATAGCACCCCCATGAACCGGGGGTGTGTCCTCATAGGCACAAACCAATGCCTGGAAAAAAGATTCCCAGTTGTTATTTCTTTGAAAATAGCGACAGTACTCTTTAAATGTTTTGCTTGTTTATTCTTCACAAGACATAGATGAATTCTTCCAATCAAATCATGGTTTCAATACCAAGTGACTGCAATATCCAGAATGTAAGTAAGTAAGTAAGTCCATTTTTATATAGCGCAGCTACTCACCCTTATGGGTCTCAAGGCGCTGGGGGCAGTAGTGGAAATTAAGTGAGCTATTGCCCAGAGTCACATGGTGCTGAGCTGCCGCCGGAGCCGGGGATCGAACCGTGAACCCTGTGCTCCGAAGTCAGCTGCCCTGGCCGCTGCACCACACCTCTGCATTATTATATATTCTTCTGTTGTGAAAATGTGTTCAACACTTTTCGATGTTATATATCCCAATGCATTTCGGGCATTCCGCCCTTCGTCAGGGGATAACTATATGGATGTAAAACGAAATACAATACCATGAGGAAACCAAAGTACAATCTCGTATGAATGCGTGTAGAGATAAAGGCCTAAACAAACTGGGTTAGATCGTGCTTATCAGCGCGTGTAGTGTGTGTGACATTATGAATGTACTGAAATCCATTGTGAATCAAGCAACAGAAAGAGGAACTATCAATGAAAAAACCAAGAGGTTTCTAATACACACCCATCCAAAAAGTCTTGTGATATATATGCTCCCAAAAATACACAAGGACCCTGTGAATCCACCGTTTCGACCCATAGTTTCAACTAAAGGGAGTTTACGCGAACCTATTGGAAAACTTCTGGACCGTTATTTACAACCGAGTGTAACAAAAATGAGCACCTACATAAGGGACACTACAGACTTTTTGACCAAAATGATTTGATTGGAAGAATTCATCTATGTCTTGTGAAGAATAAACAAGCAAAACATTTAAAGAGTACTGTCGCTATTTTCAAAGAAATAACAACTGGGAATCTTTTTTCCAGGCATTGGTTTGTGCCTATGGGGACACACCCCAGGTTCATGGGGGTGCTATTATTTTGCATATCTGCAGTTCTCAGTGATGTTTTGTGCCATGTATGCTAGAAATGAATTACAGAGTTCTGCTAACATAGTGGAAATTCGATCCTTTCAAGCTTGAACAACCAATAGCCATTACATAGGGTTTACCTACTCAGCTGAGGAGGATATTACCCTTTCACCACACGCATCTCCGGTTAGAAGGTATTTAGGGGTCTCTGAGAAGGCACAAATGAACTACTCAGTTGATCCATACAAAATTAGAACCCAACCAACGTTGGCGGCGCCATGTTGTGTAGTTTCCACTAATCAGTAGGAACTGCGGGTTTGTGGACGACATAAACTTTGGGATGGTGCCACACTGATTCCGTGCACCCACGCAGGATAGGTTGTCCATTAGATCAGCTAGCTCACAGTGCCACCATAAGCCCTCCTAACCTAGACTGGGAGTGAACAATTCTGGCAACCACTGAACATGACAACCCTGTTACCTCAGGAAACGTGGTGACAGATCTAGAACCTTTTGCTCATACACTCGTGCTCTCTAATGCTCAGAGAAATATACAAAGAATACACAAAGGGACGTTTTCAATGTTTATTGAACCAAAGTACTTCTTGTATAGAATATATGTGCTGCAATGGTCAATAAACAGAAGCAGATGAAAGTTATAAAGAGTATCAAGACAGAGAACAATACAAAAAGTATCACCATTGTGCTTAAACAATGTATATCTGCTAGCATATAAAATAATATAACAATCTGTTGTACTCCTTCTATGCAGACCCTAACCTCCAGTGTCTAGGGTCTGTGTGTATGTGTGTATGTTCTGCCAAGAATCCCCTTACTGGATGATGGGTACGAATGTAGGAGTCCGTCTTTGTGAAGAACTGGACACTCCTCGCAGAGATGTCAGTCAGCTGCTGGGTGAAAACTTCAGCATGTAGGGACCTCTCAAAGTCGGCAGAAGTGCATCCTCTGATTATACCCAGAAACAGATGTTAAGTTATGGAAAAAAGTATCCTTGCCTTGGACCGAGATTGTGATCAGGCTGCCATTGTTTGTATTCTACAGACAGCTGTGTCACCATATGGACATAAATAACAAGCACATTTGAACAACGTCTGTGTAGGCCTAGTACATAATTCCAAGGCAATATGGCAGTGTTCTTGTGAAGTTGATTAGTGCAAGCAAGGTCGGTGCTTCCAGGAAACAAACCCAATGTGTCACAAATTCAAATGTGTGTCAAACGTCGATGTGGAAAGTGAAGGCAACTTTAGGAAAGATCCATGTACATGTAAAAATGGCAACATTTCCTACTAGGCCTAACTGGGACACATGACATTACAGGAGACTCCAAGGAAGCCCAACACAAAAGGAAGGATATGAAAGACCCACCATTGTAGGTAAGTATTCCTTCGGTTTTGTGATTAAAAGTGAATCAATTAAAGGTCTGCATTTAAATTGTTCCATATGTTAACCCTTTTATGGCATCATTGGAATAGTATTGAAACAAAGCCTCACTGTTTGCTGTTTGAACACAATGTAAATCCAATGATCCTCAGCTACAGGATCAAAGACCTCTTGACTCAAAGAAGCAAGTAGTATAATATGGTGTATTCTTTTCTGTATGTAATATTGGTCAAATTCTTTGTTAACAGTTCTCCAACTTTGATTAAAGGTCTAATGCCACATTTCAGCAACTTTTAATGGGAAAATAGTTTTTTCCTCCTACATCTGACAGTGGGTTGTAATTAATTTACAAACTTATTGTGGTACTTCATAAGTATATGGAAAGCATGAAACTAAAATTGTTAACGCCAGTGCTCAAAATGTATCTGTTGTGCAGAAGCAGCAATCAAATGTGAGTGACATCTGCGACGAAGACCACAATTATGAAAATACATTTGATAATGGATTTGATACTATTTTAAAACCTGATGAAATGAGTATAAAATTATGGAGAAGAATCTAGCAATGTAAAGCTTGACTAAATGTCAAAGTCCAAATTGAGAGCATCCAGTATCTTTAAACAACCACAGTCAGCTAAATAGAAATAGGGCCATCCAAAATATTCTATAAGTACTCTGCATCAACTGTTGATAAAATGGCTCAGTCCACTTGTAGGGAGATTATTAATAATTATTTTGTTTCCCTCAGAGTCTTTTATATTAGGCTACCATGTGTTTTGCACCCAGTCTGTTCAATGGCTGATTCTCTACTGCCTCTCAGCTCACTTGATTCTTAGCTGCAATTGGACTGATTAGTCCAACAGCGCTAGCAATATGTCAAAGGTTTTATCAGAAAAACAAGACCGAGTTCAGGCTTGTGCACAACAAAACCTTTTCTCTGCACCGATTCTAAAACCAAATCCAAATGCTATCAGATCAATTTTATAGAGATTGCTGCCAAACAGAGCAGGGCAACACCAATTCTGCTGACCATAACATATCAAATATCAGTTGCTCCTTGATGCAATGAATATTTGGATGGAACCAGTGCTTGATTTGTAAAAATAATCAAAAATTAATAAGTGCCAGGGCCCTCTTCAGGAGGTCACCACAGCTTGCAGCACCCATTGCCACTGCCAGCACTGCCAATGACAGTACCAACACAACTACTAACCTTCAATCATGCTACAAGTGTGCCATTTCAGACTCTTCGAGGCCCCCAAAGCTGTAAGAATTGCTTGGGCGGCTGGTATAAGTTGTTTTTAATGTATATCTTTTAATTGCTCAAACAGCGTAATGCAAAAATTCTCACTTGACCTGTATTGCTTCAATAATGGCTCACAGTGCCAAATGTCTCGACCACCAGTTACTCCAAAAACAATAACATGGAATATAATCTATGTTTTTATTTCATTTTTTGTTCGTTTTTGTCCTATCTAATTTTTCAACATAATTTATGATTATGTGTTAGCCATGCAAATGTACTTTTTCAATACAAATGTTTTTTACATTAAAAAAACATTTTGAGATAAAGAATGTGTATAATGTGTAATATTATGTGTTTCTGTCTTGTAAATATGTAATTTTGATAAAATTATAAAAAACATTTGTGCCAGCTGTCATGAGTGTCAGTGCTGACAATTAAGTGCTGGTGCCAAGCACCGGAAACCACCGGCTCAAAATAAGCACTGGATGGAACAAATCTTGTCATGTCACAGGATTTCCAGATGGCTTTTTCTTTCCTGAAATATTTCAATAGAATTTTCACAAAGTTCATGAGATTAGGGAAATGCTGTAGAAAAAGGTTGAGATAAGTGTGGGTAGAAGATATGTTATTTGAATAATTCATATTTTACTTATTGACATTCTGCAGTGTTCTATTGCTGTGAAATATCTAGTGAGAGAGCAGAAGTCTACAAAATCATTCCAGACCATCACTAAGCGCCTTAGCCTGATAAGGCAGAATTATGAAACACATAATTACACAAGTGTAACCCTGCCTAAAAAGGAACCAATATCATTCAAATATGGCACTGACTTCCCAGCTGTGCAGGTGAGCATAGTACATTTATTGATTGCGGAGTTAGGAGAAAAGCATTACTGCTGAAAAAAATATCACAATATCATGGATTGACGGGAGATGGATTAAATAATTCACATGCACAAAAATCAAGGTGGTGGTTTTGGGGATGGCTGTAGCAGGAGTCTCATCTGCATGCCTTTCCAATCCAATGTATCTGCTGTGGTTTTAATTCTTTTACTAAACTGTCTCCTTTACCCTCTGCGCCTTCACCCAGGACTTCCATTAAAATTCTGAGTCTCAATTGCCGGTCTCTGGCCAAACATTATCTGAATGTATATGACTTAATACAGGATGAATCGCCTGATGTTTTCTTTTTGACAGAAACCTGGCTCTCCGATGATATGGTTGCGGAGCCAGGCTTGGCGCTCCCGCCCGGTTACAGTATTGCGACCTTAAACAGGATGTCGAGAGGCGGGGGTATTGCGGCCATTTTTAAATCTTGTTACGGCTGCACGTTTGTTAAAGAGCCCGTGGCTGGCTGTGAATGCGCACGTTTTGCGATTTCCTTTAGTGCTAATTACACTATATCAGGGCTGCTGGTCTACCGCCCTCCTGGACCTGCCAAGGAGTTTAAATCTGCACTTATTGAGGTCACCAGTGCACTGGCAATGAGATCAGCTAACTTCATCATTTTTGGGGACCTGAATTTGCACTTTGACTATCATACAGAGATAGATATCAGAAGCTTTCTCGCAGACCTTGCAGCCTGTCAATTAAATCAACTAGTTTCAGGTCCTACCCATGCTGCAGGCCACTTGCTAGACCCCGTTTTTTCTAACATCCCATCCCTTATTTTTAGCACACCTAGTCCGGTTTGTTGGTCCGATCATTTTCTGATTTCTGTGTCCCTCCCGGCATCAGTATCCCCGAGTAAAGTGGCTCAGAAATCCTCACGTAAGCGCCCTTGGCGTAAACTGAACCTCGAGCAATTCCACGCCCTTCTTGCTCTAGAATTGCCCAAGTTACCCAGTGATCCAGATACGGCATACAAAACCTTTTGCGACTGGATTCTTCAAGCACTGGACTCTCTCATTCCGGCCAAATGGTCCAAGTGCCGCATCTCTCACTCCAACCCTTGGTTTTCCGACAGACTGGCTGTAATGCGTAAAGCATGTAAAAAATTGGAGCGGGCTTGGAGAAGGGATTATGACCTGCCGGCTAAGAGATGTTATCAGACTGCCATCAAGAGTTATCATCGGGCTATACAAGCTGAGCGTGCTGCTTACTTTGCTAAGGAAATTGAGTCAAGTAGCAATCCGACCAAGTGCATTTTTAAAATACTAAATGATTTTAAACTCAGGAAAACCCCTACGGCCTCTGTGATCACGTCTGAGCAGCATTGTGAGGACCTTGCCACTTTTTTTGTTAAAAAAGTGGAGACTATATATAAGTCCTTCCCTTTGGCCCCTGCCTGTTTCAGCCCCGTACCCAGACCCCCTACCACTCATACTCTTACGGCTTTTCCCCATGTTTATCAGGATGAGCTCCGTCTGCTTTGCAGCTAAATTAAATCTGGCTCTCCTGCAGACCCTCTTAAGCCTGACCAGTTTTTAAAATCTCTGTCTGTGGTCTTGGCGCCTTTGTGCCAGTTGATCAATACCTCCTTCTCCACAGCAACGGTTCCTAGGCAATGGAAACAGGCAATGGTAGTCCCCTTTCTTAAAAAACCTTCACTGGATCCAGCGAAATTAGAAAATTTCCGCCCAATATCTCTTCTACCTTGGGCAGCTAAAATTGCTGAGGCACACATTAATACCACCCCTACAGCATTTTTGAACACCAACGGCATCCTGGATCGCTCGCAGAACGGCTTCCGCCCAGGGCACAGTACGGAGACAGCGCTCCTTGCTGTGACCGAACATCTGCGGACCGTTCTAGATGCTGGTAACACCGCGGCACTGATCCTGTTAGATCTCAGTGCCGCGTTCGACACTGTATCCCACCAGATCCTTCTAAATCGTCTGGAGGAGGCCGGAATCGGTGGTTCTGCCTTGGAATGGTTTAGATCTTTCCTTTCTGAAAGAACTTTCCAGGTGTCTGCCCCACCTTTCCTCTCACGTGTCCAGTCTATTGGCCAGGGTGTGCCACAGAGCTCTGCCCTGAGCCCCGTACTCTTCAATTTGTACGTACAACCTCTGGCAGTGATAGCCAGGGACAGGGGTCTCTCCATTGTGTCTTAGGCCGATGACACGCAGCTGGTGGTGGTTCTCTCCGACGATTCTATGCAGGATGCCCCTAAATTTAGGAGCGGGCTGGCGGCGGTCGCGGAGTCGATGACAGCTAACTGCCTCCAGCTCAATGCTAATAAATCGGAGGTGTTGTTGGTGGGTAAAGACACCGAGCTATGGAGTGAGAACTGGTGGCCGAACACCCTAGGGAGCGCACCCACCCCTAAGTCGGTGGTGAAAAACCTAGGGGTATGGATGGACTCAACCCTCAGTTTTCAGGACCATACCAAGGAAATAGCAGGCACGTGTTTCGGCCTACTCCGGGGATTGAAACCCCTTCTGGGTTATCTCGACCCGCCCACCAGACAACTGATTGTTCAGGCGGCCATACTGTCAAGGCTTGACTATGC
Organism: Calotriton arnoldi; assembly: GCA_963921515.1. Lineage (NCBI taxonomy): Eukaryota > Metazoa > Chordata > Amphibia > Caudata > Salamandridae > Calotriton > Calotriton arnoldi. Next base: position 327,129 of record CAWUFW010001544.1, on the reverse strand, counting down.
CAGTTCACTTATCCTGGGGGCTAATAAAGCAGAGGTCATGCGCTTGCAAAGGGTCCAAAACGCGGCTGCCAGTGTTCTTCTTGGACTCCCTAGAAGGCGCCCCACTTCGGGTGTGATTCGACGGTTACACTGGATGCCTTTGGCCAAGCGCATAGAATTCAAAGCTCTCTGCCTGGCCTTCAAAATTCTGAAGCTCTCTTCCCCATGTATTCTGACCGATTTATTGGTACCATACACACCCACACGCCATCTGCGCTCTATGGGGCTATGCCTGGCTCTTGTCCCGCGGGTAAAACGTCTACGTGCCGGGGGACGATCTTTCCGCAGCCTAGCGGCCAAGCTCTGGAATTCCCTTCCCCTCCATATTCGCAGTCTGGATAACTATCTGACGTTTAGGAAGGCAATCAAAACTCATCTCTTCCCTTCAGTTTAGGCTCTAGTTTTTCAGTCTCGCTGCAGTCAGCGCCAGGACGCCTCTTTGCTGAGGCAGCTGTTGCTCTCTACAAGTTGGGCTAACATAACATAACATCTATTCTATGCCTCATTTTTGGTGTAAGGGACATAGTGTTCCTGAAGGAAGGGACCTTTTAATCTAAGGAACTTGATGGGTGTTTCTGTTGGACGGGCACCTCACTGGTTGACCATTGCAAAGATTTATGTGATGGCCATAATGCTACCAGAAATTGCATCAGACAAGAGTCCCAATTTAGAATGAACATCCCCTCAGCACTCTTTGTGCACCTCTTCTGTAAATCATGGCTGTCAGGCAAAGAAAAGCCTCATAATATCTATCACGTTCTAGGAGTATTTTCACACAACATCACTCAATCAATCAAGCACAACGGTATCCAGGCGCTGAGGATCTTTCTGGTATCACTGACATTTTTATTTTGACTACTACATATATAACCCTATATAGGGATATATTTATATACATGCATTTGTTATGTCTTTTCTACATACCTCCACAGCCTTTTTTTTATCCTCTCGTTTTCCAGATAGGTACATCTTTGGGTACACATCCTGTCCTCAGCGTATACTGGTAGCACAGCTGAAAGAAAAAAGATGTATATTACTTGATACTATGGGTAGAAGCCACAGCTGGATCATAATATGTGGCGTCATTCAAAACCCACTTTTACCTTTAATCCTGACAATGCCCAATCTCACCTGGGGAATATACACTGTCAATTGAAAATACTTCCAGATTTTCCATAGCCAATATCATTCCCTTCTTAGTACTCATATTTCTAAGAGCAGGCATGATACTATTCCATCCACCAGTACAGAATGCAGCTGACCACCTTGCAAAGAAAGATGAGTCTTTGGACGTTCCATTAGATGTGCATGTTTCTCATATGACCAGCTAAACTATTCTTTTGTTTTCTTTACCTGTGAAGTGTGCTCACATTCCAGGTGTAGATTTATTTTTATCAAAGTAAACAACTTTTCTTCTGCTACATGAGCATCATTTGTCATATTTTAGGATTAAAATGAATTGAGATAGGGGCATATGTATCAAATACCGTTATTGCGATTCTCAAATAGCAATTTTTAGAGAATCGCTATTTGAGAATCGCAAAACGGGATGTAATAAAAAATTCGCAAATATTTTGCGATTTCTTGGCATTCCTTAATTGCGACTCGCAAATTGCGAATCGCAATTAAGGAATACCTTCCCATTCATTCCTATGGGCCTAGAGGCCCATAGAAATGAATGGGAAGACATTCGCAATTTGCGAGTACCCATTAGGTACTCGCAAATTGCGTAATGCAATTTCAAGGGTGCAAGGGTGTTATAAGGACACCCTGTTGCACCCTTGAAATGAGCATGTGTGCACATGTGGCGCACATACATGCCCTAAGGGCATGTATGCGCGCCACATGGCACTTGAAAAATGCCAAAAGTGCATTTTTCAAAGAAATTACAAATTACCACCAACTTGAAGTTGGTGGTAATTTGCGATTTCTTAAGGAGAAATCGCACAACTTGGGTGCTTTCTACATCGCATTTAAGGAATCGCAATTTGCGATTCCTTAAATGCATTCACAAAATAGGGAATCGCAAATTTTCCGATTCCCTATTTTGCGAGGGCCTTTTGGGATGATACATCCCAAAAGGCTTTTTCCCGTTTGCAAACGGGCCGATTCTGAGAATCGGCCCGTTTGCGAACGGGAAATGGGCTTCATACATATGCCCCATAGTGAATTTCACAGCCTGTGTATCTTTAGAATATAGTGCAGGCCATTTGACAAAATATTGCAGTACGTTTGACCTGAAAAGCAAGTTGTTTTTGACTAACCATTTCCTTACATTTTAAAATTTATAATATTATGGATATGTTTTTTTAAACAAAAATCTAAAGAAATAAAATGTAGGCTAACAGAGACAAACTTCTTTGAGTGAATGTCCAAAATTGGTACATTAAAACACAACAGGGTATTACTAATAGAATATTTGAACAGATGTTTTTCTTTCCCAGTCAAAATTGTTTTAGCTATGCTCTCAAACAAAATCAAACGATATTTCGATCACATCACCATTGAGTGATTTAAAGTGAAGAAATCAGGGTCAGTCAAGTGTTTGTTGGTCTTAACGCCCCAATCTCTGTTGCAATTTCATGAGATGCACCGTCATTCGTAAATAATTCTTGTTATCATGCCTCGGTATTTCCAGAGAACTGTATTTTGAAAAATCATCCGATAATTTACGAGAAGTGTCACAAAGTTAATTAGACTATGGAAATACGGTAATGAAAGTTGATAAAGATTGTGGTGATATGGTTTTTTAGGTCTCGCCTGAGCCAGCGCATGCGCTGGTCTGGCGAGACATTTAGTGAGAGGGCTTCAGAAATCCGACCACAAGCTTTTGCTTGTGGCCTAAAGCTTGCGGTTACGCGCGCGGGCATGCGCACAGCCGCCATCTGGCTTTTCTCGCGATCAGGCGCCATCTGGCTTTCCTCTCGCTTGCTCTCCCAAGCGCCTCGCTCCGCCCCTCCCCCACCACAGAGCGCGATCAATTTCGCGGCCGCTCGGCTCTCTCACTGTCTGTGTTATTGAGGTTTTACCCGAGGACCCTACGTGAGCCTGTAGTGACTTCTGCATCTTTCTTCATTACAATCGAATTGTGTTTCTTCTTAGCGCAGTTTTCTACAGCAGCCTTCACCTTTCTGCCTATATTCATAGGAGTTTTCTTCGTTCTACTTTATCTCCAATGCTGATGACCACATCACCTTTTCTGACATTCTGCGACCTTTGGCGGTGTTTTTAAATGCGACTAGCAAACTTCAAACTCTGTGACAAGTGACAAGTGTTCTTAACCCCTCTTTGTGAAAAGATTTACTTAGCGGCGCAACGAGGTAACAGAGTGAACTATATATATATAATGCCAAAGCCTTTCTGTATTTTTATTTGATGGGTTGCCTCGTGAGTACTTTATTTATATTTAATTTTAAATTTCCGTTAATACCTTTTATTGCACCTTGGCAGTTAAACCGCTGCCTGTTTTTCAAATATCTCACTAGCGCATGAGCACAGCGCGCACCCACTTACCTGTTTCGAATTCTTCGGATATGCCGCCATCTCATCCTTGTGACGAGTGCCTTCTCACAATCTTACTTGCCTTCTTAGACGTTTTGAAGCACAGCGATACGATGAGCCACCCGGCTCGGCGTGCCCTACGTGCCGCCATCTTGTGGTTGCCTGGAGCTGCTAATATTCAGTGTGCTCTACACATTCCTTGCCAACCACATTTTTACTTGCCAATTCTGAACGTCGTCATCATACATCAGGCGGCATTGTATATTTTGATTTATGATGTGGAGCCCTTCCTTTATATTCCTGGAGAGACTCTACATTGGCGGTTTCCTAAAGAAACAAAGGTACTGTTTCATGTCCTCGTGACCAGTGTATCTACTTCATTTCTTAAACATGACCACGATATTCTGCTGACATGTTCTCCTGCGCGCTGCTTTTCTCTGCCTCATCTGCCTACAAGGTTCGGTTTTATTGGTCCTATGACAACGGTGACTACTTTTCTTATTTTATTTTATTTTTTCTGGAACATTTACAATGTGTACTGTACTTATGTTCATGCATGTTTCCTCTCAACTAAGTAGTCACTCACCGGACTCTGATTCTGAATAATTTATTTATTTAATGTTGTGCATATGGTTGTGCATATGTTTTTTAATGTGATTGCGTGAGTTGCCCTAGTGCAATTAATTACTATTAATTCGTGTTGTTAATTATATTTGATACAACTCGTTGAAAATGTTATGTTTTAATGCTTACTTTTGATTCATAAACAAGCATTGGTATAGCCAATAGGTCTCGCCTTTGGGACCTTATAAGTGTTTAGCCATGCAACGGTTGATGTTGCACCAAGGATATTGTGCTGCATAACTAAATACTTATAAGGTCCCAAAAGCAAGACCTATTGGCTATGCCAATGCTTGTTATATATAATTAGCGGAACATGAAAATAGCAAAGTAAATGTATTCTACTTGTTGACATTCTGCAATATTGTAAAGATGGGAACAGAAGGCAGAAGTCTACACGCAGAACCATGACCATCACTGTCCATCTTGAACCGAGTAGGCAGAATAATGTACCTCATAACACCCCAAAAGGAAATATGCTTGAAAAGGAATCAATAACCTTGCCATATGACTCTCACTTCCTAGATGCACAGGTATGGTAGATTTCTTGCTTAAAGTGTAAGATGTAACATATGACACTGATTTCGCAGCTGTTCATGTGAGCATAGTACATTTCTTGCCTGGGGAGTAAGAAGAAACACTTATCTGCTGAAAAATATCAAAATATCATGGATTGCAGAGAGATGGATTAAATAATTCACATGCACAAAAACAAGGTAGCTGTTTTGGAGATGGCTGTAACAGGTCTTCTACCATAAACAGCAGGATGTTCATCTGCCTGCCTTTCCAATCCATCTATTCAATGCCTCATTTATTGGAAGGGAACATGGCATTCCTGAAGGAGGGGACATTTAAATCTAAGGAAATTGGTGGGTGTTTCTGGTAGAAGGGGACCTTGCTGGTTGGCCACTGCAAAGAATGATGTGATGACCATAAGGCCCCCAGAAATTACATCAGACAAGAGACCCAATTTAGAAACAACTTCCCCTCAGCACTCTTTGTAGCATCTCTCTGTGCAAGACGTCCATGTAAATCTTGGCAGTCATGCAAAGAAAAGTCTCAAAATGACTATGACGTTCTAGGAGACATTTTACAGAACATCACTGGCATTTTCATTTTGAGTATTACATAAGTAACCCCTATTTGAGAGCATATATTATATTCATACATTTGTTGTATCTTTTCTACATGCCTCCAAAGCCTTTTTTGTTTACCGCAATGACCCTCCACTTTTCCAGATAGGTACCTCGATGGATACAAATCCCCTCCTGAGTGTTTAAATGTTGAACAGCTCAGAGGAAAAAAGATGTTTATTACTTGATTCACAATACTATGGGTAGCAGCCACATCTGGATCATAATATGTGGCCACATTCAAAACCCACTTTTACCTTGAATCGTGGAAATGCCCAATCTCTCCTGGGGAATATACACTGTCAATTGAAAATACTTCCAGATTTTCCATAGCCAATATCATTCCTTTCTTAGTACACATATTTCTAAGAGCAGGCATGATACTATTCCACCCACCAGTAAAGAAAGCAGCTGACCACCTTGCAAAGAAAGATGAGTCTTTGGACGTTCCATTAGATGTGCATGTTTCTCATATGACCAGCTAAACTATTCTTTTGTTTTCTTTACCTTTGAAGTGTTCTCTCATTCCAGGTGCAGATTTATTTTTATCAAAGTAAACAACTTTTCTTCTGCTCCATGAGCATCATTCGTCATATTTTAGGATTAAAATTAATTGAGGTAGTGAATTTCACAGCCTGTGTATCTTTAGAATATAGTGCAGGCCATTTGACAAAATATTGCAGTACGTTTGACCTGAAAAGCAAGTTGTTTTCGACTAACCATTTCCTTACATTTTAAAATTTATAATATTATAGTTATGTTTTTTGAAACAAAAACCTAAGGAAATAAATTGTTGGCTAACAGAGACAAACTTCTTTGAGTAAATGTCCAAAATTGGTACATTAAAACACAACAGGGAATTACTAATGGAATATTTGAACAAATGTTTTTCTTTTCCAGTCAAAATTGTTTTAGCTTTGCTCTCAAACAAAATCAAGTCATATTTCGATCACATCACCATTGAGTGATTTATTGCGAAGAGATCAGGGTCATTCAAGTCTTTGTTGGTCTTAATGCCCCAATCTGTGTTGCAATTTAATGAGATACACCTTAATTCGTAAATAATTCTTGTTATCATGCCTCAGTATTTCCAGAGAACTGTGCTTGGAAAAATCCTCAAATAATTTACGAGAAGTGTCACAAAGTTAATTAGACTATGGAAATATGGTAATGAATGTTGATAAAGAGTGTGGTGATAAGATATTTGATATATAATTAGTGGAACATGAAAATAGCAAAGAAAATACATTTTTCTTGTTGTCATTCTGCAGTATTGTAAAGATGGAAACAGAAGGCAGAAGGCTACACGCAAAACCATGATCATCACTGTCCAGCTTGAACTGAGTAGGCAGAATAATGTACCTCATAACACCCCATAAGGAAATATGCTTGAAAAGGAATCAATAGCCTTGCCATATGACTCTCCCTTCCTAGATGCACAGGTATGTTACATTTCTTGCTTAAAGTGTAAGATGGAAAATATGTCACTGATTTCCCAGCTGTGCATGTGAGCATGATACATTTCTTGCCTGGGGAGTAAGGAGAAACACATATCTGCTGAAAAATATCAAAATATCATGGATTGCAGAGAGATGGATTAAATAATTGACATACACAAAAAACAAGGTAGTTGTTTTGGAGATGGCTGTAACAGGTCTTCTACCATAAATTGCAGGACTTGCATCTGTCTGTCTTTCCAATCAATCTATTCAATGCCTCATTTCAGTGGAGGGGAGCATGGCGTTCCTGACGGAGGGGACATTTAAATCTAAGGAACTTGGTCGGTGTTTCTGTTAGAAGGGGAACTTGCTGGTTGGCCATTGCAAAGATTGATGTGATGGCCATAAGGTCACAAGAAATTGCATCAGACAAGTAACCCAATTTAGAAGCAACATCCCCCCAGCACTCTTTGTGGCATCTCTTCTGTGCAAGACATCCATGTAAATCATGGCAGTCATGCAAAGAAAAGCCTCAAAATGACTATGATGTTCTAGGAGACCTTTTAAACAACATCGCTAGTATTTTTAATTTGAGAACTACATGTGTAACTCTGATTTGGGAGCTTAGTTTACATTCATACATTTGTTATATATTTTCTACATGCCTCCATAGCCTTTTTTGTTTACCACAATGACCCTCCCGTTTTCCAGATAGGTACCTCGATGGGTACACATCCCCTCCTGAGTGTATACAGGTTGTACAACTCAGAGAAAAAAAGACATATATTACTTGATCCACAATACTATAGGTAGCAGCCATAGTTGGATCACAATATGTGGCCACATTCAAAACCCACTTTTGCCTTAAATCCTGGCAATGCCCAATCTCACCCAGGGACTATACACTGCCAACTGAAAATGCCTCCAGATTTTCCATAGACAATATCACTCCCTTCTTCATACTCCTATTTTTAGAGCAGTCATGATACTGTTCCACCCACCAGAACTGAAAGCAGCTGACCACCTTGCAAAGTAAGCTGAGACTCCTGATGTGCCAGTATATCTGCATGTTTCTCATACGGCCAGCTAAACTATCCTTTTGTTTTCTTTTTCTTTGAAATGTGTTCATATTTCAGGTGTAGATCTGTTTTTATCAAAGGGAACAACTTTCTTCTGCTACATGGGCATCATTTGTCATATTTCAGAAAAAATCAGTTGAGATAGTGAATTCCACAGCATGTTTATCTTTAGAATACAGTGCTGGCTATTTCACAAAATATTGTAGTATGTTTGACCACATCACCATTGAGTGATTTAGTGTTGAAGAGAGCTGGGTCAGTCAGGTGCTTGTTGGTCTTAACACCCTGATCACTGTTGCACTCTCATGAGATGCACCTAAATTTGTGAAGAATTCTTGCTATTATGGGTCAGAATTTCAAGATTACTGTACTTGGAAAAATCCTCACATAATTTCAGAGAAATCTCACAAAGTTAATTAGACTATGGAAATGCGGTAATGGATGTTGCTAAGGAATGTGGTTATAAGGTATGTGATGTATAATTAGTGGAACATTAAAATAGCAAAGTAACTGTATTCTTCTTGTTGACATTCTGCAGTGTTGTAAAATTGGGAACAGAAAGCAGCAGCAGAAGGCTACACCCAGAACCATGACCATCACTGTCTGTCTTGAACCAAGTAGGCAGAACAATGTACCTCATAACACCCCAACAGAAAATTTGTTTGCAAAGGAATCAATAGCTTCCTCTTATGACTCTGTCTTCCTAGCTGTGCAGGTGTGCTAGATTTCTTGCTTAACATATAGGATTGAAAGTGTAAATAAGAAAAACATAAAAGCTAAAAAAAATATTGTGCTTTACAGAGGGGTGGATTAAATAATCCATTTCACAAACATGACCAAAAATCAGCTCCCGTCTGTCCATGTGTTTATGCCACACCCCATCTTGGTTGTCTCTGGCTCTGCCATTGTGAAGACTGATGTGATGGACTTGACACCTCGGAAAATTGCATCAGAGTGACAGTTCAATTTATAGTTATCTTTCCACTAACATTTTAGTGGTGTCCCTTATGTGCAGAAAGTCATGTAAATGATGGCAGTCATGCACAGAAAAGTCTCAAAATGTGGGTGTGTCGTGGTAGGAGAAATATCTCATGACATCAAATTCATGTGTAAAGTGGGTGCTGGATGGGGGCAGAGCTAGCCACTCCTGAAGATGGCCGCTCCTTGAGCGAGCTCCTTCGGCCGTTTTTAATAATCCTTCATATATCCTGCGTCATAAGCCAGTATTCCAACAACCTTTTCATGGAATAGTGTATCGGAAGACCAGCGCCCTCCCAAAAAAACTATCCTGGCCCGAAACGATGGGCTGTATGAGACGTTTACACCACCTGGAGCCGCGCTGACGAGGTGAGGCCTTGTGCGCACGCACGGGGGAGTGGGCTCCCTCTTCGTGGCACAGCGCTGCCTTGCTGGGACAGAGAGTGGTGGACTTGGCTGGCGCCGTTCCTACGCGTGGACAGAGATACGGACCCGAGCGGAGCCATTCTGGCCGCACCCCCCCTACTTCCTGGAGGAATTTCACACACGGAGGGCTCCAACCAGTACTGTGCCCGGGCACCCGGCCCATAATGAGGCCTACACCTGCATAGGAGGCCAAGCACCCCTTGGCGGCTGACGCTGGCCACGAGGAAAGACACCGGGGGGAGTGCGTGGTGTGAGGCCACAGCGGCAACAGCACGGTCTTCACTACGGGCGCCCATTGCCACAGAGGAGGACACGCAATCTGTAATTCAGCGGTAAGGAGCCCAGGACACACTGCGGGGGTAAACACACACTAACCAGTAAACGTGCAGTGTGGGGGAGGTCAGAAATGCGACTTCAGGGCGAGGGCACTGAAAACAGCAAACACCAGGGCAGACGGGGAGAGGCTTCGCTACCCTGCAGCTCTTGGAGGAACGACGCCTGTCATAACACGAGAGGTGTAGCGGGAGATATATCCCCTTTGGTGTGCCCGCGTCTGTGTGCATTTAAACGGAAGCAAACTGCGCCACTTACTGCTGCCAAACGGACCTGAGGGCTAGTGAGAACAATAATTTTAAAGAATAAATACAATAAAACTAACAAGGGGGAAGAATAAAACCTGTAGGATTGCGCGGATCCCCCGGTAGGGCCGAGTCTACCCTGCGATCTCAGGCCGAAGAAACCGACACCGGCGAATTGTTGGACAAACAGAGATAGAACCTGCTGCACCCCACTCACAGCCTACACAGCTGCTGCTGACCGAGTGGACAGTAGCCCACCTGATTACAAAAGGAGGGACGGGAGCGGATTCCCCTGCGGTGCCCGAGCCTGCGACTCAGCTTACCCGGACAATATATATCGCCACCAGAGACCGCTATGCAGTTCTAAAGGCGGGCGAGGAAAAACAAAGTAGGACTGTGCAAACAGGAATACACAGACAACAGGAGAGGTACGCTACCAATCCACCACAGAGAGCCCCTTAACAGCAATCAAAGGGCGGACACTATAACTCAGCCACGTCACATACAATCAAAAACTGCGCTAAAGAACCGTAAACTACAAAGCCCCAGAAACGTATACACCCCCACTCAGCATCCAGCAAAGGAACCCCTATCGAATAAGCAATGGGGAAAATGGATAGAATGCAATTCAAGCTCCATTTTGAACAAAAAAAAGCACTGGGGTTGCGCTCGGAGGACCAAGACACCACAGACGCGGCCACATCTACCCTAGATACCAAAATAAGTGGCGACCTCAAACAAATTCTAACAGCCATGAAGACTACTCTGTCAAATATAGATGGCAAAATAGATGCATTGACATACAGGGTAGACCGCATGTCAGAACGCCTGGACAAACATTCGGAAAGAATCGACATGGTGGAGCGAAGGGTATCGGAAGCTGAAGATACACAACAACAGATCGGCGTCAATCAAGGAAAAATGGAAAAAACCCTATCAGCCCTCCAAGCTCCCGCCGCAACAACCTGAGAATAATGGGAATAGCGGAATCGACAAATACAGGAAACATGGAACGATACATAGAAAACCTGCTAATAGACCTGCTGGGCAGAGAGACCTTCTCGGAAATCTTTATAATAGAACAAGCACACAAATCCCTGGCCCCCCCTCCAACTCCGGGTGCCAGACCATGGCCTATCATCGCCAAGGTACTTAACTACAGAGACCGCGATGCAGTGCTGCGCAGGGCTCGAGAACTGGAGAGCCTGAGACATGAAGGAACAGAAATATCCATTTACCCTGACTTCACACCCCAAGTCCAGGAGGCGAGAAAGACATTTTTGGTAGTGAAAAAAAAGCTACAAGAACAAAACATTCCCTATGCAATGCTCTACCCCGCCCGTCTTAGAATCACAGATGAGTGCAAGACCAAACTCTTCAATGATCCCAAGGCAGTAATACAATACCTGCAAAAAAGAGGCCCCCAGAACCCACGGCGGAGATCACCTCGAGGCGGTCCGGACGAACAAGATCAAACTTCAGGAACGGAAGATAAAGACTAAAACCCGAACTGTGATAACTGGAGAAGGCTAAAAAGAAAGTGGTACAACAGGAATAGAGAACTGGCAAATGCAGATAAGTGACAATTTAGCAGATGGCTGTATGATCGTTTAATTTAAAATCAAAGTACATGGACACTGTTTGGTACATATACAAACTTACGTAAGACTATGTTTAAATTAACGAACGAAATGCTATCTGATTCCACATACTCTTTAGGATAGACGCAAATATACAATACAACATGCGGCCCCCCGTGTGTCTCTACACCGGGGTTTCCGGCTGGCAGCTCACACCCACATATGTGAACCACACAAAGTTTTCGTTTATTTTGGGGAAAAGTTGGGGGGGTTGGGGGAAAAGGACTAACGGCTGGGTAATGTCTCCGCTGCGATTGGGACAACGGAGTGGGTGGGGGAAGGATATGGGGGAAAGTTTAAAACAATGGTCGGAAGCATGAATACAGACGTCACAGGCAACAATACAATTGAGTCCATACAACAGCATAATTGTTTACTCAGAAACCATGACATACAGATGATACTATGACACAAAGCACTAGTTCCCTGACATTCATGACTTGGAACGTGCGCAGCCTTAACGACCTGTAAAAAATCAGAAAAGTTTTCGCTTACCTTGACCGCCACAAAGTGGATGTAGCTTGTATTCAAGAAACCCATCTTACTCAATCCTCAGAGGTCAGGGTGGGCACTCGTTGGGCATCCACCCAAATGGCCTCCTCCTATTCCACATACGCCAGGGGAGTACTAATACTAATTAAGCGTGGCATTCCATTCACACTACTCAGCTCTATCACAGATGATCAAGGGCAATACATTATAATCCAAGGTAACTTCGGAGGCACTATCTTGACCCTAGTAAACACATATGGCCCAAATATTGACGATCCGGCGTTTTTTGCACAAATCTGGGCCAAATTACGTACACTGTCACCAGCAGAAATTATCTGGGGAGGCGACTTCAATACATGCATAGACCCTGCAGCGGATAGATCCACATGCAATGATAAATACAGGAAGCAGGCCGCTAAAGTACTCAAAGAAGGTATGGAAGAATGGGAGATGGTGGATATATGGCGCCTGCGCCACCAAGAGCACAGAGAGGGAACCTGCGGCTCCACAACTCATAATACATGGTCTAGAATAGACTATTGGATAGCAACTTGCAAAGTTACACATGGACTGTATCTGTAGAACATATGCCCAAGACGCTATCCGACCATGCACCGGTTCGCCTGGAAATTGCGCTCCCCACACACACTCCTAGACAGTTCACATGGCGCCTTCAGCCTACTGCGATACTAGACCAGGTGTTTAGAACAGAACTAAGACAGGCTATCTGTAGTATCCTCAGGTCATGTCATTCTGTTCCCTCTACCTAGCTGCTCAGCCAGTGTGAGTGTTCCGGTCAGAATGTCAGTGTGAGTGGAATGCTTGGGTGCCTGGTGTGTGTGAGACAGTTGGGAAGATGGGCTGAGCAGCTAGGAGGCTACTCCTGGTGGGGCTTGTTCCAGCTTACAGCTACTACTGAATAAACTACATCAACTACAACTCGGCTACGTCTACTTTGTATGCTGTACACGTGGGGCCAGCCCACTACACTATCGTAGACTTCTTTGAGCATAACGTGGGAACAGTGGATATTGCTAGAGTATTGTGGGAAGCTTTCAAAGTTACAATCCGAGGATTCTGCAAAGGCAAACATGCGGGGATACTGAAGGATATCCGGCAACAGCTTTCTAAGGTAGAAAAAGAAATCAAACAGTTGGAAACGGAATACACACATACATTAAACCCCACGCTACTCACAGAAATCAGAAACAAACTGAACACGTATCATGAATTCGCAGATAGTGAGGTGAAATATATCTCACTCAGATACACGGCACAAAATTATGGGGAGGGGGGACGCCCAGGCCGCGCACTAGCAAGTAGAATACGTCAAGCACATACCACAACCCACATAATGCAAATTCTAGACGCACAAGACGTGCCACAATATGATACCCCATCCATTATCGGATGCTTGTCAGAATACTATACACGACTATATTCCACAAAGATGACCACATCTGCAGCAGAGACAGACACCTACTTAGATGATATTGCCTTAGCCTCGCTCTCTGATGAACACCGGGAATATGTCAGCCACCCCATAACTGAATATGAGCTAAAAGAGGCAATTAGCTCTCTCCCAAACAATAAAGCCACAGGGACGGACGGCCTACCGGGGAGTTTTATAAAGAATACAGCGATTTAATAATACTCCACTTAACAGCGATGTACTCTGAAGCGTATGAAGAGGGCGCACTCCCGCCATCACTGCGGGAAGCACTGTTAATCACACTCCCTAAACCGGAGAAAGATCCCACCAGATGTGACTTGTATCGCCCACTGTCACTAATAAATATAGATTCTAAAATATTAGCAAAAATCATAGCACTAAGGATACAACCCCTAATGCAAAAACTAGTCCTACCGGATCAATCTGGATTCATTCCAATGCCGTCAACAACACATAACCTGCGGACCATTTTCGTAATGTTCCATCAACTGAACCCAGATTTTCCAGCAGCTGCGGCCCTATTGGACGCAGCGAAAGCTTTTGATTCTGTGGAGTGGCCATTCATGTTCTCTGTACTGCGCAGGATGAGGTTCCCTGAACCATTCCTGCGCTGGATAACGCTACTATATACGGAACCGTGCGCAAGGCTTAGGATAAATGGCAATATATCCGATCCTATCCATATCTATAGAGGGACGAGGCAGGGATGCCCACTCTCACCGCTATTATTCACCTTAGCAATTGAATCATCCGGCAAAAACATGCTGACACAGCCTTGCAGTTCCAACTACGACCCTTGAGCATATCGCTCTATGCTGACGATATGGTCTTATATACACGACACCCGGCAGATAATTTAAACAAATTAATCAGAGAATATATACGATTTGAACATCACTCAGGGCTTAGTATAAACTGGACTAAATCAATGGTGATTCCATTGACTCCCGCTACACAACAACCCCCGCTAGACTATCCCCTGCAGTGGCAAACGGAACCGGTAAAGTATTTAGGGGTATGGATTCATCGAGACCCGGAGTTAGTATTACGTGAAAATTATGGTAAAGCCCTTACAAAACTAGAAGGCCAAGTAGACAGATGGTTTAGGCTACCGCTGTCATTAGCTGACAGAATAGCAATACAGAAGATGGTGGTGCTTCCACGGTTTCTTTACTTATTCACAAACATACTGGTGATGCTCACACAACAGTTTTTTATAAAACTGCGTGCATATATGACCAAGTTAAACAGAGATGTTTCCCCTTGGACCAAAATACAAACACACCTAGATAGTTACTAGGTTAAAAGGAGCTACTGCTTGTCTACTTCAAACTTGTAATACTTATCCACTCCAATCCACATAATATAGCATCAAATACTGACTCGTATAATTAAAATATTAAAAAACATGTTTTTATTAAAATCCTGTTATCACAAAAAATAAAATCTGATTTTTCAATCACAATTAGAACATCATCAATATATTTCATATACTTGGTAAAATCAATTCAAACAGATACACAACGTTACACAAAACACAAATGACACTATACCCCACATAAAAGAGAAAAAAAAGGATTTTAGACACTCAATTTTGTCATTTTTCAATACATATCCTTAAAAACCAAATATAGGGATACGGTCTGGATGCCCTCCTAATTTAGCAATTACAGAACCACGTTCCTCTAAGGATTATGTAACTAAATTTGCGTCGACGCGTTTCGATGGTTAGAAAGTTTAGTTCATCTTTTTCAAGACACTCGTATACATTTTCTCTGTAATGCTCCTTGTTTTCTTATTAATAACGTCCTGTATAAAATAAATATATATATATATATATAAAACAATATTTCTATATTTGTCTAATACATGGTACTTAGTATACATATTATTATAAAGCAAGGGAACTATTATTTCATTCTTGCCTAGAGAACACCTCATAAAAATACATACAATGCATGCAAACAGCATCATGCTTGTATATAGACTTCACATTATCTCCATATTCTTTCAATATTATGCAAAAGTCCTATAATTTATAAACATTACATATACACAAAGTCATGCACTTCTATTTCTTGCACCTACCCCTATATAATCTATTATATTGCATTTGCCCCTGTGAGGTCTTTATTATTATTACCTTATTATTTACATGCTAATTATGTTTCCTCAATCCTACATTGGCTCAAACCTCTTTTACTTCTATATTATATTTCTACCTTCACATTGGTTTAGTTCCACATCAAGTACCTTTTATATGGAAAAGCTATGTTCAAATGAAAAGCTCTTTAGGTCTTGAATACCACAGTTCTCTGAATAAATTACTCGGTCCGATTTAATGCCAGGACTGCAACCTATTTATAAAATAAAGCAAAAGGCCTATATCAATAATTGATTTGAGACAAATCATTTAGCTCAGACATTTCCCACCAATACCTCTAGGTGGGGCTCAACACACTCCTACCTTGCTGAATGAAGGGTGTCTATATCACCCAGGTCGACAATATCCCATTGATTCAAGTCAATAATGAAATTCTAACTCTCGTGGTACCAGTCCTCGCACCTAAAGCGAAAAAACAATACTTAAGTCAGGAAACTATCCTCACTCAATAAATAGCCACTCAAGCACTTTATCAATGAAATCCTACCTTATTATTTGTTAGCTAATTGTTGGCACTACCTCATGGGTCATAACTTGCTGCCAAATCGAGGGGCATTCACGTCCTCCTCTTTCCCGATGTGCTGTATATGTAAGGCAAACGAGAAACCCACTGTTCACATTCCATTTGTTATCGGCTACATTGGCAACCATAAAAAAAAAAAAAAAATACCAGTAATTCAAAACTTATATTGTATTCCGATGAATATACCGCAGTTCTATCTCCCCACCCACTCACTAAAAAGCTAGTCTAATATCAGCGATTCCGGTTGTTCTCACCTAATGGGCTGCAGCCGAGGTCTCGCACATCCGTCCTGCTCGTTCGTATCTATCGACGGCAGTACCCGGAAACTCCCTGGTTCAAATAGAGCTACCTCGATTCCTATTGGTTAGCCCGAGCCTAATAATTGCGTACTACCGTCTTGTGCTGACGCTGCCTTTTTAGTCCCGGATATTAAAACATCAAAACCCTCGGTTCTAAAGTAGATTTAACAATCGCGTATACTAGTCTTTCAACTGGATAATAGAAGATTGGGAGATAGAACTGCGGTATATTCATGGGAATACAATATGGGTTTTGAATTACTGGTATTTTTTTTTTTTTATGGTTGCCAATGTAGCCGATAACAAATGGAATGTGAACAGTGGGTTTCTCGTTTGCCTTACATATACAGCACATCGGGAAAGAGGAGGACGTGAATGCCCCTCGATTTGGCAGCAAGTTATGACTCATGAGGTAGTGCCAACAATTAGCTAACAAATATTAAGGTAGGATTTCATTGATAAAGTGCTTGAGTGGCTATTTATTGAGTGAGGATAGTTTCCTGACTTAAGTATTGTTTTTTCGCTTTAGGTGCGAGGACTGGTACCACGAGAGTTAGAATTTCATTATTGACTTGAATCAATGGGATATTGTCGACCTGGGTGATATAGACACCCTTCATTCAGCAAGGTAGGAGTGTGTTGAGCCCCACCTAGAGGTATTGGTGGAAATGTCTGAGCTAAATGATTTGTCTCAAATCAATTATTGATATAGGCCTTTTGCTTTATTTTATAAATAGGTTGCAGTCCTGGCATTAAATCGGACCGAGTAATTTATTCAGAGAACTGTGGTATTCAAGACCTAAAGAGCTTTTCATTTGAACATAGCTTTTCCATATATAAGGTACTTGATGTGGAACTAAACCAATGTGAAGGTAGAAATATAATATAGAAGTAAAAGAGGTTTGAGCCAATGTAGGATTGAGGAAACATAATTAGCATGTAAATAATAAGATAATAATAATAAAGACCTCACAGGGGCAACTGCAATATAATAGATTATATAGGGGTAGGTGCAAGAAATAGAAGTGCATGACTTTGTGTATATGTAATGTTTATAAATTATAGGACTTTTGCATAATATTGAAAGAATATGGAGATAATGTGAAGTCTATATACAAGCATGATGCTGTTTGCACGCATTGTATGTATTTTTATGAGGTGTTCTCTAGGCAAGAATGAAATAATAGTTCCCTTGCTTTTATAATAATATGTATACTAAGTACCATGTATTAGACGAATATAGAAATATTGTTTTATATATATATATATATATTTATTTTATACAGGACGTTATTAATAAGAAAACAAGGAGCATTACAGAGAAAATGTATACGAGTGTCTTGAAAAAGATGGACTAAACTTTCTAACCATCGAAAGGCGTCGACGCAAATTTAGTTACATAATCCTTAGAGGAACGTGGTTCTGTAATTGCTAAATTAGGATGGCATCCAGACCGTGTCCCTATATTTGGTTTTTAAGGATATGTATTGGAAAATGACAAAATTGAGTCTCTAAAATCCTCTTTTTCTCTTTTATGGGGGTATAGTGTCATTTGTGTTTTGTGTAACGTTGTGTATCTGTTTGAATTGATTTTACCAAGTATATGAAATATATTGAGGATGTTCTAATTGTGATTGAAAAATCTGATTTTATTTTTTGTGATAACAGGATTTTAATAAAAACATGTTTTTTAATATTTTAATTATACGAGTCGGTATTTGATGCTATATTATGTGGATTGGAGTGGATAAGTATTACAAGTTTGAAGTAGACAAGCAGCAGTTCCTTTTAACCTAGTAACTATCTAGGTGTGTTTGTATTTTGGTCCAAGGGGAAACATCTCTGTTTTACTTGTGAAGAGTACCTTATTCCCTTGGTTGCACAAGGGGTCTCTCTCTGTTTATTACATATATATGACCAAGTTAACATGGGCAGGAAAGCAGACAAGAGTAGGATGGAAAGAACTGACTAGACCATATATACATGGGGGCTTTGGAGCGCCAGATCTACTACTTTACTATTATTACACCCAGGCGCAGCATGCGCACTACTGGATACACCCACATGCACATATACCTCACATAGCGGTGGAACACGAGAGTGTTCACCCGACTCCTCTGGTTGCTTATTTGCTGGAGCCGAGACAATACACCCCCAGAGCAGAAATTAATCCAGCATGTTGCACATCAGTAGCGTGGCACATGCTGGCGAAACGTGCGAAAAAACTTCCAACATATGCACCAGCGCTGGCCTTGCGACACCACCCGTACATAACTGTGACGCAAGAAAAAAACATGCTACAACTGCTAGGAGACATGGGTCTATGCGTAATGGGAAACATGTTTCAAGGCAGTCAATTCATATCACAGAACAACGCTTCGCTAGCAGCACATCGCACACCATTAAAGAAATTTGCCTATCTTCGATTAAGAGCGGCCTTAAAAGACCTCTACCCCACATTCCCTAGTGAACCACCGACGCACAACGCGCTCCAAATACTCTTAACATGACCTACACGGCAACGACTAGTAACAAATCTATATAACGCAGCCCAGCATGAACAATTTAGAGAACACGAGCAGGCTTTACAGAGATGGGAAGATACACTAGGCAGTCCAATCTCCAAAGAAGTTTGGGGATACAGCTGTACACTCACACAAATGCTTACACCAAATTGTAATCTGCAAATTATACATTTTAAATTCTTACAACAAGTATATTATACACCGGCACAGTTACATAAATATGGCCTCCGGGAAGACGACAGATGTGCGCATTGCAACGCCCAACAGGCAGACTTTTTACATACGGCCTGGGTGTGCCCGCAGATCCAACCCTATTGGCAAACAGTGACAAGTACTCTAACGGAAATGCTAGCTGAGCAGATACCTAATTCACCCCAAGTTTGTCTGTTGGGGATATACAAAATCAAACAGATTAGAAGACGCAAACTCCTAGCTGTGGCCTTGCTACTAGCCAAGAGAAGAATAGCTTTAAAGTGGGGGAGCAGACAGGCACCACAATGTAAAAACTGGATCACAGACATGACATATTGTAAGGAACAACTAGAAAACTATGCAGAAGAAATACCTGAGGCGTCTCGACCTAAAGACTTCTGGGACCCACTTATGCAATACCTTAGGTCCGGCAAACAGATGAATAAACACACACTACCGTACAGAAAGCTGGGATAACCGTATCACACTTTGGGAAATGTACTAATTACATCAAATGTTATGGATTGTAATGCAAGTTTTTTGCTCTTCTGCTGGAATGTGACAGCGCTATAACCAACAAGCATTGAAATGTTATGTACATGATATGGTACTTAAAAATATGTCTTGCATATAGAGATATGGACTCTACAACAAAAAATGTAAAGTAACAACATAAGAAATGTGTGAACTGTACATTGTGCTTGACCATTAATAAAAAAAAAAATACAAAAAAAGTGGGTGCTGGATATGGGACCCTTCTTCTGTATATTCCCTGTTCCTACATTTCAGTTCCACCATAACAAAATGGCATGCTTGACCAGCCATCCCATACATTTTCCCACAAAGTATCTCTAGCCATATAGGTAGGAACCTCAATTGGTAAAAGTCCAGAATTCTGAGGATACACAGATATTTATATTACTCAATTAACAATCTGTAGGTATCATCCACATTTGGGCCATATAATGTTGGCCAATTCAAACTCCTCTTCTATCTTCAATCCTGTCAATAACCCATCTGCCCGGGGGAACAGAGACAGTCAATTGAAAGACATTTCCAGAATTGTCATAAACACTATAAATACATTCTTTGCATTCCTAATGGGAGTACAATAATGATGCAATCTCCAGCGAAAGTGTACCAACTGCAGCTGACCAACTTGTAAAGGAAGATGAGTCTCCTAATGGACCATAATGTCTGCATTGTTTCTCATATAGTAGCCAAAGAATTACTCTAATTTGCATTTGCCATTACATGTGTTCACATTCTAGGTGAAGATCTATATTTAATTATAAAGAAAAGATTTATTCCAACAACTTTGCACCTCATTGATGATATTGCCGGCTTGAAATGAATAGATACAGTTTCAGTTATTTAGAGACTATGGGCCCAAATCACAAAGGGTAAATGTAGACTTTAGCCTAAGTTTACTAAATTGGGGTATTTCCAAAGGTAAAGTTAAAAGTAGTAACTTTATGACGGTGGAGTCTCGTAAAGTTACTCTTGTGTGTAACATCTAATGACTTTGTTGGACTTAGTAGAGAGGCAGCATGATTTGAAAGAGTTCATCATGTCATGTCAGAGTTTTTTTTTCCAGATTGATATGTTTCACAAAATGTTCTTATCCCGCCAGAGAATTCTCTTAGATGTCATCAGATTAGGAAAGGTATTGCAGACATCTTGGCAACATGTGTAGGCAAATGATGCTTGATATATGGGTATATGGGATGAAATCTGAAGACAGCAAGCAAGTGTATTTTGTTTGTTGATATTCTGCAGAACACTAATGATGGAAACACTTTAGCAGGAAAGCTAAAACGTAGAAACACAATCGTTAACACAAATTTCTCTCTCTACTTTCACCAGATTCAGAAGAACTTTGAACCTCATAGTGACATAGTAGGCAACAAGCTGGAAACAGGACCCACAACATCAACTGAAGAAGCTGACTTTCAAGATATTCAGGTGAGCATGATCCATTTCTAACACTGGGTGAAAAATGATCAACTTTAATAAGGAAAACATAACTATTGTAAAAAAATAGTATAAAATGCAGACCAAAATCTTCTTTAATTAATTTGAGTTTCCAATCCAATGACTGAGTTCTTAATTTATAGGAGTGTCTTAACATGACTTCCTGCAAATTATGGTTTATTATTTTTCAGAAGATTATAAACAGAAGACTCGAATAATTATTTTTTATTGACTAATGGCGAGGCTAAAGTTTTCAGCGTAAAGTGTTATCCCAATTAGGGCCTGATATTGCAGAGCATGTGCCTTTTCTCTCATGTAAAATGTATTTTCCTATGTCATTAAGCATGTCTTCAAATTGTTCTTTCTTTAGTTACCACAGTAAGCACTGGAGTATATCGCATCTTAACTGATAATTGCTGTCCTATTCGCTTTCACTTCTGATCTTTTTTATTTCAAAATAGAAGATGGAAAAGAAAAATCATAATGTTCAGTCTTTTCCAGTCAGTGCATTGTAGTACATTCTCCCTCTGGGAGCTTATGCATGGAAAGTGAGATGATGTGGCTTTTTTGTTCAAACTTATGCAAAGTTGGGAAATGAAGAATGAATGAGTGTGGTACACAGCAGCAATTTAAACTCTAGTTACACATGTTCTAACATTTAAAAACTCATTATTACTGTTCTTTGTTGTACTTAGAATAATTTGGATAATCCCCTCCTGTGAGGAAACCTCCAAGAAGATCCCCTTAGGTGTTTCAAACTTGAGGAAATACTTCACCAGATATACACATGATTCAAGAGATCATGATAAGCCTGTCTCCTTTCAAATGCATGTCTTCTCCAGTGGACATGATCCATTTTCTCCATCCTTGGCAACTACGATAAAACTTTACACTTTAAGTACATATTGTGAAATATAATTGATGTAATGAATAAATTGGCAAATTGATAACTTATGTACAATTTTTTTTTCTGCTGTTGTTCTTATTTACTTAATTATGTCTGCATCCAGTGTTGAAATGTTCTGAGTAATCATGAATTCCTGGAGCTTTAGAGGTGTTGGCGCTGGAAACATGGGGGCATATTACCAAGGGCCGGCGATACAATTATCGCCGCTTTAGCGTCCGTTTTTCGGGTGCAAAGCGGCGATAATTATATCGCATTATTTACAAGGACACGCTAGCGCGTGTTTCCTTGACTTAGCTCCCGTTTTTCACATGCCTCGCATCGATAATGAGATGCAAAGTAGGCGTGGCTGTGAAAACAACATGTGAAAATATCGCGAAGGCAGCTTCGCTATATTAACAACGAGGCGTAGTAATAATTAATTCGCGCTAACTCTGCCTTAACTCAGGAATTTAACATCTGTTAAATTCCTGACTAAGGCATACCTAACATGGGAGGTGGATTGTGGGGCTAAGGCCACAGGGCCTATCATCAAGCTTATCACTGTTTTCCATGGAACATCGCTGGAAAACCAGCGATGTTCCATGGAAAACCCCGCTATCGCTGGAATATTTATCACCATAGCGCTAAGCGTTGATAATACAGCGCTAGCTTGGCGATATATTCCATCGATAGCCGGCGATAATTAAAAGCGCGCTAAGCGCGCTCAGCGATAATTATCGCTGGGGCTTGATAATATGCCCCATGGAGCCTTATTTAGAGTTTGGAGGGATCTGAATATCCCCCAATTTCAGGAAGTAACTCTAAATATGGAGTAAAATCTACCAGCTGAGTTTTCTCTACAAAAGTATTGCTATGGTGGAGTTCCTTCAGCCACTGATTTCTACTCCATATTTAGCATTTCCAGGAGAAATAGGAACACTTTCAGTTCCCTCCAAACTTCTAACTTAACATCATCAGCACAAAACTCCCTTAACTGCAAAAGACTTATGGAGATGAAAGAGATATCTTGATATTAAAAGGAGGGATGTCATACTACCAGCACAACTCAAACATGCAAGGCCATTGGAAATGTTCCATGCTATTTCTGTTTTTGATGACATTGAACCTGTTCTAAGGTCAGATAGACTATTGGGCCACTGCCATCTCTTCCAAGGCTACGTGTTGATTGAAAGCAGAGCAGGTTGATTCTAGTCCAGAGGTGCTGCCCCTTTCACCAGTCTGTCTCTGGGGTGATTTTCTACCTGCTCACCCAAGTAAAGGTTGATCCAGTTCCCTTAACTTCATATCTGGGAAATGGAAGTAAGATATATGTTGTGCATATGTACTGTTGCTGTGTTGACTTATGAATGTTGGCGCTTGGAGGCAAAATCTGTGGCTGACTAAAGACTGGTACTCCTCTCGCCATAAGAGATGTTTCACTCTACAATCAGGTTCAATTAAAGGTCACAAGAAGTGGCATTTATTGTTGTGGTTCAATTTACTACTGTACAAACAAACAAATATAATATATAACTTAGTGTGTGGTCACACTTGTTATTGTCATTATTAAAATTATTAAATTGTATTAACTCAGTTATTAAAAAACATAACAACAGTGTAGCCATTTGTGAGACTTTGACAACAAGGGCTTTCATGGTGTACTGTGTACACTCAGGAAGGATAGGAAAGAAGAAGAACAAAAACAAAAATACAAATGTAATGGAACCTGTTTGGCATTGTGAATGTGATTGGGATCCTTGGCAACTACGATAAAACTTTACACTTTAAGTACATATTGTGAAATATAATTGATGTAATGAATAAATTGGCAAATTGATAACTTATGTACAATTTTTTTTTCTGCTGTTGTTCTTATTTACTTAATTATGTCTGCATCCAGTGTTGAAATGTTCTGAGTAATCATGAATTCCTGGAGCTTTAGAGGTGTTGGCGCTGGAAACATGGGGGCATATTACCAAGGGCCGCGATACAATTATCGCCGCTTTAGCGTCCGTTTTTCGGTGCAAAGCGGCGATAATTATATTGCATTATTTACAAGGACACGCTAGCGCGTGTTTCCTTGACTTAGCTCCCGTTTTTCACATGCCTCGCATCGATAATGAGATGCAAAGTAGGCGTGGCTGTGAAAACAACATGTGAAAATATCGCGAAGGCAGCTTCGCTATATTAACAACGAGGCGTAGTAATAATTAATTCGCGCTAACTCTGCCTTAACTCAGGAATTTAACATCTGTTAAATTCCTGACTAAGGCATACCTAACATGGGAGGTGGATTGTGGGGCTAAGGCCACAGGGCCTATCATCAAGCTTATCACTGTTTTCCATGGAACATCGCTGGAAAACCAGCGATGTTCCATGGAAAACCCCGCTATCGCTGGAATATTTATCACCATAGCGCTAAGCGTTGATAATACAGCATCATTCAGGAAGCTGCAGCTGGCAATGGGGATGGAATCAGTAAGCCAAGAGGAACAAAGGAAAGACTTTCAGGCCTATGTCAAAAGCAGCACACTAACTACCACCACAAAATGGCCAACAGCCACATGGTTGGTCAATCACACAACAACAAGCAGGAGGCCTGTAAAACAATGAACTCAAGCAGGCCTATATGGCCATTGGCCAGACAAAGGAGGCATGCTAAACAACACAGCTTTAATGCAACAATGCATAAACGAAAATCCACAGGGCTAAAAAAGGTTTGCAAGTTACACAACAACCACACTACACACATCAAACAAAGGCATTTATTTAACACACACGAAAAAAGTGAAATACCCCCCAAAAAAAAACATTATACAATTCACTCCAATGCCATCCATGCCCTAAATGATGTTTAAATTCAACAGACACCACAGAAACAGTTGTTTCATGCACCCATGAGTAGCTTAGGGCCTACTGGCTGAAAAAGGCCTATTGGCAGACTAGGCCACATAGTGAAGTGAATCAATTCAAATCAATAATATTGTCAATGTATTAGAAAATGTAGTGAACTGTCCTCCATTTTTTTGCTGGGTAAAAAGAAAAAAATTGCATGCAAAACAACAACAAGGGCAAGGCATGGCCACCACAAAGAAAGCTTGCAGGACTATGGCAAAAGCACACTGGTTGCCTGTACAAAATGGCCGCCAGCCACATGGCCAGGCCACCACAACAACAAGAAAGGGAAGACAGACAATGCAGGCCTATGGCAAAAGCACACTGGCTGGCTTCACAAAATGGTCGCTAGCCACATGGCCAGGCCAACACAACAACAAGAAAGGGAAGACAGACAATGCAGGCCTATGGCAAAGTACACTGGCTGGCTTCACAAAATGGCCGCCAGCCACATGGCCAGGCCACCACAACAACAAGAAAGGGAAGACAGACAATGCAGGCCTATGGCAAAAGCACACTGGCTGGCTTCACAAAATGCCCGCTAGCCACATGGCCAGGCCACTACAACAAGAAAGGGAAGACAGACAATGCAGGCCTATGGCAAAAGCACACTGCTGGCTTCACAAAATGGCCGTCAGCCACATGGCCAGGCCACAACAACAAGAAGCAGTAAGCCAAGAAGAACAAAGGAAAGACATGCAGGCCTATGGCAAAAGCAGCACACTAACTACCACCACAAAATGGCCACCAGCCACATGGTTGGTCACTCAAACAACAACAAGCAGGAGGCCTGTAAAACAATGAACTCAAGCAGGCCTATATGGCCAGACAAAGGAGGCATGCTAAACAACACAGCTTTAATGCAACAATGCAAAAACGAAAATCCACAGGGCTAAAAAAGGTTTGCAAGTTACACAACAACCACACCACACCACACACATCCAACAAAGGCATTTATTTAGCACACACGAAAAAAATGAAATACCCCCAAAAAAACACATTTTGCAATTCAATCCAATGCCATCCATGCCCTAAATGATGTTAAATTCAACAGATGCCACAGAAACAGTTGTTTCATGCACACATGAGTAGCTCTGGGCCTACTGGCTGAAAGGCCTATTGGCAGACTACTGGGCTAGTGAATTAAATAAATGTTGCAAATTGATTGCAAAAGTTGGAGAAAATGTAGTGAACTTTGCAACATGTTTCCTTTATAAAAGAAAACTAGAAGAAAAATGACATACAAAGAAACTACTAGGCCCCTACTGAAACTACAGACCACCCACCACAATACATTGAAAAACCCAATGAAAGTACAAAAAGATGTAGGTGCAATGCCCCAATCAAACAAACAAAACCAATTTTCCAACTTACTTGTGAAATCTCAAATCCAAAAGTCCTCAAATCCAATGATATATGATGCAGCAGACAAAAATAGGGATCCTTCCAGCTCCAAATCCAAATGAAAAGTGAACAGGAGATGGACAAAGCACTGGGAGGAGCCTGCTGGACAGGAACAGGAAGTTGGAGACACTAGGGCACTTCCTTCCTCTTCAAAAAATAAGTAAAAAAAGAAAAAGGCCTCCTTGCACAAAAAAGTACAGCCAAATGTCAATCTGAGGAGTTTTTTTCATCCAAATCATCATTTCGAGAAGGTTTTATGCTGCTCGACAGATACTCTTCTCCAGCTTGCAAATTCTGCGTGTTCGACATCGCAATTTTCACGAAACTTCTGCCGGAAGTCCGATGGCGTGCCCGAATGACGTGTTCGCGATCGCACACTCTTGCGGGACCGTGCGGCCAGCTACCAAATCTTGTGGCGCACGCGAACGGATAGGAAATCTTGTCGGCGAACGCAGGCATCCCGGTAAGTCGCTCCCGCGCGCGCAAAAACGCATTTTGAACTCACGAACAAAAAAAAACCTCCGCTCCGTTGCGGAGCGCGGAGTTTTCGCGCACTCCGCGTTCTACGCAGAACGCGGAGTTGCCAAAAATCCGCAAACTCCGCGAGCAGAGAGGATTTTTCCGCCCAGGGTTAAAGAAAAGGGAAGGTTAGGGCCTGGAAAGTGGGTGCACTTGCCAGGTCGACATGGCAGTTTAAAACTGCACTCAGACACTGCAGTGACAGGTCTGAGATACCTTTTCAGGGATACTCATGTGGGTGGCGCAATCAGTGCTGCAGGCCCACTAGTAGCATTTGATTTACAGGCCCTTGCACACTCAGTGCACTTTACTAGGGGCTTACCAGTAAATCACATATGCCAATCATGGATAACCAATCACAATAGTAATTTATACAGGGAGCACTTGCACTTTGACCCTGATCAGCAGTGGGAAAGTGCCCAAAGCATCTAAGCCAGTAAAACGAAATCCAGCAAAGCATAAAAAATACAGGAAGTAGAGGCAAAACGTCAGGGGAAACCACACCAAAGATACCAAGTCTAACACCTGGGATTAAAAATAATGCAAGATCTAGAGAAAATCCCAGCAGCAAATCTGAAGAGGTGGACAGGATAGTGAAGAGATGGCAGAATTTGCACCTCACCATACATGGCAGGATACATTTTGCTAAGTTGTCTATTCTATCCAGAGTTACCTATCTGTTTGATAACGTTCTGCTGAATTTTGATAAGAAAGCACTTATGAAAACACAGTGGAAAATCATCTCCTTTATATGGGGGAGCAAGGGTTTAAGACTGTCTTGGAAAAAGCTGAGGAGTAGGGTGAAGAAAGGGGGTTTAGGGTGCCCTGATATTCAACTGTATTGCTGGGCCTGTATTTTTTCGCCCGGATGAGTCACTGTCGGGAGTTATGTATAGTACCATGTTAGCAGAATTACTGAAGGAAGGCTTCTCCTACAAATTTGGGGCACCCAAATACTTCAAGAAGGTACGGTTAAAATGCTTACAGGCAGCTGCCAGAGTGTGGTACATAATCAGGTCATTCTTGGGGATACCATACTATAGCAAGCTGTCACTGGTATGGGAATCACCAGGGACTCCACAGTGCATGTTGGACCACCTAGTGAAACACTTGAGGGAGTGTGGCATAACCAAGTGGGGACAATTGGTGTAAGGAGGCTGGGGTTTATCATGGGACACCTGGAAGAAGCTGACAAATGGGTAACTATCAAGATTTAAGTTTTACCAGATGATTGTGTGGCTTAGAACCCAGGGGTGGACTGAGCTAGAGACAAGCACAGTGGAAATGGATCTTGGGGAACTGAAGGCAAAGAAGAAGGAAGTGTCATACTGGTACGGGTACCTCCTGAAGGCAGCCAAGAAGAATACAAAACCACCACATCAAGTTTCGGATGGACACTTGCCGAGTATGGAGTTGGAGAATTTATGGCAAGTATCTATGAATCTACTTTATTCAGTTGCACTAAGGAGAAACCACTTCTTCACCCTCCACAGAGTTTATTGGACCCTACTGAAGCTGGCTAAGATGAGAGGGAGCGAGGATCCCGGTGCAAAGGGTGTGGTGCTCGAGACGCGGACGACGTCCATGTTTACAGTTGCCTGACCTTGAAGGGCTTCAGGCCCTTTTGGCTTGGCTCAACAGGAGGGAGGAGACATGTTTTTTTTGGTAAAGCAACTTAAGCTGATTTTTTAACTGATTCTTCTGGCTGGCAAGAAGTGAAATTTGTAAAATGCTTTTGTCAATCTTCAGCCCCAATATGGTGCCACTGGTGGCAATCAGTAAGATATTTTAAGGAGCTGGATAAGAAGAGTATGACTGGGGTAGAGGAAGAATGGTTCTGGAATCTGTTGAAAACTGGATGAGTAGGAACGTGTCAAATGATTAAACCTCCCTAGTCAGTGCTGGCTGGGGAGGTCAAGATATGGATCCACAGCCCATACAATTAACTGAATTTGAGCCCGATATAAGGCACAAGGGACAGTCTAAACTCCAGAGCGTGCTGATTAGAGGTGATATGAGGATATAAAAAAAAAGCTAATGGCAGAAATGTAAATGTTGTATCCCAGTGAAGGCGCCACTTGATATTTAGGGTGATCTTATGTAAACAGAAGCAATTGTATAGGGCCCCTTCTGAAGTAACTACATCCTCTTGGGGAGAGGATGTAGCCTTAGGGCTAGAGCCGTCGACCTCAAAACTGGGGAACCGGGTTCGAGTCTCGGCAGGGACTCTCAACATGCTGTGATTCTGGGCAAATCACTTAATCTCCCTGCGCCTAACAAAAATGAATGTATCCATCTGTAACAAAACTGGTGCTCATGTAAAGCGCTCTGATACCTGATATCTCCGGGTCGAGTTTGCCCTATATAAAATTCTAAAATAAAAAATAGTATAATTGAGAGGCTTTATTCCCATCTCATGACAGAAGAAAGAAAACTTTGGCCTGATTTAGAGTTTGGGAGATGGAAATGACTCCATCTGGATGGAGGAGGACAATATCTCCACCATCCTGAGGGACCTCCACCTGCCAAATTTAAAGTTGTCCATCAGGCCACTGACAACTCTCTACATTGAAAGGACCTGCTGATATGGCCGTTCTTGTCTATGCAGGAAATGTTTGAAGGATGGTAACATCAGACATGATGGTTGACAGGCAAACGTTTCAAAATATTTTTGTTTTTCAAAAACAAACTCCCAAAGCAGGTGTTTGTTTTTTGATAAGCACAAAACTAATGTGGGGAGGACCTAGCCTGGCAGTTCAGGCTGGACTGTTCCCATGAGGAACAGGGTTGAGACTGATTTGCATATGGCTAGGTCCAAACTGGGGTGGCATGGTGAGCATAAGAACAATGGATTAAACCCAAATCTATGACTGGGGGTGAGCGGTTGAAAAGTTTCAGCACTTCGTCCATCATCTTGCTGTGTTTGCATTCTTCATAGATCGCCCTCCTTTTCACCCATTCACCTTTAGACTCCTCTGACAAGTTTCAGTCCCTCTGTCCGCATATCCATCCTCAGACTACCGTGCCAGCAATAGACAGCGTCCTGGCTTTTTATTCACTTTGTATGCTCTAATTTTTCAGCAGATACTTAGAAGATGTACACATGGACTGAAAAAGATGGAGGGTTGTTAGGATTGACAGCATAGGAAAACATGAATAAGAACCATTTACAAAAGGGATATCCTAATACATGTGGCCTAGAATAAGTTGTCTTCCTGCTTCTGGTCTTCTTCCTTCTCTCACGGTTCTTCTACGGCTTCTGGTATTGGTATTCCTCCTGGTATTATTCCATGTCCTCCTTTTCTGAGTTGTTTTGGTCCTCATGATTCTCATCCTGGCCCTTGTCCAACTGCTTCTGGTCACCCTGGTACTGGTTTCCTGAATCTGGTACTCCTGGTTCTTGTCTTTCCTGACCCTGGTCTTCTTGACTCTGCTCCTGGCCCATCCTTGCATAAGCTCTTCCTGCCCCTCCTGATCCTGGTACTACTGTTTTATGCAGTCCATGGGGGAAGAAGTAGGTGGAGACACGGGTCCACCTCCTTGACAAATATGTGACTACAGGAGTGCCCCCACTCCATTGAGACCAGTGGTTTCTGAACCCCCTAGATGCAGGACAGCTTGCTTAAGATAGACTGATAAGGTAAGACCCTCTTACCTCTAGCAAAGTTCTAGTTAAGACTTTGACATCCAAGGGATTCTATTTACCCTGATGAAGGCCCAAGACCTTTTTTGGCTATAACATTTTGATAGGAAGGATGACTGATACATGAAATCTCTGGCTGCATTCAACTATTTTTTTTAACCCTGTCCGATGTACCCATGGAATAAAGAGGTATCTTTTTGGTTTATACCAAGCTAGTTTTAACACTTGATCTGGATCCCAGTTCTATCCAGTACAAATTAATCTGATCTTTCTCACCTTGAGTTTGAGACCATCTTGGTGGTGATATCCAACCAGGGTGGGACAGAATAGCCTATGATGAAGCATGCCACAGTTATCTAGGTGAGGCTTTTCCATCCATGTTTCTCAAATGATCTCATCAATGGGCTACCTACCTTTAGGGTGTCTATACCCTTTAAGTGCCCACTTCCAGTGGGAAGGGGCACTACTCTGACCCTAGTTGGCTATTTCCCTCGCAAACCAAGATGGAGGGAAATGAAAAGTGGGGTCCACTTTGCCTGCCCCACCTTAGGGGTGGTGTTGGGTGATTAGGGACCCACCCCTAATTTAACTAATTTTCCCACCTGTCCTCCTGCCAGATGTGGAGCAGGAAAGGGGGGTTGGCATCCTCCACTATTTGGATCTACCTGGATCACATTTCAAAGGTGGTATCACCTTTTAAGCTTCACGCCCTGGAAGGCCATCCTGGTCTTGAGGAGGTGTGAAGCGCTGGCCTTTACCCCGTAAGAAATAGCTAGGAAACTTATAATTATAAGCATCAAGCTCATGTACTCTCTATGGCTTAACTGTGCACTTACAATATCTAAGAATGGACTTGATATTGCAGGGTCTTATCTGCCATGCAGATATGTCCACACATGGAATATAGTGCACCCTGTCTTAGGGCTATAAGGCCTGCAGTAGGGGTGACTTACCTATACCTCATGCAGTGTCTGTGGGCACGACAAACAGGGCTGTGTGCCATGTTGACTCTACAATTTTCTCTGCACTAAGACACGCAGCCTGCAATGGCAGTTTGCATAGTCTTAGTGAGGGGTCTCTGGGGTGGCATAATTTGTGCTGCAGCCCTAGAGGACGCTCTTCAGTCCCAATGCCCTAGGTACCAGAGGTCCCATTTACTAGGGACCTATAAGTTGTGCCAATTGTGGTACAGTTTTAGGGAGAGAACACTGGTACTACTAACCTGGTTAGCAGGGACCCAGTACACCTCAGTCAAAGTTGCATCAAAACCCAGGCAAAAAGTGTAGGCTTACTGCAACAAGAACCCACTTCCCACAATACTCTTGGCTCTGGCACTCCTGCTTTGTCATCCTGGTTCAGCACTGACTTGTCCACTTAGTCTTGATCCTCCTTGTTTAGGCCATCCTGTTCTTAGCCACCGGGCTTGGTCATCATGGTTTCTGTCATCCTGGCCCTCCCTTTCCTCCTAATCCTGACCCTCCTTTCCTTGTATGCCATCTCATGATACTCTTGGGTCTCTGTGGCTTGATCTTCCTTTTCCCCTTGGTTGTGGTCCCACTGGCGATCCTCGCCCTGGTCCTCTTCGCTCTTGTTCTGCTGGCTAACTGGCCATCTCCTCGTAATTCTCCAGGTCACATTATACCAGTCTCCCTCACTCTTAGTCTAGTTTGCCTAACAATGATCTTCCTGTTCCTGGTCCTCACAGTCAGTATTCTCTTCCTGGTTTTGTGCCCACTAGACTTAATCCTTTTATATCTGGTCCTCCTTGTTTAGGTCTTTGCATGCCTAATCCTCTTAGTTCTAGTCCTCCTGGCCATCCTGGTCTTTCCAGGCCCCCTTGCCCATAGTTGTTCCTGATCCTTCCTGATCCTCTTGACCCTCATCCACTTGGCCTGGTCCTTCTAATCCTTCTCACTCTCATAATTTGATTCCTAGTTCATCAATTCCTGGCCCTGCTGGTCAACTTGGTCCATCTGGCCCCTTGTGTCCTGGTCCTCTTAGGCTTTGCCCGCTTAGCTCTTGGTTTGGATCACGCTGGTGCTCCTGACCCTGTGCCTTGTCCTCATGGTCCTTCTGACACCTGCACCCAATGGTATGCGCTCTCTTGGTCCTGGTTCTCTATGTCTGAGTCCTTCTCAGCCTCGTCATGTTGGTCCTCCTGGACATCTAGGTCTAGTATTCTCAGTCTTTTTGGCTCTGGCTGTTCAGGTCCCCCTGATCCTCCTCACCTTGGTCTTTCTGCTTCACGTGGTACTCTGTGCCCTGGTCATGCTCATCCTGGCACTCCCAAACCTGTTCCTGATCCTCTTGCTGCTGATCCTTCTAATCCTCCTTGCTCTGGTCCTGGTCCTCCTAGCTCTGTCTCCCATATCTTCTTTGCTTATTCTGGTCCCCTGGTCCTATTAGCCATAATCCTCATGCTCCTAATATTCTTATTCTCCCTGGATCTGGCCCTGGTCCTCCAGCTCCTCCTCCTTGTGCTTCTACACAAACTAACCACAGCCCTCCTTTCTCTGGTCTTCTTGGGCCTGGCCATCCTGTTTCTCATCTTCCTGGCTATCCTGTTCCTAGCCCTGTGATCTGGACCTCAAGGCTGTGGGTATCCTGGTCCCGATGTCCCTTTCCTGATCCACCTTTTTCTTCTCACCCTGGTACTTCTGCTCCTGGTACTCAAGGGCCTGATTCTCCTTGCCCTGATCTTCTTGGTCCCGCTAGACCTTTATTTCCTGGTCTTAGCACTTTTTTCTTCTGGCTCTAGCTGCCTGTGTCCTTGGTCTCACCCACCAGGCACTCCTGGCCAAGGTCACTCTATTCTTGTTTTCATAGTCCTTGTCTTTCTTGAGATTCCCTGCCTATTATTCTTCATCCTCTTGGTCCTGTTCCTTATAGTTTGGGTTCTCATGGGCGTAGTTCCCCTGGACTTGGTACATCAGCCATCCTAGTCTTGATCTCCTTATTCCTCTTCATCCTGATCCTTCTTCTCCTATACCCTCGTACTGCTGGTCATGATCCATCTGGCCTCTCATGTTCCGGCACTCTTAGTCTTTGTCCTCCTGGTTTGGGTTGTCTTGGTTCTCCTGCATCTGTTCCTTGTCCTCTTAGTCCTACTGGTACTACAGCCAATAATACTCGCCCTCTTGATCCATGATGCCCTTGTTCGGGTCCTCCTGAGCCTGGTCATTTTGTTCTTGGTTCTCCTGACCACCATTGTCCAGACACATTACTTTTCCA
Organism: Calotriton arnoldi; assembly: GCA_963921515.1. Taxonomy (NCBI): domain Eukaryota; kingdom Metazoa; phylum Chordata; class Amphibia; order Caudata; family Salamandridae; genus Calotriton; species Calotriton arnoldi. The sequence goes on along the minus strand of CAWUFW010001544.1, from coordinate 293,495 downwards.
GATTTTGATCTTCCTCATCCTGGTCCTGCTACCTGTAATGATTGCTCTGCTGCACTTGGTAATACGTGCCCTGGTCCCCTGGGTCATGATCTTGATGACCTTCTTAGCACTGTTTCCAGTCCTCCTTGTCATGATCTTTTTAGTTCTCCTATCCCTTTTTGCTCTGGTCTTCTTGGTGGCCTTGGTAGTGGTTAATTTGACATTCCTAGTACCTGCCCTTCTTATCCTGGATTCCTGACCCTGCTGGCCATTGCCTACAGGTCATCATATTCATCATCCTCTTCAATCAGGTCCTAATCCTGCTGGCCCTAATCCTCCTGCTCCTTGCCCTCATGGTTTTGCAATAATCTGTTCTGGTTCACCACAGATCATCCTAGCCTGTTCTAGTTCTGAGATTTCTTGACCTTTGGTTCATGCCAGCCTAAGAACTTCCTGGCTCTGTATTTTCTGGACTGTCCAGTCATCTTTCCCATGTACTGCTGTCACTAGTCCTTTGGATCTTGAGTCTCCTGTTTCACAGGCTCCTGGTACTGGACATTTTCATCCTCCTCATCCTAATTCTCATCCATCAATCCTCCCTGTCCTACTCCCCTAGTTTATCTAGCCCCCTGGTTTGCCTGTTCCTAATCCTTCTGCTCCTGCTTACCCTGGTTCATGTAGTCCTGGTCTTAGTTCTGATACTCCTTTGTCTGGTCCCCATATATCGGGTCTTCTGGTGCTGGTCCCACTAGCCTTGGTTTCCCTAGCCCTCCTTGTCTCTCGGTCCTCCTGCCCCATCCTAGTCCTACCTGTCTTACTGGTTTGCCTGTTCCAGCTTGTTCTTGTTCATATGACCGTGGTCCCCTCTATCATGGTCTTCCTAGTAATGGCCCTCCTTAATCTGGTCTCCAACATCCCTGTGCCACTGGTTTTCCTAGTCCTCATGTTGCGGATCACCCTGATTCATGTAGTCCTTGTCATCCTGGTTTAGGATCCCCCTAAGTCTGACCCTCAGTGACCTTCTGATCCTAGTCCCACTATGCCTGGACTTCCTGGTCCTTTATATCCCTTCTGGTCATTCTGATCTATAGTCTCCTGGTCCTTCTAGCCCTGGTCCTTTCCGATCGGGGTCTCCCCAATCCGGGTCCATTCGCTTCAAGCGCCTTGGTCCTCCTTGATCTGATCTCCGTGGTCTTGGCCCTCCTGTCTCTGATCCTTCTTTCCATTGACCTTCTGGTACTGGTCTGCTTTGGTCGTTCTACCTGGGTTTGCTACTTCTGTCCCTGATCATCCTCATCCCTCTTCTCCTGGCTGGGGCAAACAGGGCCAACATACCTATTTGTTGGTGTAGATCATGGACTTCTGCTCCTTCTACCCCTGGTCCTTCTGTTCCTTCGGGCCCTTGTCCACTGGGTCCAGAACCACCTGTTCCACATCCTGCTGGCCCTCCTGATCCTTCTCACCCTGGTCCCTGTACCCCTATTCCCATTTTTCCTTATCCTGTTCCTCCTCATCTATTTGTTCCTGGTCCCCTTTGGCATTAGTAACCCTGCTCCTCGTGTATTAGGTCTCCCTGGACCTGGTTCTTCTTGTCCTGGTCCTCGTGACTCTGATCATCCTAGAACTCCTGGTGGTCCACCTTCTTGCTATTATTCTCCTACTGTACATAATTCTCCTACTGGTCCCACTCCTTCCTTCCCCAGCCCCCCTCCACAAATTCTTTAGTCAGGTACAGCCTTCAAGTCTGTCACTCAGATTTTTATTTTTTTCGGCTTCCAGAATTTTTTTGCTGAGAAAGTACTGTTATAGACAGAAATGAGGGCTCAGTAGAGACATAACCATGCCGACTTAAAACACTGCTTAGCATGTTAAAAATCAAAACTACCATTCCCAGCATACATTGTGCTGACATGGGTCCAATAAACATTTAAACCTGAAACCCACTCTGCTGGGTGAATAGTATGAAAAGGTGTATTTATTCAGCAGGCAGGTGAGTGAACTTCTCCTGTGAATTTCCTAGATGTATTACTTACCTGTCTCCTGCTTTCACTTTCCCATTCCACAGAAGTCCCATTACTGTGTCTCACTCTATTTACCACCAAGTTTCCCATAGCAATGTGGCCCAAGCACCAATTACTTGCTGTACGTGTCCCTTCCTCAGTGGCGCAGATACCATCCATCTCTCTGCATTCCCTGTTTGCTGCTGCTTGTTGACTGCTGCTGTGTTGCCAGGTCTGAAATACTAAGCAAGCATATTCTTCCTAAACAAAAGCCTAAAGTTAGCACTAGGCCTTCAATAAAAAAGCCCAAAAAGAGCCCATCCCTCAAAAATCATCAAAAGGAGGATCTTGAACATTAGAATGCAATGTATTCTCATGAGTGAATAAAACATTTATGTAACATGCTTTAAAATTATACTTATTATCCTTTGCAGCCATATACTACTAGATCTGTAAACAGCTTAGCTTCATTCATGCACTTACCTCTAAACATACTATTGTAGATTTGTATATGTGCTTACTTTCAAATGCTTTACACACACTACATCCCCATTACAAGATGGACACCACCCTACCATTGCCTGTTTTCTTCGTGTTCAAAATATTCTATTGAATTTATGATAAGGCAATAGACCAAACAAAAAAGAGCACCGAAAGGGTACATAGAAATTTACGGTATTACATAAATATAATGCATTGTACCTATACATTGATAACTGCAATGTAATAGAAACTGAAATTAAAAATAAAAGAGGGGGGGCAAACAACAGCTAGTTTAGCAAGTATATTATAACAGAGCTACGTAATAAAATCTAAAAGATTTTACTTATTATATAATATAAAACATGAATGATATAATGCTATATAATTGTCAATTGGTTTCCAAAATAACTGGTAAGTAGATATTCAAATCAGCTCCATTTCTGGTAACAATTATCCATGAACACCACAAATGAAGTGACAATAATGAAGAGTTTTTCCAATTTTCAGTAATTGATTTTAGAGCAGCAGATAGTAAAAAGTCAAAGAGCTTGTTATTACAATCTGACAATTTTGTTGAAAGTAAAATCGATTAACAAATCAACATATGATATGAAATTTTATCCAATAAATGACATTTTTTTATAATAACATCCCGAACCTCATTCCAAAATTTAAAGACAGTATTACATTCGAAAAGCATGGGTTTTAATGAACCTGGAACCAGTTTACGGTGCCAACAATTAGGCAAATTTAATAGTTTTGCATTATAAATTTTTAACGGCGTCCTTAAACAATTAAATAGAATGGAAGAATTAGTTTGATTTAAGGACACGGGTAACCTTCCAGAGTCACTATTTAGCCATATTTTCCTCCAAACGTCTTGAGAAAAAGATAAAGTTCATTATTCCAAACAGAAGAGATCAAATCAATGTATTTTTTGTCAAAATTATTCAATTTTTTATAATACAATGATACAGCGTGAGAGGAAGTAGCTATCGTTTGAATATACGTCTCTAAATCTGATACGTTTTCCATTGGAAAATTGCTGAGAAATGACTCAAGAACAGAATTACATAAAAGTTTGTATTTAGAAATATCTGATGGAAGTAGGTAACATTTTTGTTCCAGTTCTTCAAAAGATAAAAAAGTATTATTACAATATATATCTTTTAAGTAAAAAATACCTGCTTTTATCCAAGATTGCTAAAATTGTATGTTTCAATTAAGTTTAATAACAGGACTATACCGTAAGGATATATTTAAGGTATGAGAAATAGCTGTTTGAAAAAGAGAATCTAAATCCTGCCATATTAATTTTGTAGATTTTAGTATTGCAGATCTTCATATTAAAGAATTAGAAGAAGACATGGTAATTAACGTAGGCAACGGAAATGGTGAAATCAAACTTTTTTCAATGAGAAGCCATGAAGGTGTATTGTTAAACACTATATTGGTGAACCAAAAGGTGCTTTGTTTTAAAATAAACACTTTATGATAATTAAAAGAATCTGGTAAACCAAAACCACCATTACATTTTGCAATTTTCAATTTTTTATAGCTTATACAGGGTGTTTTGTTATTCCAAATGAATTTCGATAGTAGAGTGTCTTAAGATTTATAGAACTTAAGTTGAAATTGAGTAGGTAACATAGATAACAGGTAAAATATTTTTGGAGCAATAACTATTTTAACAGAGTCAATTTTCCCCCACCAAGATAAGTGTAAAGCAGACCACTTATGAATTTTGTCATTAATATGGTTAAGAATATATTCACAATTCAATGTAATCGATTGTTTAATAGTATGAGAGAATAGGATACCAAGATATTTAAGTTTGTCCTTTTGCCATATTATATCATTAATGGAGAGCATGTCGGGGGTACAAAGTACATTTAAGGGAAAAAATTCTGTCTTGTTAGTATTTAGAGTATAGCTGGAAATCTGGGAATATGTTTGAATTAGATGTAATAGAAGAGGAATGGAAGAATCAGGATTACTAATATATAATAATACATCATCAGCGTAAGCTGAGGTTTTTACAGTATAATCATTGATAGTAATACCTTTTATTTCTATGCAGTGTCTGATGACGATGAGTAAAGGTTCAATAGCAAAGAGAAAGAGTGAAGGTGACAGGGGACAACCTTGACGAGTGCCTCTGAAAAGGAAAAATCTGTTAGAGAGTTGACCATTAATGAAAAGTCGAGTAGATGGACCAGAATAGAGTGTAGAAATCATACGAATAAAGGAATGGCCAAAATTAAATGCAGATAAAGTACGAAGAAGATACTGACAATGTACTTTGTCAAATGCTTTTTCAGCATCCAAGGCAAGGACACCAGCGGGAAGATGCAAAGACGACACGGCTTCAATAACATGAAATAATAATCTAGTGTTATTTACAGAATGTCTATGTTTCATGAAACCAGTTTGATCAATGTGAACAATAGCATCAAGCACAGAAGCCAATCTGGTTGCAAGAATTTTTGCATAAAGTTTACAATCTTGGTTAATTAAAGAAATAGGGTGGTAATTTGAAACAATAGTGAGGTCTTTATTAGGATTTGGAAGAACTATAATCAAAGTATCAATAAAGGATCCTAAAGTAGATCCTGAATTACTAAAGTGAGAAAATAATTTAAGTAAATGAGGTAGTAGGTAAGGAGAAAATTCTTCATAAAATTCAGCAGGAATACTACCTGTCCAGGTGATATACCCAGTTTAAGAGACTTAATAGCTAAATTAATTTCTTCTAATGAAATTGGTACATCCAATTTTTCTTTCCACAGACTGAGCAATTTTAGGCAAGCCACAGAATTGCAGAAAACTATCAATACTCAAATTATCAGAAGCTGGGAGATTACTGTAGAAATTTGAATAGTAAATCAAAAATAGATTAACAATTTCATTATGGGATAATGCCAATTTACCATTGGAGCCATGGATTGCATTAGTTTGGAGTTTATCTTTTTTAATACGTAAATATTTTGCCAAAAGTCGTCCAGATCTATAAGCTTTTAAATGAAATTTAGCTTTATTATTTGAAATTTTTATACCAGCTCTTCTACTTAACAATGAGTTTAACTCATATCTAAATTTCTGTAACTGCATTTTGTATTTATTGTCATTCGACAAAATAAAGAGGCGTTCATATTTTACTATGTATTTATCTAATTCTTTAAGTTTAGCGTTAAAAGCTTTATTATCATTTGCCATAATTGATATTGTTGCCCCTCTGACAGATCCCTTAAATGCATCCCAACGATTTACAAGTGAAGTAGATCCATCTGGATTGAAAGAAAAATAATCATGAATTGCTGACAAAAGTTTGGATTTATTATTTTCATTAACCCCTTCCATGCTTGTGACGGAGCGGTTCCGTCATGCACGTCGGTTGCGCTGTGCGCATGACGGAACCGTTCCGTCACGGTCCCACAGGTTAATTAAAACCCCCCGCACAGCGCGAAAATTCGCGCCGCGTGGAAGGGGTTAAGAACAATATTCTTATTTATATGCCAGCGAGAGCATAGGATAGTATTTGAACATTTTTTTTTTTTTGTAAAAAGGATAGCAACACTATTCTAAGAGAAGAAATAATATTACTAACCCAACATTTATTCATGTATGATAAAACTGCATCATCTATATGAGTTCTTTGAAGTAGACAAATGTCTGCCTTATGTCTGGCTAAATAATCCTTTAACATTAAATGAAACAACTTTAATTCTATTAATATTATCCTTAATCAACAAAGAAAGAATATAGAAAAGAAAAAATATAGCTCAAGAGATTAAAGAGTAGCTCTAAAGAAAGAAGATGGGGGTAAAAGGAAAGACAAGGACAAACATAAAAAAGACAACATAGAAACATGAATAACGATACAGAACTGGACACACGCATATGCAAGAATGACCTGCCTAAACAATGCCCTCGTAGAAAAAAATCAACAAATAGGCTTAGAATAATAATAATCAAATGCATCAATTTAAGTAGAAGTGTCACTCGTTTCCATGGAGAGCAGAGAATGCTGATCTAAAAAAGCATGAAGATCATCAGGGCGTTGAAACGATTTTGAGAAACCATCCTTCCAGATTCTCATAATAGATGGATCAAAAAGGCCATATTCAAAAACCACAGCTTCTTAGTCGAAGTCTAAGCTCAGTGAATTCTCTGCGAATTTTAACAGTTTTCTTGGCGAAGACCTGATGTATAAAAATTGTATTTCTATTAACCATCAGAGTTGGGATCTCTCTTGCTGCTTTCCGGACCAAAAGCAGATGATGGTGACACAAGACTTTAAAAATCACCTGACGCGGTTTGACATTGCTTGGATTATGATGAGAAGGAATTCTTTGTGCCTTGTCAATTTCGAATTTTTCTGGGAATTTTAAAAGTAAAAGACCAGGTAGCAAGGTTTCCAAATATTGCCTACAGTCGTTAACTTCAACACCCTCTGGTAAATTAAAAATGTGCAAATTATACTGCCCATTACGATTTTCTGATTCTATTAATGGAGTATTCATACGCTCAATTTTTGCAGTGAGTGGCAACATGCTGTCATTTTTTGCCTTATTATCCTGAATTTTTATTGTATTGTCGGAGACTTTCATTGACAGGCTAGCTATGTCTTTGCAAATGTTTTTAAGTTCTACAACAATGTTGTCGGTATTAGAACGCACTGCTTGTAACTCTTCCAATAAAGTAATTAATGAAGGCTCATTGGAATCCACACTTTTTTACTTTACTGGTGGAGGAGAAAATATTTGTTTCCATTTGTTGGTTGTAATATGCACCTTTTTTCCTTTCATATTAATAACTTCCTTGCCAAATATATATAATGAATTCAAACTCTCTTCAATTGCAAAGTAAATAACATTAAATAAGATATCACCAAAGCAGGAGACTGAGCAGCAGCTAGAACCAGCTGTGGGTGTGGTTAAGGCCACAGCCTCGCTATTTCCTTACTATGTCTCCACCCTCTTGACAGGAAACTCCAGCAGCACCTCTCAGGGCAGCTCAGTGGAAAGGCACGGCACAACCAAAAGCCTTTCCAAATGTACAAAGTGTCACCAAAACGAAGTTTCCAGGAAGCGCTGGCCCCAGAAAGAAAGTTGTGCCTGTTTAAAAGGTATGAAAAGCCTGGAAATGGCTTTAAAAATCGTCGAAAATGCGGGCTTGACGAGGAAGACTATCGGGCGGTGGCCATCTTGCTAAGTGCGCTCACGCAACTCCCTCATTGCCTGTTTTCTTAACGGCTGGCCATTGATGTCACCGACCATGTCATGAGTGATGTAATATGTGAAGTCATAAGCAGTGCATTGCGGGGGCATGAGATATAGTTAGCTCAGCTAATTATAACTGCTGAATTTCACTGGTTTTGAACGAGTGAAATCTGAGCCTAACTATAATGTCCCTATAACCTTTGTTTTTTTCAGTGAATTTCTAACGTTTTTTTAATTCTATTTCCTAACTATAGCGTCCCTGTGGCCTTTGTTTTTTCTGTGAGAGTCTAAGTTTTTTTTTAATATGAAGTAAGATGCCCATCGCAATGCACTGTGGGGGTGGGGTTGAATGTAGGGCCTGGCCTCGCATTGTGCTGCCCCCACCCAAGTTTGCCATTCCTGCCCCTACCTCCTTGCCATCCATTGCCCATGTCCATGACCCTACTCCCTCATTACAGCCGTGTGCGGCCATTGTTGTACCGCTGCCCTTCCTGCCTGCCCTAAACAGTTCGCATGCTGCCCCATCCACCTCCTCCCTACCCTCTGTTGTCCGAGTTCATGCACCAGCCCCTCCCTCCTGCCCTGCATGGTCCAAAGTGCTGCCACTGCCTTCAATTTAGCTCGATGTCCCTGCCCACTCCTCCTGCGCTCGGTTCTCCAATTCTATGCAGCATCATTGTCCTCCTGCTTAGCCTCAGTGCTTAGCTTACTGTCCCTACTCTCCTTTGCCCTGCCCTCCGATGTCTGTGTGCATGCCCCTGCTCTCTCCTTTCTGTCCACCATATTCCATGGTCCTGCAACCCTCCTATCTACTCTGTGTGTTCTGTTGAGTTGCCACTGCCCCTCCCACCTGCCTAGTATGGTCAGATGACTGCTGCCTGTCCCTACCACCTCCACCCTGCCTGTCCAAGTTCAATGCCCCTATCCCCTCCCACCTGTCCTCCATGGTCCATTTTGCTACCACTCCCTTCTGCCCTCCAGGCTTTGTTGTGCTGCAACTGCTCCTCCTGTCTGCCCTGCATGGTCTGTTGTGAAGTCCCTTCTCGTGCCCTCTTTTGTCTGTGTACAGCCATTACCCCTCCCTTCTGTCCTCCATGGTCTTTTGTGCATGCCCCTGCCCCCTCCCTCTTGCCCACCATGGCTGTTTTGCTGCCACTAACCCTCCCACCTGCCCTGTCTTGTCAGCTTGCTGCCCCTGACCCCCTCCCACCTTCCCTCCCTTGTCTGTGTATGCCATTATAGTTTCACTGTTGCCCTCAATGGTGTGTTGTGCTTCCAGTGCCCATCCCACCTGCCCTCCATGGTCAGCTTGCTGCTCCTGCCCTGCCCCCTTGTCCCTCTGCCCTCCGTTTTCCATGTGCAGACCCCTATCCCCTCCCTCCTGCCTTGTGTGGTCCGCTGTTGTTCCCCTGCCCCCTCCTTCCTGCCCTTCTTGGTCCGTTATGCTGCAACTGTCCCTCCTGTCTGTACGGTATGGTCAGCTTGCTGCACTTGGCTCTTTCCCCTCTGCTCTCTATTGTCCATGTGCATGGCCCTGTACCCTCCCTATTGCTTTCCATGGTCTGTTTGCTGCACTGCTGTCCCACTTGCCCTGTGTGATGTATTGTGCTTCTGCAACCCCTGACCTCAGCCCTGTAAGGTCAGTTTGATGCCCCTGCCCATCTCCCTTCTGCCCTCTCTTATCCGAGTCCATGGCCCAACCTCATTCCTCCTGCCCTCCGTGATCCACTGTAACAAACTTGCCAACACTTTGATCTTGGTAAGAGGGAGATTTTGACAAAAAACCTGGGGCATTGATTATCTCCATTGACTTACATTGAAAAAGAGATTTTAGGCAAGAGACAAATAAAATAAAGGTCTTTTGGGCTTAAAAACATTGGGAGTCTCCTGCCTGAATTGGGTCTGTTGGCATGTATGGTTGTGCTGCCACTGCCTCTTCCTTCTGCCCTAAATGGTCTTTTATATTGCCACAGCCTCTCTTGCGTGTACTGCATGGTTGGCTTGTTGCGCCTGCCCCCCTTTTCCCTACCCTCCATGATCCGTTGTGCTGCCACTGCCCCTCCCACCTGCATAGTGTGGTCAACTTATTGTCTCCGCACCCTCTTCCATGAGAGGATCTTATTCCTATAGAAATTATGCTGAGTGCTCTTAACAACTAAAGTGAGGACATATTTTCTGAGTTCTCAAATAGCAACAAAGCACTTTTAAATAATTTTCTATCTTTCTGTTTTTTTTATCCAGTTGATCACTTGATTATATGTTACACTTAAGGGAGAGGATGTGGCGTTACAACCAGAGCTGCAAACTTTGCAACTGGGGAACCACGTTCGAGTTTCGGCGGCAGCTCGACATCCTGTGATTGTGGGCATATCACTTAATCTCCCCATTTCTATAACCGAAATGAATGTGTGCTTGTGTTATGTAACTGATGCTCATGTAAAGCAATCCCATACCTTTGGGTCAAGTCTGCGCTATAGAAAACTGCAAAAAACAAAGGGGCATATTAACAAGAGGGGGAGATAAAATTATCGCCGCTTTAGCGTCCGTTTTTGGCCGAAAAGCGGCGATAATTTTATCGCAAGATTAGCAAGGACACGCTAGCGCGTGATTCCGTGAGTTAGCACCCGCTTTGCATCTCAACGTTAATGAGATGCAAAGTAGGCGTGCCTCAATATGCTACATGGGTAAATATCGCGAAGGCAGCTTCGCGATATTTACAACAATGCCCCGGCCGGCGTAGCGATAAACAAAATCGCGCTAACCGGCCATTAACGCTGGATTTTAACGTCTGCTAAAATCCAGTGTTGAAGCATACTTTGCATGGGAGGTGGATTATGCTGATACGACCACAGGGTCGTATCAGCAAGGTTATCGCCGTTTTCCATGGAACATCGCTGGAAAACCAGCGATGTTCCATGGAAAACACCGCTATCGCTGGAATAATTATCGCCATTGCGCTATGCGTTGTTAATACAGCGCTAGCATGGCGATAATTTCCAGCGATAGCCGGCGATAAGAATTCTCACACTAAGCGCGGCAGCGATAATTATCGCTGCCGCTTGATAATATGCTCGCAAATAATTAAGGGGCACATTAACAAGGCCCGGCGATAAATATCGCAAAGCGCGCTTAGCGCATGCATATTTATCGCCGGCTATCTCTGTAATTTATCGCCCGGTTAGCGCGTTATCAACAACGCGCATCGCCGAGGCGATAAAATTCCAGAGATAGCGTGGATATCGCCGTTTTCCATGGTGGAAAACGGCGATATCCTAGATGATAGGGCCTGTGGTCTTAGCCACAGAATCCACCCCCATGTTAAGTATGCCTTAGTGAGGAATTTAACAGACGTTAAATTCCTGCGTTAAGAGCATACTTAACGCGATTTAAATAATCGCTAACCCTCCTTGATAATATCGCGAAGCTGCCTTCGCGATATTATCCCTGTTTGGTTTCACAGCCACGCCTACTTTGCATCTCATTAGCGATGCAACGTTAGGCGTGCTGGAACGAGGCGCTAAGTCAGCAAAACACGTGATAGCGTGTCTTTGCTGATAAGGCGATGAAATTATCACCGCTTTTCGCCCGAAAACGGACGCAAAAGCGGCGATAATTTCATATCGCCGCCTTGTTAATATGCCCCCAAGTGTTTTGCACACTTCTGTCATTGGTCTACACTTGGGCTACATTTGGGTGATATTTGTGCTATATTTGGGCTCCTTTTTCTCCGATGGCCATCTTGGGAGACATATTTGTTATGAAGCACCCAAATTTCATCATTTACTGCAGTATCCTCAGTAGAAAATGCTTTCTGTTTTCTACTTTGAGTCCATCAAGATGGCGTTCATATGTGCCACATGTTTGGCATAAATTCAGAATGTTAGCACTATAGTTGCTCATTAGAAAGCTGTAGTAAAACTGCTGATCACCAGGGAGTTAACTGGCAGTGTGCTTCTGGTGTTGAAAGTAGTGTGCAGCAACAATTGGTTCTGTGGGGGAGGTTATATTTCTTTAACTAGAGCATTAGTTATTTGCAAACATTCTTTGTAGGCATGGCAAATCAATCGTGCCTTGGTAGGGACAAAATATTGTAGGACACCAACGAGATAGAGTTAATAATTACGGTATATTATCAATCATACATCGTAAAGTGATGTACAAAATAACAGGTCACAGAATCACACAGGACATATACAATAATTGAAAGGAAAAAAAACATCCCAAAACAGGGGTACATAAAATTGTAGACTTAAACACAGGTGACATATACAATGATACAACGATTACATAAACGATTCTTTGTCAGGGTATCCCAAAGAAACAGATGACTTTTTACATTAGAAATGGAAATAGCTTGGCAGGTTAAGGGAATACCAGCAATTTTCGTCGATTTTGACGGAAATTGCTGGTATTCCCTTTACCTGCCAAGCTAATTCCATTTCTAATGTAAAAGGACATCTGCTTGTACAGTCATCAGTTTCTTTGAAACAGAACCAATTGTTGCTGCATACTACTAGATTGTGCAACACTGAAGAATGGGGACGGGGAGCAGTTTCAGAAAAAAGGGCCTAGGTCCAGTACCGATGCTCCCAAGAACTAATATGTAATCACTGTATGGTAACTGTTCCTAAAGTTAAGATTCATAACCTATTTGGTTATGTTGGCGAAGGGAATGGAAGGAAAAGAAGGAAGTCTCTATATGTGGTTCCCAATTGACAAAGGTGGGGGAATTTCTCCTTTAGGAATTAGTGCCCTCACACACCCTTGCGGGTGTCATCATCGGGCGTTGCTCCTCGTGGGGGTGGCGCTGCTGTCCCCCACGGGCCCCGCGAGAGGGCTCTTTGTCGGAAATCTTTTTAGGAGACGCCGCAGTTGTGCATGCGGGTGTGTGGGCCTAAAAGGGTTGGTGCTAGTGTTTTAAAATTACCCCACCAGTACCATGAGAAAAATTATTTATTCGTTTGTCCGGGAGGTAAGGATAAAAGAATTATACAGGGGCGTTGGGGCACCTCTATTAACAAATAACATAGAGGTCAGGGTATTACTCCACTGCTCCTAGTGCCCGTGTGTGACTGTGAGTGTGCGTGTTGGTCAACATGTTTCGCGCTATCATTGGGTCCCTACTGGATCCCCGTGCGCTTCGTCAGGACCATGTGAAAGTGAAATATAAAAATAAATAAATAGGAGTAGGGAAAAGACACCCTATCTTCCTATGGTACCTTTTTCAGGTTTGTATGCGTTACTTGCGCTTAAAGGAACACCTCTCTCGTGTTCCAACCTGTTACCTTATGGTTAGAGACAAAGGGAAAAGAACAAGACAAACATATAGAGACATACATGAGTAATGGCGAGTAGCGATCCACAATAAATTTTATTGTACCGTTGCGTTATCGCCTGACATTTCGTGCTAGCAGTGTGTGGGAAAACGTGCTCTGGACATACTATCACTGCCACATGTGCACGTGTGACAGCAGCGGCTGTCTGTATCTTTTATCGTTGGTGAGATCTCATGCACTAGCCTGTGATGGCTGTGCATACCCGTTTTTTACCGAGCGCGGTGTGACAAGAACACTCGTTTATCATCCTGGTGGCCACCAGTGCTTAAGTAATGCAAAAGCGCGTTTTATGCGTGAAGTTATTATCACGCGATTAAGTCTCACGTAATTCCGGGAGATGTCATACCCAAGTTCGGTCGTGAGACATGCTTGAAGATACGTGAGGCCTATTCACCCATAGCTCATACACACTCATTCTAAAATTACATACTGATTACCCCTTAAAAAGCAAAGTCTTGTGCCTCTTCGGCTATCCCCGTGGTCTCGAGGGGGAATCTCTGTGGATCAAGAGAGTCGAAGTCAGCCCCGTGCGTGCTCAACGTACCTGTCATTGTATAGTCGAAGCAGCGGAGTAATACTTACATTCAGTCCCCTTCGTTCTGGCCCATTACCTGCCCTGCTGCTGGATGGATGCCGGAGAATGTGAAGCGGCGTCCATCCGATTATGAATGCTTGCAGGCGGAAGTGACGGGAATCGGGAGGGCGTGCCAAAAATGACGTCAACCCGGGATCGGAGGAGTATGTATTGTAAATGCCATGCGCGGTGGCCATCTTATAATGGTTCCATATGAACTCTAGGCTCCTATTTTGTGCCACTATAATCAGATGTGATACATCAAATTCGTACTACTCTTGGACAGAGTTGGATAAAGTCCTAGTGCAGTTACGATGATGTTGTTGATTAAATTACTCCTAGTCATGTGGGGGGCGGTATTATTGGCCTCGCTGTGTCTCAATAAAGTTATGCAAAAAAAGATAGCAGCTCGATGTGTAAAATCATAGATTATGCATCTTACCACCGGGGGCCACCCCCTTGCAAAATGGCAGTGGTCCTTGCTTGGAGATGGTGGATCTAGGTGTCCCGGGTAAGGGGCCATTACAGAAATTTTTGGAGCCCAAGTGTCCTTTATTGTGTTTATTTGAGTCTAATTGAACTACCACGTAGACCAACCACAAGGTGAGTAGCGGTAAAAGTATAGTGCCTGTTGTATAATACTCGGTTGAATTCACTCCGAGCATAAAACCATCTACTTCACTTAGTGGTGATTACATCTAGAGATGTTAGCCTCTTGTGTCCAAATGTTTGGTTATAATGGTTGCATCTTTGCGCTCTGTAGCGGGGCGCCAGTCTCGTGGGGGTGATAGTTCTAATGAGCAATGCTGTTACTCCTAGTGGGTGTAGATGTAGAAGAGGGGTCTGTTGGCTATCCCCCGGTACTGTTAACATTGAAAGTTATGGCCTTCTATGACCCGTGGTCATTGGTGGGTACACCCTCCTTAATGTTTCTGGGGTGGGCCACCCTCCTGAACCAGTATTCGTATAGGCCTTCCATCAAACTAGGTCACAAGTTCTGACCACGGGATGTCGTCGTTTAGTCCTTGTGTGTTACTCCTCAATCGGAACACCCAGCGTTGTTCTTGCCTGAACAGCGTGGTGGTAGTCCAGTTGGCATTGGCCTCGATGATGGTCCATTTGAGGTTATTGGGAGTATGATTCATTTCTAAGAAGTGATTTTGTAATCTCGTATTGGTCTTTTTGCACCGTATCGTGCTTTTATGTTCCCCTATGCGTAGTTTTACGAGTCTGGTTGTCATTCCCACGTATCTTTTATGACACGGACACGTGATAAGATATATGCAGTTTTTAGTATTACAGTTTGTATGTCGTTTTTGTACCCATGGTCTGGCCAGACCAAGGTCGATTGTTTTCGATGCCTCCGTCAGTGGACAAATGGAGCAGGTCCCACACGGATGATGACCCTCAACAGGTGGTAGAGCCCACAAGGTGGGTTGAGTCTTGATGGTTTGTTTAGGTCGTGTATGTACCAAAAGGTCTTTAAAATTCTGTGTCCTTTTAAATGAGAACAATGGAGTTGGTCCTGGGTCGAGTGTCTGTGTCTGCAAGATACCCCAATGTCTTTTGATCAGTTTCTGGATTTTGTTAGAATTAGGGGTAAACGTGGTTTCACATGTAAGTTCATTGCTTTGGGGTTTCTCCTTGACTTCCAACAATGCCCCCCTGTGGTTATTCCTAGCTCGTTTGTGTGCTTTTCTTATTGTGCTCTGCGGATAGTTGCGCGCCGTTAGATTGTGTGACAAGATGGTAGATTGTTTCTCGAATTCAGATTGTATTGCAATTACGCCGGAGCCGGAGAAATTGTCCTACAGGAAGGTTATCCCTCAATGCCTTAGGGTGATGACTCTGGTACATCAAGAGACTATTTCTGTCAGTAGGTTTTCTGTAGTTTGTGGTTAGTAATGTACCTTCTTGTAGGGTGATCCAGAGATCCAAAAAGGCAACACTCTCTTTGCATCTCGTGCCTGTGAACTTGAGAAAGGGATCTAGGGTGTTCACCCATGCGAAAAAAGTGTTGCATCGATCCTCATCTCCTTTCCAGAAGAGTAGAATGTCGCCGATATAGTGTCGCAAAAAGACCAATACGAGATTACAAAATCACTTCTTAGAAATGAATCATACTCCCAATAACCTCAAATGGACCATCATCGAGGCCAATGCCAACTGGACTACCACCACGCTGTTCAGGCAAGAACAACGCTGGGTGTTCCGATTGACGAGTAACACACAAGGACTAAACGACGACATCCTGTGGTCAGAACTTGTGACCTAGTTTGATGGAAGGCCTATACGAATACTGGTTCAGGAGGGTGGTCCACCCCAGAAACATTAAGGAGGGTGTACCCACCAATGACCACGGGTCATAGAAGGCCATAACTTTCTTAACTGTAAATGTTAACAGTACCGGAGGATAGCCAACAGACCCCTCTTCTACATCTACACCCACTAGGAGTAACAGCATTGCTCATTAGAACTATCACCCCCACGAGACTGGCGCCCCGCTACAGAGCGCAAAGATGCAACCATTATAAGCAAACATTTGGACACAAGAGGCTAACATCTCTAGATGCAATCACCACTAAGTGAAGTAGATGGTTTTATGCTCGGAGTGAATTCAACCGAGTATTATACAACAGGCACTATACTTTTACCGCTACTCACCTTGTGGTTGGTCTACGCGGTAGTTCAATTAGACTCAAATAAACACAATAAAGGACACTTGGGCTCCAAAAAGTTCTGTAATGGCCCCTTACCCGGGACGTCTAGATCCACCATCTCCAAGCAAGGACCAATGCCATTTTGCAAGGGGGTGGCCCCCGGTGGTAAGATGCATAAGCTATGATTTTACACATCGAGCTGCTATCTTTTGTTGCATAACTTTATTGAGACACAGCAAGGCCAATAATAGCGCCCCCACATGACTAGGAGTAATTTAATCAACAACATCATCGTAACTGCACTAGGACTTTATCCAACTCTGTCCAAGAGTGTACGAATTTGATGTATCACATCTGATTATAGTGGCACAAAATAGGAGCCTAGAGTTCATATAGAACCATTATAAGATGGCCACCGCGCATGGCATTTACAATCCATACTCCTCCGATCCCGGGTTGACGTCATTTTTGGCTCGCCCTCCCGATTCCCGTCACTTACGCCTGCAAGCATTCATAATCGGATGGACGCCGCTTCACATTCTCCGGCATCCATCCTGCGGAAGGGCAGGTAATGGGCCAGAACGAAGGGGACTGAATGTAAGTATTACTCCGCTGCTTCGACTAGACAACGACAGGTACGTTGAGCACGCACGGGGCTGACTTCGACTCTCTTGATCCACAAAGATTCCCCCTCGAGACCGCGGGGATAGCCGAAGAGGCACAAGACTTTGCTTTTTAAGGGGTAATCAGTATGTAATTTTAGAATGAGTGTGTATGAGCTATGGGTGAATAGGCCTCACGTATCTTCAAGCATGTCTCACGACCGAACTTGGGTATGACATCTCCCGGAATTACGTGAGACTTAATCGCTTGATAATAACTTCACGCATAAAACGCGCTTTGCATTACTTAACCACTGGTGGCCACCATGATGATAAACGAGTGTTCTTGTCACACCGCACTCGGTAAAAAACGGGTATGCACAGCCATCACAGGCTAGTGCATGAGATCTCACCAACGATAAAAGATACAGACAGCCGCTGCTGTCACACGTGCACATGTGGCAGTGATAGTATGTCCAGGGCACGTTTTCCCACACACTGCTAGCACGAAATGTCAGGCGATAACGCAACGGTACAATAAAATTTATTGTGGATCGCTACTCGCCATTACTCATGTATGTCTCTATATGTTTGTCTTGTTCTTTTCCCTTTGTCTCTAACCATAAGGTAACAGGTTGGAACACGAGAGAGGTGTTCCTTTAAGCGCAAGTAACGCATACAAACCTGAAAAAAGGTACCATAGGAAGATAGGGTGTCTTTTCCCTACTCCTATTTATTTATTTTTATATTTCACTTTCACATGGTCCTGACGAAGCGCACGGGGATCCAGTAGGGACCCAATGATAGCGCGAAACATGTTGACCAACACGCACACTCACAGTCACACACGGGCACTAGGAGCAGTGGAGTAATACCCTGACCTCTATGTTATTTGTTAATAGAGGTGCCCCAACGCCCCTGTATAATTCTTTTATCCTTACCTCCCGAACCAACAAATAAATAATTTTTCTCACGGGACTGGTGGGGTAATTTTAAAACACTAGCACCAACCCTTTTAGGCCCACACACCCGCATGCACAACTGCGGCGTCTCCTAAAAAGATCTCCGACAAAGAGCCCTCTTGCGGGGCCCGTGGGGGACAGCAGTGCCACCCCCACGAGGAGCAACGCCCGATGATGAAGCATGACACCTGCAAGGGTGTGTGAGGGCACTAATTCCTAAAGGAGAAATTCCCCCACATTTGTCAATTGGGAACCACATATAGAGACTTCCTTCTTTTCCTTCCATTCCCTTTGCCAACATAACCAAATAGGTTATGAATCTTAACTTTAGGAACAGTTACCATACAGTGATTACATACTACTAGATTGTGCCAGGTTCTGAGGGATACTGAGTTACCCCATTACCCTTAATGCCCTCTGGTGTTGAAAGTGCATGTTTCAATCTGCATGTGTGCATGGGTTGAAATTGCATGTTTCAGTCTGCCTGTCAGACTGTTTTAATGAAATAGAAGAGGGAGATATTTGAGAACTCACTTAAAATGTGTCCTAATTTTTCTTTCTACAGCACTAACTATAATTTCTATGACAAACTGAACCCCTCATTTTGTTCCTTTCTAAATTAAATGTTTTATGTTTTACCAGTTTGATTCAATCAACATGGCTTCAGGTGTACCATACTTTTGTCATAAGTAACACTGTTAGCGCTCTAGTTGTTCTTTAGAACACTCTGGGAGGATGCAGTAGAACACAAGGAAATCAACTGTCAGACTTCATTTTCATATGGCTGAGAAAGATAGTTTGAATTTACAGAAAATACGCTCTCATTTTAACTTCTGGAGCACCTTCCATAATCTCCATGGGAAAATCATGAGAAAACTGGTTTTTCTCAAACATGTTCTTGAAATCCCAGCAGAAGGCTCTTCCACAGGGTTAAATCACCTTAGAAAACACCACAATTTCTAAAATTAGTATTGTACCAACAACAAATGATCTATTTTGTAACTAAAATCTGTTATCACTCCTTTTTGTGACCTTCAAAACCTCCCATTCACTACAATGCATTTCAATAGAGTGCTATCATGTATATTCGTCCCAAGATGGCTGCCAACGCTTCCTGGTTGAAGTGTTGGCAGCCAATCAAATTTCAGTAGGATTTCAGTAGGATTTTGGGCTCCCAGATATCTATATTTTTTAACCCTAAATATCTGTGAAACTACTGAACGGATTTACACCAAATCACAAAAATCAAGGTTTCTGAACCAACATCTAGTTTTCTGCCAAATTTGGTGTAATTTTGTTCAGCGGTTCAGGCTGTAGTCATGTTAAAAAAATAAAAAATCCCCATAGACCTCACATGGGGAAAATGCATTTTGGGACCTCCCTTTTTTCTCATCCCCTGCTTGACAAATCACCACAAAACTTTCAACACAGCAGCTTATCCAGAAAAGGGAAGTTTTGCGCAAATTTCGTGAAGATTCGTCAAGTAACACCAATGTTATTGGCAAAACAAAAAACGCTTTTCCTATGGAAACTTTGGTCCTAACTCTAACTACCTACTGGCTATCATCAGTAGGTAATATATATATATATATATTTCGAACGCTCGTTTTCAAGTTCTTCGTGACAATAACGAGAGTGGACCCAATTCAGTGCATATGAGTATTTATTTCGCGCTCCACCAAGCCGCAACTACCTACTGGCTATCATCAGTAGGATATATATATATATATATATATATATATCCAGAAAAGCGTTTCCCCGTTCCGGAGCCCCAGACCCTTCAGGGCGGCCTCACACAATGGGCGCGGAGCAGCCCATCCAAACCACACTGGTCACACAAACACCGTGAGGCCCAATACTGTGAAAATGGCTTTATTTCCAAAATTCAGCAGCGCCACTTTCCATTCGTCTAACGTTTCGGCACCATTGCCTTGATCAAAGACTGGAACACAAGCGCCCAGGTGCGTTTGGGCGTATTTTAACTAATTGCATCACGTGACTGAAATCACCATACTACTAATCCCACAGTGCATTGTGGACGTATTTTAAAATGCAAGCTGCAAGTCCAAGGATGTTATGACCTTCGTGGTGATTATTTCCTATCACAAGCACTGTTGTTACTGTGGGGTTATCTTTGCAAACAGTCAGGTGAGTTTGTACATACCGCAAATGTTCTCATGGCATGTTACATTCTGGAAACACAGCTTTTCACAGCACGATCATAACAGGATATCGTCCTGTTTGAATCCCTTCCATGCGCCATTCCTTTTTGCTCTAGTGGCATTCCTTAGTAGGTTGGAAGCGCAAGTGAGTCAGGCTCCTCCATTTAACATCCAGAAAAGCATTTCCCCGTTCCGGAGCCCCAGACCCTTCAGGGCGGCCTCACACAATGGGCACGGAGCAGCCCATCCAAACCACACTGGTCACACAAACACTGTGAGGCCCAATACTGTGAAAATGGCTTTATTTCCAAAATTCAGCAGCGCCAGTTTCCATTCGTCTAACGTTTCGGCACCATTGCCTTGATCACAGACTGGAACACAAGTGCCCAGGTGCGTTTGGGCGTATTTTAACTAATTGCATCACGTGACTGAAATCTCCATACTACTAATCCCACAGTGCATTGTGAACGTATTTTAAAATGCAAGCTGGAAGTCCAGGGATGTTATGACCTTCGTGGTGATTATTTCCTAACACAAGCACTGTTGTTACTGTGGTGTTATCTTTGCAAACAGTCAGGTGAGTTTGTACATACCGCAAATGTTCTCATGGCATGTTACATTCTGGAAACACAGCTTTTCACAGCACGATCATAACAGGATATCGTCCTGTTTGAATCCCTTCCATGCACCATTCCTTTTTGCTCTAGTGGCATTCCTTAGTAGGTTGGAAGCGCAAGTGAGTCAGGCTCCTCCATTTAACATCCAGAAAAGCATTTCCCCGTTCCGGAGCCCCAGACCCTTCAGGGCGGCCTCACACAATGGGCACGGAGCAGCCCATCCAAACCACACTGGTCACACAAACACTGTGAGGCCCAATACTGTGAAAATGGCTTTATTTCCAAAATTCAGCAGCGCCAGTTTCCATTCGTCTAACGTTTCGGCACCATTGCCTTTATCACAGACTGGAACACAAGTGCCCAGGTGCGTTTGGGCGTATTTTAACTAATTGCATCACGTGACTGAAATCACCATACTACTAATCCCACAGTGCATTGTGAACGTATTTTAAAATGCAAGCTGGAAGTCCAAGGATGTTATGACCTTTGTGGTGATTATTTCCTAACACAAGCACTGTTGTTACTGTGGGGTTATCTTTTCAAACAGTCAGGTGAGTTTGTACATACCGCAAATGTTCTCATGGCATGTTACATTCTGGAAACACAGCTTTTCACAGCACGATCATAACAGGATATCGTCCTGTTTGAATCCCTTCCATGCGCCATTCCTTTTTGCTCTAGTGGCATTCCTTAGTAGGTTGGAAGCGCAAGTGAGTCAGGCTCCTCCATTTAACATCCAGAAAAGCATTTCCCCGTTCCGGAGCCCCAGACCCTTCAGGGCGGCCTCACACAATGGGCGCGGAGCAGCCCATCCAAACCACACTGGTCACACAAACACCGTGAGGCCCAATACTGTGAAAATGGCTTTATTTCCAAAATTCAGCAGCGCCACTTTCCATTCGTCTAACGTTTCGGCACCATTGCCTTGATCACAGACTGGAACACAAGCGCCCAGGTGCGTTTGGGCGTATTTTAACTAATTGCATCACGTGACTGAAATCACCATACTCCTAATACCACAGTGCATTGTGAACGTATTTTAAAATGCAAGCTGGAAGTCCAAGGATGTTATGACCTTCGTGGTGATTATTTCCTAACACAAGCACTGTTGTTACTGTGGGGTTATCTTTGCAAACAGTCAGGTGAGTTTGTACATACCGCAAATGTTCCAGTCTGTGAGCAAGGCAATGGTGCCGAAACGTTAGACGAATGGAAACTGGCGCTGCTGAATTTTGGGAATAAAGCCATTTTCACAGTATTGGGCCTCACGGTGTTTATATATATGTATATGTATATATATATGTATATATGTATATATATATATATATATTACCTACTGGCGGTCGCCAGTAGGTAGTTATAGTTAGGACCACGTTTCTACAGGAAAAGCGTTTTGTGATTTGCTTATAACTTTGGCGTCGTTTGACGAATGTTTACGAAATTTTCCCCAAAACTTCTCTTTTCAGATCAGCTCCTATGTTGAAAGTTTGGGGGTGATTCGTCAAGGGGGGGCTGGGAAAAAAGGGGGGTCCCAAAACGTGTTTACTCCATGCAATTTCCATTGGAAACTTTAGACAAGGCTACAGGTCAAACTGCTGAACGGAATTACGTCAAATTTGGCAGGGAGAAAGGTCTTGGTCCAGAAAGCACACTTTTGTTTAAATGGGGTAAGTCCATTCAGTAGTTTTAGAGAAATATCAAAATTTACAGATATCGATATCTGAGAATTCTGACATCTGATTGGCTGAGGCGTTGCGAGCACGAGCGTGCGGCTCATTGGCTGCGAACTGTTGAAACTAGGAAGTGTTGGCAGCCATTTTGTGACTGAGTTGAAAGGCGTAGGGGGAAAAATAAGAGAATAATTGTATAAGAGGGTATAGTAGGAACACTGTGGTCTTAGTTTAAGCAGTCTGTACGGTGGAGAGGCAGGGAGTTTGAATGTTGCGTAGGCTGTGGAAATCACGTCTGCAGAACAACGGTGTGTGGTATTGCGGCAAGGTTGCGTAGGCTCTGGAAATCCCGTCGGGAACACAATGCGCCGTATTGCGGCAAGCAGTGTGTAGGGTGCACACACAGGTAGTGTGAATGTTGCGTAGGCTGTGGAAATCACGTCCGCAAAACAACGATGCGCGGTATTGCGGCAATGTTCAGTAGGCTGTGGAAATGATATCGGGAAAATAACAATGCGCCGTATTGCAGCCTTCCTTTACCTTCCTTTAATATAATGCGCAGTAATGTTTACTTATATAATGCGGTGTTCACTTTTATCACGGACAGTGAAGAAAATTAACGTTTAATTGGCTGAGGTGTTCCAACAACGAGCTTAATGTTCATTGGCTGCGAACCATTAAAAGTAAAAGTGTTGCCAGCCATTCCGTCCCCCTGCGCGGAGTAGCAAGGACATCTGATTGGCTCACATGTTCCAAGCAGGACCTTCCAGAGGTTAATGTTCATTGGCTGCGAACCATTGAAAGTAGAAGTGTTGCCAGCCATTTCCTCCCCGTCCGCGGAGTAGCAGGGACATCTGATTGGTTGACGTGTTCCAAGCAGGACGTTCCCAAGCTTAATGTTCATTGGCTGTAAACCATTGAAAGTAGAAGTGTTGCCAGCCATTCCCTCCCCCTCCGCGGAGCATCAGGGACATCTGATTGGGTAATGTGTTCCAAGCAGGACCTTCCCAAGCTTAATGTTCATTGGCTGTGAAGCATTAAAAGTAGAAGTGTTGGCAGCGATTCCCTCCCCCTGTGCGGAACACCATGGACATTTTATTGGCTAAAGTGTTCCGAGTACAAGTTTGCTCTTTATTGGCTGGGAACGTTTCACTGTTGTGAAGCGTTTTGTGATGCACTTCAATGGAGTACGGGAAAACAAAGTAGTAGCGGGGAGGGTAGGAACACTATTAACTCTGTAAAGTGGTCACAAAGTGGTGAACAGGGATTGTGAAGGTAAAAATAGTTTTTTATATATTTTAAGGGCCATTTATATAATTGGCGTGGGGTGTACAAATAACGGCGGGAAAATAACAGAGTGTGTTGCGGTCTACTTTTTATTAAGTTTGCGGGTGGGATACTTCCCAGTAGCACTGTTTACTTAGAATGTGGTGTTTACTTTTCTGACGGGGAGGTGTGGTTGCGCAGCAAAAATTTCAGTCTAGGTTTGAAACAGTTTTTATTAAGCAATTACAAATAAACTTTCTTCAAAAACTGAAGCTGTATATATCAAAGAGGTGACAAATAAAAACGCAATTCATAAAATATCCCTTAAGCGTGGCCACACCCTCCCTTTTTTTCTGCTATAGTTTGTAAAACTGTTGCCCCATATTCTTGATAATATAAGAGGGCATGAGTTACTTTTAGATAAAGTAGAAAAGAAGTGCTACAAGAAACACTCCCGCACTACATCATCTCTGGTCACAAGAACAATAACAAGTAAAAAACAGTTAAAAACAAATCACTTTATATTACATAGAAATGTACGCTTTATCATTTTTTATAATTTTTATTCTGTAGAATTCGGGAAAGTCCGGTCGTAGTGCTTAGAGGTCGCTCACTGCTCCGCTAACAAATCACGTACTCCTTTGAGAATATATAGGATAGTAGTATAATAATATACACTACTGGTAGTATATATTCTATAGGGAGAAGGTGAATAGGAACCGCAACAGACAAAAATAGAAATATCAAAAAACTCCACTGAGGTCAGTATAAATGTAAATATTACAATATACATACTCACACTATATGATCTCAAGGGAGAAATAGACTGAAAACCAGAAGCTGCTGACGTTACATATAAATCTTTAGTCTTCGCGCCGACGGGTCACAAACTCCTCTGAGATCATAATGTGTGGTTATTATAATATACATACTCACACTATATGATCTCAAGTGGGAAATAGACTACAAACTAGAAGCTGCTGACGTTACATATAAATCTTTAGTCTTCGCGTCGACGGGTCACCAACAGCTCTGAGGTTAAGTACAGTGTCAATATTATAATATACAAAGTCACACTATATGATCTCAAAGGAGCCAGAAAAGGAACAATGTTTGCTGTATTCTGTCTGTTTCTGAAAACAAGCTGCTGACGTTACATATAAATGGCAAAAACAACCAATAACACTTTTTTCTAAATACAAATCTTTAAATATTGACAAATAGCTACGTATTATAAATATCTACTATGCCATAATCAAACAACTTACAACTCTGGAATATGTTTTGTTGCCGCAAAACAAGAATCCGACGCTAGAAAACGGAACGTGCATCACAGAATGGACACGCGTAAATAACTCGCATAAACGAAACTAATCAAACAACGGGTGTGGTTTATATACTTTTTGGTTATTGAGTAGTCTATGGAAGGAAGATGCGGCTCCGCCCATTTAGATGTCACGTTTTACAGTTGACACGTGCTCACGTTTTCACTGTTTAACTTGTGCACGTGTTGGGAAAAGTTACAAAATGTGAAGCGGTAAAGGTTTTGATTTCGATCCTAACACGTATAAGGTCCTTAATATGTACATACGTTGGAGAGCTTAAAAACTGTTACCCGGCAAACCGTGTCATTTCCATTCTCATGACTACAAACATCTATTAATTGCCGTAATTCTAAATAGAAGACATAAAAAAAAATATCGTTCAGAATAGAAAAAAAAATACGTGCTAATATTTCTCATCACTATGGTTTTAAATTTAAAAAATGCCAGCATTTGTAAAGCGTACAGCTTCCCCCGGAAAAGTGTGCCGGCGCTCAGGGGCGTTGGGAAGATTAAGCAAGGTGTTGCCTACAGTGACATAGTGGTGGGCTAACGTGCCGCTGGAGCCGGGAATCGAACTGTGAACGCTGTTGTTCGAAGTCAGGTATCATAGCTGCTGCGTGACACATTTTCCACATTTAAATGTTAATTAGTGCTAATTAAGTTTTAAACTTTATTAAATTATAACTTATAACAGACTACTGTTACAGTTAGTTTTTCACTACAAAAAGTATGCACGTCTTTTTAAAATTTACTTAAAAACAATATTGGTTTCAGGGACATAGTACTTAGAAATTAGCATTTATAAAACCTTTGAAATTCACAGAAAAAAACCATAGGTTTTACAGACGTTATAGTTAGAAATTAGCATTTAAAAAACTTTAGAAATTCACTGAAAAAAACCATAGGTTTTAGGGACGTTATAGTTAGTTGGACATTTCACTCATATAAAACCAGAGAAATTCCACCGTTATAGTTAGTTCAGCTAACTATAACTCGCGCACCCGCAATGCACTGCTCATGACGTCACATATTACATCATACATGACATGGTCAGTGACATCACTGATGACATCTCAAATGACATCACTGATGACATCACTGATGACATCATCCCGTGACTGTGTGTTTCTGTAATTTTTAAATATGTTTTATATATATTCCTACGTGTATTGAAGAATGAGTGGGTGTATAAGTGTCTGGATGGAGGATTTAGTAGGAGGGTGACTGGCTGTATAAGTGAGTGATTAAATGTGTCTTACTGAATGGATGGGTTAGTGACTAAACTGTGTGAATGTCTGTATCAGTCTGTCTGTTGTTGTGCAAGCTGCTGCATGGGTTGGTCAGTAGCTATATGAGTGTCTATATATAGGTTATTAATTGGTTGTTTGAGTATTTTTTGGGGGGAGATTGAGTGTGTGTGTGGGTGGTCTGAGGTGTGTGACTCTGTGCATAGATGTGTGAGTGATTGATTCACTGGATGTATGGGTTCAACAGTGCATGTGGAAACACGTGTATGGGTACGTGAGTGTGTGTATCGGTGTGTTGGTAAGTGAATGGATGTGTCAGTGGTACATGTCCAAGTAACTACATATGTAAAAGGCAGTGTATGTGAGTGTTCAAGTATATAAAGGACTCTACATGATAGTTGGTGATTTTGAGACTGGCTGTATAGATGAGTCTGTACTTGTATCACTAATTATATAATAGAGTAAGTATGCGTTAGTATCTGTATGAATAAGTGAGGTGGTGTGTGTATAATGTATAGGTGAGTAAATGGGACTGTGATAGATTCTTTGCATGACTAAGTAGGTGTGTGAGTAACTGCATGGATGAGTGGCGGTGTAATTGTCTGTATAGGTGTATGAGTGCATATGGTAGTGTTGTATTTATGAGTGACTGCATGTATCAGTGATTGTATGGATGAATGAGTAGATGTGTGTGTAGACCTAGCAATCAGTGAGTGCGTATGTAGTAACTGGTATTGGTGTGATAACTATTTTGAAAATGGTTGTCTGTATTTTACAGTGGGTGTATTAAAGGTTATATTAGAGTGTGAGGAGATGCATCAGTTTTTCACGTGGATGATGTCATCAGTGATGTAATTTGAGATGTCATCAGTGATGTCATCAGTGATGTCACTGACCATGTCATGAATGACGTAATATGTGACGTCATGAGCAGTGCATTGCGGGTGCACGAGTTATAGTTAGCTGAACTAACTATAACGGTGGAATTTCTCTGGTTTTATATGAGTGAAATGTCCAACTAACTATAACGTCCCTAAAACCTATGGTTTTTTTCAGTGAATTTCTATAGTTTTTTAAATGCTAATTTCTAACTATAACGTCTGTAAAACCTATGTTTTTTTTCTGTGAATATATATATATATATATATATCACGCTCCACTGTCTTTTGTAACAGTAAGGACCAGCACTCACGTTGGTATAAAATCCAAGTCAGGATTTATTTTGTGCACTCAGATCAAAAACAGACGCGTTTCAGCATAAGCCTTCGTCAGTGTCTATATATATATTACCTACTGATGGTTGCTAGTTGGTGGTTATCGTTAGAACCTAGTGTCCATAGGAAAAGCATTTTTTGACTTGGCTATAACTTTGGTGTCGTTTGACCAATCTTCATGAAATTTTCCAAAGAAAGTGTCAAGGTAGGTTCTGTGTGTCATGGAAAGTTTTGGGGTCATCTGTGCAGTGGGGACCGAGAAATTGGGTTGCGAAATAAGGGTGCATTTGTAAAGTCAATTCTGATAGGAACCTTTTGCCACAGCTACAGCCCGAACTGCTAAACAGACTTACACCAAATTTGGCATGAAGGTAGATGTTGGGTCATGGAAGTACCTTTTGCTCATTTGGTGTAAACCCGTTCAGTAGTTGTTGGGAAATTTAAGTTGAAATTTATAGATATATCTCTGGACGCGAAGCCTTCACTAACAAAGACGAACTTGTCCAGGGAAATGCACTGCTCTGATTGGCTGCCAACACTTCAACCAGGAAGTGTTGGCAGCCGTCTTGGGACTCGGCTTCAGCGAGTGTGTATATATATATATATATATATATATATATTATCTACTGGCGGTCGCCAGTAGATAGTTATAGTTACAACCTATTATCCATAGGAAATCCGCGACATTCTATTTGAAATAACTCTCTTGCCGGTTGACGTATCTTCGCGAAATTTTCAAACTTTGTGGCCCGCTCTGGTCCGCTCCTACCCTGAAAGTCTCGGGGGATTCGTCAAGCGGGGCCGAGAAAAAGGGGGTCCCAAAACGCGTTTTCCCCATGCATTTTTCCATAGGAAACTTTAGACACGGCTACAGCCCGAACTGCTGAACGGAATTACACCAAATTTGGCAAAGAGGTAGTTCTTGGTTCAGAAAGAACCCTTTTGTTAAATGGTGTAAATGCGTTCAGTAGTTGCTGAGAAAATGAAAAGTAAAAAAGATAGTGATATCTATGGCCGAGTAGGGTCCGCGTACCCTCAGCGCACCCTGCGCGCACCGTCCCGATCACGAGCTGCATGTTAATTGGCTGTCAGCTGGCTGTCAACATTCCGATTCAGGAAATGTTGGCAGCCATTTTGTCCCTCGGTAGAACCGAGGGACAGAAACTAAGTGCGCAAAGCGCACAAAGGGGGCAGGGTAGAAACACCCTGACCCCTAGGTTTGCTCAGGGGTCCCACAAGGACCTCTGGGCAAAAAAATTAAATTTTTTTTAAATCGGCAGGATGCGCTCAGGGTGCGCGAATCCTGCCGAAAAAAATAGAAGCGCGGTCTCCCGCGCTTCGATGTTAATTGGCCCCCGGGTGGCCCAAATCCCGGGGGCATGGTGGGGGGTTAATTTATGTGTGGGGGCCTCGAGGGGCCCCCAAGCCCGGGGACCGCCACCCCCGGGGCTTTTTTAAATGGTGCGGGAGGGCTCTGAGCCCTCCCGCAGCCCCGGGACCACCACCTCCCGGGGCTTTTTTTTAAATTAAAAACCTGTGTGGGGGCTCCAGCCCCCCACACGCCCGGGACCGCCACCTCCCGGGGCACTAAACATTTAAATATGGGGTCCGTTACGGACCCCCAGAGCCCAGGGACCACCACCTCCCGGGGCTGTGACCTGAATGGGAGGGGGCCGCGCGGCCCCCTCCTGGAGCCCTTGATGGCCCTGGGGACCACCACCCCCAGGGCTGGCTCCTGCAGTGTCCCGGGTGCCAACCTGGGACACTGTAGTTTGCTATGGCAGGACGGGAGCCTCGCGGCTCCCGTCCTGCCATAGCAAACTGCTTTGGTGTTGGAAGAGAGAGCAGGAAACCTGCTCTCTCTTCCAATATCCAAAGCACATTGCTTTTCCACATGGGGAGCTGCATCTTAGCAGCTCCCCATGTGTAAAGCAATGCCGGCTCCCAAGGGACGCGGGAGCCGGCGGGACTGTGGGGGCTTGGGGACCCCCACAGTCCCCAACGGAGAGGGCCAGCCCGGGGGATGGGGTCCCCGGGGCAAGTAGTGGCCCGGGAGGGAGCCACGCGGCCCCCTCCCCAAAAAATAAAAATAATTAAATTTAAAAAAAAACTGAAAGGCCGGCCCCGGGGATGGGGTCCCCGGGGCCTTAAATGGCCTGAGGAGGGGGCCACGCAGCCCCCTCCAAAGAAAAAAAAAAATCGAGGCCATGCCCCGGGGATGGTGTCCCCGGGGCCAATACAGGCCCAGGGAAGGGGGCCCGCGGCCCCTCTTCCCGTTTTTTTAATATTTAATTTAAAAAGGGGTAAGGCCCTGGGGGATGGGGTCCCCAGGGCCCAAAAACATGAAAAAGGAAGGGGGCCACACAGCCCCCTTCAGGAGACAATAAAAAAAAAAAAAAAAACGATCGGGCCCGCAGGCCCCGCCCCTTCCTTCACCACTCTGCAAACGCGCCCCTGGCGCGTTTGCAGAGGGGAACGAATTCCCCTTGAATACTGGGGGTCCCTGGGGCCAACTAGCCCACCAGGAACCTCCAGTATGCGCCAGGGGCTGCCTTGCAGAGAGGTGTACAGAGGCCACGCCCCTTTTACACCTCTCTGCAACGCAGCTCTGTGGCGCTTTTGGAGGTATATGGTGGGCTAGTTGGACTCCGGGGACCCTCAGGATTCAAGGGGACTTAATCCCCCAACTTAAAACGCGCCACGGGCGCGTTTGCACAGTGGTGAAGGGAGGAGCGGGGCTTCAGGTGACATGTGTGCAAACAGGCCCCGTGGCGCGTTTTAAGATGGGGAATTAAATCTCTTCAATCCTGAGGGTCCCTGGGGGCCAACTAGCCCAACAGGTACATCCAGAAAGCGCCACAGAGCTGCGTTGCAGAGAGGTGTAAAAGGGGTGTGGCCTCTCTACACGTCTCTGCAACGCAGCCCCTGGCGCATATTGGAGGTTCCTGGTGGGCTAGTTGGCCCCTAGGGACCCTCAGGATTCATGGGGACTTAATCCCCCAACTTAAAACGCGCCACGGGGCGCGTTTGCACAGATGTCACCTCAGGCCCCGCCCCTCCCTTCACCATTGTGCAAATATTCTTCTAAAATCATCCGAAATACGAATTCCGATTTACTCACCTGTTATAAGGAGAGACCTCAGTGCTGCATCTTTCAGCCCAGTACTGGTCCTGAAAAGTAATTTTAACCGTACTTACCAGTAACTTGAATTTCCTTCCATAGGATATCATTGCCTGCTTTTTGCTGAAAAAGTTTCTAAGTGTTGATTTTTGAAACATACAAATATTCCTCTAAAATCAGCCGAAATACGAATTCCGATTTACTCACCTGTTATAAGGAGAGACCTCAGTGCTGTATCTTTCAGCCCAGTACTGGTCCTGAAAAGTAATTTTAACCGTACTTACCAGTAACTTGAATTTCCTTCCATAGGATATCATTGCCTGCTTTTTGCTGAAAAGTTTCTAAGTGTTGATTTTTGAAACATACAAATATTCCTCTAAAATCAGCCGAAATACGAATTCCGATTTACTCACCTGTTATCAGGAGAGACCTCAGTGCTGTATCTTTCAGCCCAGTACTGGTCCTAAAAAGTAATTTTAACCGTACTTACCAGTAACTTGAATTTCCTTCCATAGGCTAACATTGACTGGTTTCACTTGGAAATTCTTCTAAGTGTGGAGTTTTGGAACTTTAAAATATTCATCTAAAATCAGCCGAAATACGAATTCCGATTTACTCACCTGTTATCAGGAGAGACCTCAGTGCTGCATCTTTCAGCCCAGCACTGACCCTGAAAAGTAATTTTAACCGTACTTACCAGTAACTTATATTTTCTTCCATAGGAATCCATTGTCTGGTTTTCAGCAAAAAGTTTCAAAGTGTTGATTTTTACAAACTACAAATATTCCTTAAAAATCACTTGTATGACTTAAACGCATTCTTTCAACTGTTTACAGGAGATGCACCAGTGCTGGATCCAGGATCCAACACTGAGTAAGAAAAAGTAACAATAACAGTTTTTACCTGCTAAGTGAATTTCCTTTAAATAGGATAACATTGGTGACCATATGAGAAAAAGTTTCTAAGTGTCAACTTTTAAAATACAATAATATTCCTTAAAAATCAGTACTGTAACCAAAATGCTTTTACTCAACTGTTTACAGGAGATGTCCCAGGACTGAATCTAGGATCCAGTCCTGTGGTTAGAAAAGTAATCCATAAAGTAACTAATTGCATTTAACTAGAAATTCACATTGAGCTGAATGTTGCATTGTGTTTGAAAATGTGGTGCCCATTTCAACAACTGTAACTACTGTACTTAAAAGTCTATTGCCTATGTGCAAAGTATTTAAACTAAAGTAATTCATTCTGAGAAAGTATTTTTTGTAATGTAATGTATAATGTAATTACAATGTAATTTAAAAAATAAAATATGTAAAAAAAAATTGTTTCTAAAAATGTAGTAAATCAGTATGAAAAAAATTAATATAACAATTAATACATTTAAAAATTGTCATTTACAAAACCTTTGAAATTCACTGAAAAAACCATAGGTTTCAGGCACGTTATAGTTAGAAATTAGCATTTAAAAAACCTTTGAAATTCACTGAAAAAACCATAGGTTTCAGACACGTTATAGTTACAAATTAGCATTTAAAAAACCTTTGAAATTCACTGAAAAAACCATAGGTTTTAGGGACAGTTATAGTTACTTGGACATTGCACTCGTACAAAACCCGTGAAATTCCCCGTTATAGTTAGTTCAGCTAACTATAACTCGCGCCCCGCAATGCACTGCTGATGACGTCACATATTACATCACTCATGACATGGTCAGTGACATCACTGATGACATCACTGATGACATCTCAAATGACATCACTGATGACATCATCCACGTGATAATCTGATGCACCTCCTCACACCCTAATATAACCTTTGATACACCCACTCTAAATTACAGACTGCCATTCGCAAAACCATAGACACTCCAACACCAATAACTACATACCCACTCACTGATTCTTAGGTCTACACACACACATCCACTCACTCACCCGTACAGTCACTCATACTTACGGTCACTCAGTACAGGACTATCATATGCACTCTTACTCCTATATAGACACTCAAACACCGCCACTCATCCATAGAGGTACTCACACACCTAGTCAGTCATGCAAATAATTAAACACACTGCCATTTACTCACCTATACAGTTATACACACACCAGCTCACTTAATCATACAAATACTAGCACATTGTTACGCTCTTATACAATCACTGATACAAGCACACACTCATCCATACAGCCACTCTCACAATAACACACTCTCACTTATAGCCATTTAAATACTCTAACACACATATATACTGCCTTTCACATATGTAGTTACTCACACATGTACCACTGGGACATACATTCACTCACTAACACACTGTTACACACACTTACCCACCCATACAGTCTATCACAGATGCACTCTTGAAACCATCCACCCAGTGAATCACCCACTCACACATCTATGCACAGTCGCACACACCCCATCCACACAAACACTCAGGCACCCATACAGATACTCAGACAACAAATCAATAACTCTTATAGACACTCATGTAGCTGTTCACAAACCCATGCAGCCACTTACACAGCAACAGACAGATACAGACATTCACCCAGTTTAGTCACTAACCCATGCATTCAGTAAGATACGTTTAATCACTCACTTATAGAATTAGTCACGCACCTACTAAATCATCCATACAGACACTTATACACCCACTCATTCTTCAAAACGCCTTTCCCTATATATATTAAAAATATTTAAACTTTACAGAAACACACAGTCACTGGATGATGTCAACAGTGATGTCATTTGAGATGTCATCAGTGATGTCATCAGTGATGTCACTGACCATGTCATGAGTGATGTAATATGTGACGTCATCAGCAGTGCATTGCGGGGCGCGAGTTATAGTTAGCTGAACTAACTATAACGGGGAATTTCACGGGTTTTGTACGAGTGCAATGTCAAGTAACTATAACTGTCCCTAAAACCTATGGTTTTTTCAGTGAATTTCAAAGGTTTTTAAATGCTAATTTGTAACTATAACGTGTCTGAAACCTATGGTTTTTTCAGTGAATATATATATATATATATATATACATACACACAAATTATATATATATATATATATATATATATATATATATATATATACATACAAGGGAATGCTAATGTAGTGAAGTTGCAGCGAAAGAGGAAGGGATTCAGAATGGGGAATTTCCCTGTTCTGATCGTGCCGGAGCAAGGCGTTGTCACAGGCTACTGGATACACTAAGCATCTGCGAAGGTAACAACGATGACTTGACTGACAACCAAAAGCCATTTTAAACTTTGCCTGCACTTCTGAAACGAACTGTGTAATTCAAAGTGAACTAGGAACCATTGGGATTCCAGCAGTGAAATTTTGACTACAAGTACGAGGCATTGTGGGAACTGTATTCTAAAATATCAGTCACGTGACTTTTTGAGTTTTAAAAGGTGCGCATTCACGTATGGGACATTGTTTGTTTCTCCTCCTGTGACCAAGGCAGCACTACTGCCGAAACGCGTAAGGACAATGGAGAATTCCGAGCGCTACCTTACCTGTGATTAAACGCTTTTCACTCCGGTAATGGGCCTCGCTGTTGTTTTCTGAGGTGAATGGATGGGCGTCTCCGTGCCCATTGTTACGAGGCCGCCCTGTAGGGTTGGGGGCTCCTGTGATCGGAGGTTTGCTTGTGAATTTGTAATCTGGAGCATGACCCACTCGACGCTGCATACCTAAACAAGGGAATGCTAATGTAGTGAAGTTGCAGCGAAAGAGGAAGGGATTCAGAATGGGGAATTTCCCTGTTCTGATCGTGCCGGAGCAAGGCGTTGTCACAGGCTACTGGAAACACTAAGCATCTGCGAAGGTAACAACGATCACTTGACTGACAACCAAAAGCCATTTTAAACTGTGCCTGCACTTCTGAAACGAACTGTGTAATTCAAAGTGAACTAGGAACCATTGGGATTCCAGCAGTGAAATTTAGACTACAAGTACGAGGCATTGTGGGAACTGTATTCTAAAATATCAGTCATGTGACTTTTTGAGTTTTAAAAGGTGCGCATTCACGTATGGGACATTGTTTGTTTCTCCTCCTGTGACCAAGGCAGCACTACTGCCGAAACGCGTAAGGACAATGGAGAATTCCAAGCGCTACCTTACCTGTGATTAAACGCTTTTCACTCCGGTAATGGGCCTCGCTGTTGTTTTCTGAGGTGAATGGATGGGCATCTCCGTGCCCATTGTTACGAGGCCGCCCTGTAGGGTTGGGGGCTCCTGTGATCGGAGGTTTGCTTGTGAATTTGTAATCTGGAGCATGACCCACTCGACGCTGCATACCTAAACAAGGGAATGCTAATGTAGTGAAGTTGCAGCGAAAGAGGAAGGGATTCAGAATGGGGAATTTCCCAGTTCTGATCGTGCCGGAGCAAGGCGTTGTCACAGGCTACTGGAAACACTAAGCATCTGCGAAGGTAACAACGATCACTTGACTGACAAGCAAAAGCCATTTTAAACTTTGCCTGCACTTCTGAAACGAACTGTGTAATTCAAAGTGAACTAGGAACCATTGGGCTTCCAGCAGTG
Organism: Calotriton arnoldi; assembly: GCA_963921515.1. Lineage (NCBI taxonomy): Eukaryota > Metazoa > Chordata > Amphibia > Caudata > Salamandridae > Calotriton > Calotriton arnoldi. The sequence goes on along the minus strand of CAWUFW010001544.1, from coordinate 258,494 downwards.
AAATTTTGACTACAAGTACGAGGCATTGTGGGAACTGTATTCTAAAATATCAGTCACATGACTTTTTGAGTTTTAAAAGGTGCGCATTCACGTATGGGACATTGTTTGTTTCTCCTCCTGTGACCAAGGCAGCACTACTGCCGAAACGCGTAAGGACAATGGAGAATTCCAAGCGCTACCTTACCTGTGATTAAACGCTTTTCACTCCGGTAATGGGCCTCGCTGTTGTTTTCTGAGGTGAATGGATGGGCGTCTCCGTGCCCATTGTTACGAGGCCGCCCTGTAGGGTTGGGGGCTCCTGTGATCGGAGGTTTGCTTGTGAATTTGTAATCTGGAGCATGACCCACTCGACGCTGCATACCTAAACAAGGGAATGCTAATGTAGTGAAGTTGCAGCGAAAGAGGAAGGGTTTCAGAATGGGGAATTTCCCTGTTCTGATCGTGCCGGAGCAAGGCGTTGTCACAGGCTACTGGAAACACTAAGCATCTGCGAAGGTAACAACGATCACTTGACTGACAACCAAAAGCCATTTTAAACTTTGCCTGCACTTCTGAAACGAACTGTGTAATTCAAAGTGAACTAGGAACCATTGGGCTTCCAGCAGTGAAATTTTGACTACAAGTACGAGGCATTGTGGGAACTGTATTCTAAAATATCAGTCACGTGACTTTTTGAGTTTTAAAAGGTGCGCATTCACGTATGGGACATTGTTTGTTTCTCCTCCTGTGACCAAGGCAGCACTACTGCCGAAACGCGTAAGGACAATGGAGAATTCCAAGCACTACCTTACCTGTGATTAAACGCTTTTCACTCCGGTAATGGGCCTCGCTGTTGTTTTCTGAGGTGAATGGATGGGCGTCTCCGTGCCCATTGTTACGAGGCCACCCTGTAGGGTTGGGGGCTCCTGTGATCGGAGGTTTGCTTGTGAATTTGTAATCTGGAGCATGACCCACTCGACGCTGCATACCTAAACCAGGGAATGCTAATGTAGTGAAGTTGCAGCGAAAGAGGAAGGGATTCAGAATGGGGAATTTCCCTGTTCTGTTCTGATCGTGCCGGAGCAAGGCGTTGTCACAGGCTACTGGAAACACTAAGCATCTGCGAAGGTAACAACGATCACTTGACTGACAACCAAAAGCCATTTTAAACTTTGCCTGCACTTCTGAAACGAGCTGTGTAATTCAAAGTGAACTAGGAACCATTGGGATTCCAGCAGTGAAATTTTGACTACAAGTACGAGGCATTGTGGGAACTGTATTCTAAAATATCAGTCACGTGACTTTTTGAGTTTTAAAAGGTGCGCATTCACGTATGGGACATTGTTTGTTTCTCCTCCTGTGACCAAGGCAGCACTACTGCCGAAACGCGTAAGGACAATGGAGAATTCCAAGCGCTACCTTACCTGTGATTAAACGCTTTTCACTCCGGTAATGGGCCTCGCTGTTGTTTTCTGAGGTGAATGGATGGGCGTCTCCGTGCCCATTGTTACGAGGCCGCCCTGTAGGGTTGGGGGCTCCTGTGATCAGAGGTTTGCTTGTGAATATATATATATATATATATATTATCTACTGGCGGTCGCCAGTAGATAGTTATAGTTACAACCTATTATCCATAGGAAATCCGCGACATTCTATTTGGAATAACGTTGGCGTCGGTTGACGAATCTTCGCGAAAGTTTCCAACTTGTTGGGGCGCTCCGGTCCGCTCCTACCCTGAAAGTTTCGGGGTGATCCGTCAAGCGGGGGCCGAGAAAAAAGGGGGGTCCCAAAACGCGTTTTCCCCATTCATTTTTCCATAGGAACCTTTAGTCGCAGCTACAGCCCGAACTGCTGAACGGAATTACCCCAAATTTGGCAAAGAGGTAGCCCTTGGTTCAGACTGGTGCCTTTTGCTAAAATGGTGTAAATCCGTTCAGTAGTTCCTGAGAAATTCACAATTAAAATCACATATATATCTATGGGCGCGTCGGATCCGCGTACCCTCCCGATCACGAGCTGCATGCTAATTGGCTGTCAACACTCCAAATCAAGAAGTGTTGGCAGCCATTTTGTCCCTCGGTAGAACCGAGGGACAGAAACAAGTGCGCAAAGCGCAAAGGGGGCAGGGTAGAAACACCCTGACCCCTAGGTCTGCTCAGGGGTCCCACAAGGACCCCTGGGCAGAAAAGATTTTTTTTTTTTAAATCGGCGGGATGCGCTTAGGGTGCGTGTATCCCGCCGAGAAAAAAAGAAACAAGTGCGCAAAACGCACAAAGGGGGCAGGGTAGAAACACCCTAACCCCTAGGCCTGCTCAGGGGTCCCACAAGGACCCCCTGGGCAAAAAAGCATTTAAAAAAAAAAAAATCGGCAGGATGCGCTCAGGGTGCGCGAATCCTGGCGAAAAAATCGAAGCGCGGTCTCCCGCGCTTCGATAGTAATAGGCCCCGGGTGGGCCAAGTCCCGGGGGCATGCTGGGGGGGTTAATTTTATGTGTGGGGGCCTCTAAGGGCCCCCAAGCCCCGGGGACCGCCACCCCCAGGGCTTTATGCATAATGGTGCGGGAGGGCTCTGAGCCCTCCCGCAGCCCCGAGGACCACCACCTCCCGGGGCTTCTTTTTTAAATGAAAAACCTGTGTGGGGGCTCCAGCCCCCCACACGCCCCGGGACCGCCACCTCCCGGGGCACTAAACATTTAAATATGGGGGTCCGTTACGGACCCCCAGAGCCCCGGGACCACCACCTCCCCGAGGCTGTGCACACGATGGGAGGGGGCCGCGCGGCCCCCTCCTGGAGCCTGTGGTGGCCCTGGGGACCGCCACCCCCAGGGCCGGCTCCTGCAGTGTCCCGGGGTGCCTACCCCGGGACACTGCTGTTTGCTATGACAGGACGGGAGCCTCGCGGCTCCCGTCCTGTCATTGCAAACTTGCTTTGGATATTGGAAGAGAGAGCAGGAAACCTGCTCTCTCTTCCAATATCCAAAGCCGATTGCTTTCCACATGGGGAGCAGCATGTTAGCTGCTCCCCATGTGTAAGCAATGCCGGCTCCCGTAGGACACGGGAGCCGGCGGGACTGTGGGGGTTTGGGGACCCCCACAGTCCCCAACGAGAGGGCCAGCCCCGGGGATGGGGTCCCCGGGGCAAGTAGTGGCCCGGGAGGGGGCCACGCGGCCCCCTCCCCAAATTTTTGAAAAATAATAAAAATTAAAAAAAGGGTATGGCCGGCCCGGGGATGGGGTCCCCGGGCCCTAAAATGGCCAGAGGAGGGGGCCACGCAGCCCCCTCAAAATATTAAAAATAAAAATAGAGGCCATGCCCCGGGAGATGGGGTCCCCGGGGCCAATACAGGCCCGGGGAAGGGGGCCACGCGGCCCCCTTCCCGTTTTTTTAATTTTGAAATTTTAAAAAGGGGTAAGGCCCTGGGGGATGGGGTCCCCAGGGCCCAAAAACAGAAAAAAGGAAGGGGGCCACACAGCCCCCCTTCAGGAGACAAAAAAAAAAAAAAACGATCGGGCCCGCAGGCCCCGCCCCTTCTTTCACCACTCTGCAAACGCGCCCCTGGCACGTTTGCAGAGGGGAACAATTCCCCTTGAATACTGGGGGTCCCTGGGGCCAACTAGCCCACCAGGAACCTCCAGTATGCGTCAGGGGCTGCCTTGCAGAGAGGTGTACAGAGGCCACGCCCCTTTTTCACCTCTCTGCAACGCAGCTCTGTGGCGCTTTTGGAGGTATATGGTGGGCTAGTTGGACTCCGGGGACCCTCAGGATTCAAGGGACTTAATCCCCCAACTTAAAACGCGCCACGGGCGCGTTTGCACAGTGGTGAAGGGAGGGGCGGGGCTTCAGGTGACATGTGTGCAAACAGGCCCCGTGGCGCGTTTTAAGATGGGGAATTAAATCCCCTTCAATCCTGAGGGTCCCTGAGGGCCAACTAGCCCAACAGGTACATCCAGAAAGCGCCACAGAGCTGCGTTGCAGAGAGGTGTAAAAGGGGTGTGGCCTCTCTACACGTCTCTGCAACGCAGCCCCCTGGCGCATATTGGAGGTTCCTGGTGGGCTAGTTGGCCCCTAGGGACCCTCAGGATTCAAGGGGACTTAATCCCCCAACTTAAAACGCGCCACGGGGCGCGTTTGCACAGATGTAACCTCAGGCCCCGCCCCTCCCTTCACCATTGTGCAAATATTCCTCTAAAATCAGCCGAAATACGAATTCCGATTTACTCACCTGTTATCAGGAGAGACCTCAGTGCTGTATCTTTCAGCCCAGTACTGGTCCTGAAAAGTAATTCTAACCATACTTACCAGTAACTTGAATTTCCTTCCATAGGCTAACATTGACTGGTTTCACTTGGAAATTCTTCTAAGTGTGGAGTTTTGGAACTTTAAAATATTCCTCTAAAATCAGCCGAAATACGAATTCCGATTTACTCACCTGTTATCAGGAGAGACCTCAGTGCTGCATCTTTCAGCCCAGTACTGGTCCTGAAAAGTAATTTTAGCCGTACTTACCGGTAACTTGAATTTCCTTCATAGGCTAACATTGACTGGTTTCACTTGGAAATTCTTCTAAGTGTGGAGTTTTGGAACTTTAAAATATTCCTCTAAAATCAGCCGAAATACGAATTCCGATTTACTCACCTGTTATAAGGAGAGACCTCAGTGCTGTATCTTTCAGCCCAGTACTGGTCCTGAAAAGTAATTTTAACCGTACTTACCAGTAACTTGAATTTCCTTCCATAGGCTAACATTGACTGGTTTCACTTGGAAATTCTTCTGTGTGTGGAGTTTTGGAACTTTAAAATATTCCTCTAAAATCAGCCGAAATACGAATTCCGATTTACTCACCTGTTATCAGGAGAGACCTCAGTGCTGCATCTTTCAGCCCAGTACTGGTCCTGAAAAGTAATTTTAACCGTACTTACCGGTAACTTGAATTTCCTTCATAGGCTAACATTGACTGGTTTCACTTGGAAATTCTTCTAAGTGTGGAGTTTTGGAACTTTAAAATATTCCTCTAAAATCAGCCGAAATACGAATTCCGATTTACTCACCTGTTATCAGGAGAGACCTCAGTGCTGCATCTTTCAGCCCAGTGCTGGTCCTGAAAAGTAATTTTAGCCGTACTTAGCGGTAACTTGAATTTCCTTCATAGGCTAACATTAACTGGTTTCACTTGGAAATTCTTCTAAGTGTGGAGTTTTGGAACTTTAAAATATTCCTCTAAAATCAGCCGAAATACGAATTCCGATTTACTCACCTGTTATCAGGAGAGACCTCAGTGCTGCATCTTTCAGCCCAGTACTGGTCCTGAAAAGTAATTTTAACCGTACTTACCGGTAACTTGAATTTCCTTCATAGGCTAACATTGACTGGTTTCACTTGGAAATTCTTCTAAGTGTGGAGTTTTGGAACTTTAAAATATTCCTCTAAAATCAGCCGAAATACGAATTCCGATTTACTCACCTGTTATCAGGAGAGACCTCAGTGCTGCATCTTTCAGCCCAGTACTGGTCCTGAAAAGTAATTTTAACCGTACTTACCAGTAACTTGAATTTCCTTCCATAGGCTAACATTGACTGGTTTCACTTGGAAATTCTTCTGTGTGTGGAGTTTTGGAACTTTAAAATATTCCTCTAAAATCAGCCGAAATACGAATTCCGATTTACTCACCTGTTATCAGGAGAGACCTCAGTGCTGCATCTTTCAGCCCAGTACTGGTCCTGAAAAGTAATTTTAACCGTACTTACCGGTAACTTGAATTTCCTTCATAGGCTAACATTGACTGGTTTCACTTGGAAATTCTTCTGTGTGTGGAGTTTTGGAACTTTAAAATATTCCTCTAAAATCAGCCGAAATACGAATTCCGATTTACTCACCTGTTATCAGGAGAGACCTCAGTGCTGCATCTTTCAGCCCAGTACTGGTCCTGAAAAGTAATTTTAACCGTACTTACCGGTAACTTGAATTTCCTTCATAGGCTAACATTGACTGGTTTCACTTGGAAATTCTTCTAAGTGTGGAGTTTTGGAACTTTAAAATATTCCTCTAAAATCAGCCGAAATACGAATTCCGATTTACTCACCTGTTATCAGGAGAGACCTCAGTGCTGCATCTTTCAGCCCAGTACTGGTCCTGAAAAGTAATTTTAGCCGTACTTACCGGTAACTTGAATTTCCTTCATAGGCTAACATTGACTGGTTTCACTTGGAAATTCTTCTAAGTGTGGAGTTTTGGAACTTTAAAATATTCCTCTAAAATCAGCCGAAATACGAATTGCGATTTACTCACCTGTTATCAGGAGAGACCTCAGTGCTGCATCTTTCAGCCCAGTACTGGTCCTGAAAAGTAATTTTAACCGTACTTACCGGTAACTTGAATTTCCTTCATAGGCTAACATTGACTGGTTTCACTTGGAAATTCTTCTAAGTGTGGAGTTTTGGAACTTTAAAATATTCCTCTAAAATCAGCCGAAATACGAATTCCGATTTACTCACCTGTTATCAGGAGAGACCTCAGTGCTGCATCTTTCAGCCCAGTACTGGTCCTGAAAAGTAATTTTAGCCGTACTTACCGGTAACTTGAATTTCCTTCTTAGGCTAACATTGACTGGTTTCACTTGGAAATTCTTCTAAGTGTGGAGTTTTGGAACTTTAAAATATTCCTCTAAAATCAGCCGAAATACGAATTCCGATTTACTCACCTGTTATCAGGAGAGACCTCAGTGCTGCATCTTTCAGCCCAGTACTGGTCCTGAAAAGTAATTTTAACCGTACTTACCAGTAACTTGAATTTCCTTCCATAGGCTAACATTGACTGGTTTCACTTGGAAATTCTTCTGTGTGTGGAGTTTTGGAACTTTAAAATATTCCTCTAAAATCAGCCGAAATACGAATTCCGATTTACTCACCTGTTATCAGGAGAGACCTCAGTGCTGCATCTTTCAGCCCAGTACTGGTCCTGAAAAGTAATTTTAACCGTACTTACCGGTAACTTGAATTTCCTTCATAGGCTAACATTGACTGGTTTCACTTGGAAATTCTTCTAAGTGTGGAGTTTTGGAACTTTAAAATATTCCTCTAAAATCAGCCGAAATACGAATTCCGATTTACTCACCTGTTATCAGGAGAGACCTCAGTGCTGCATCTTTCAGCCCAGTACTGGTCCTGAAAAGTAATTTTAACCGTACTTACCGGTAACTTGAATTTCCTTCATAGGCTAACATTGACTGGTTTCACTTGGAAATTCTTCTAAGTGTGGAGTTTTGGAACTTTAAAATATTCCTCTAAAATCAGCCGAAATACGAATTCCGATTTACTCACCTGTTATCAGGAGAGACCTCAGTGCTGCATCTTTCAGCCCAGTACTGGTCCTGAAAAGTAATTTTAACCGTACTTACCGGTAACTTGAATTTCCTTCATAGGCTAACATTGACTGGTTTCACTTGGAAATTCTTCTAAGTGTGGAGTTTTGGAACTTTAAAATATTCCTCTAAAATCAGCCGAAATACGAATTCCGATTTACTCACCTGTTATCAGGAGAGACCTCAGTGCTGCATCTTTCAGCCCAGTACTGATCCTCAAAAGTAATTTTAACCGTACTTACCGGTAACTTGAATTTCCTTCATAGGCTAAGATTGACTGGTTTTCAGCAAAAAAGTTTCAAAGTGTTGATTTTCACAAACTACAAATATTCCTTAAAAATCGCCTGTATGACTTAAACGCATTTTTCAACTGTTTACAGGAGATGCACCAGTGCTGGATCCAGGATCCAACACTGAGTAAGAAAAAGTAACGATAACAGTTTTTACCTGCTAAGTGAATTTCCTTCCATAGGATAACATTGGTGATTCTATGAGAAAAAGTTTCTAAGTGTCAACTTTTAAAATACAATAATATTCCTTAAAAATCACGTCTGTAACCAAAACGCTTTTACTCAACTGTTTACAGGAGATGTACCAGGACTGAATCTAGGATCCAGTCCTGTGGTTACAAAAGTAATCCATAAAGTAACTAATTGCATTTAACTAGAAATTCACATTGAGCTGAATGTTGCATTGTGTTTGAAAATGTGTTGCCCATTGCAACAACTGTAACTACTGTACTTAAAAGTCTATTGCCTATCTGCAAAGTATTTAAACTAAAGTAATTCTTTCTTTGCAAGTATCTTTTGTAATGTAATGTATAATGTAATTACAATGTAATTTAAAAAATAAAATATGTAAAAAAAAATTGTTTCTAAAAATGTAGTAAATCAGTATGAAAAAATTAATATAACAATTAATACATTTAAAAATTGTCATTTACAAAACCTTTGAAATTCACTGAAAAAACCGTAGGTTTCAGGCACGTTATAGTTAGAAATTAGCATTTAAAAACCTTTGAAATTCACTGAAAAAACCATAGGTTTCAGACACGTTATAGTTACAAATTAGCATTTAAAAACCTTTGAAATTCACTGAAAAAACCATAGGTTTCAGACACGTTATAGTTACAAATTAGCATTTAAAAACCTTTGAAATTCACTGAAAAAACCATAGGTTTTAGGGACAGTTTTAGTTACTTGGACATTGCACTCGTATAAAACCCGTGAAATTCCCCGTTATAGTTAGTTCAGCTAACTATAACTCGCGCCCCGCAATGCACTGCTGATGACGTCACATATTACATCACTCATGACATGGTCAGTGACATCACTGATGACATCACTGATGACATCTCAAATGACATCACTGATGACATCATCCACGTGATAATCTGATGCACCTCCTCACACCCTAATATAACCTTTGATACACCCACTCTAAATTACAGACTGCCATTCGCAAAACCATAGACACTCCAACACCAATAACTACATACCCACTCACTGATTCTTAGGTCTACACACACACATCCACTCACTCACCCGTACAGTCACTCATACTTACGGTCACTCAGTACAGGACTATCATATGCACTCTTACTCCTATATAGACACTCAAACAACGCCACTCATCCATAGAGATACTCACACACCTAGTCAGTCATGCAAATAATTAAACACACTGCCATTTACTCACCTATACAGTTATACACACACCAGCTCACTTACTCATACAAATAGTAGCACATTGTTACGCTCTTATACAATCACAGATACAAGCACACACTCATCCATACAGCCACTATCACAATCACTCACTCTTGCTTATAGCTATTTATATACTCCAACACACATATATACTGCCTTTCACATATGTAGTTACTCACACATGTACCACTGGGACATACATTCACTCACTAACACACTCTTACACACCCATACAGTCTATCACAGATGCACTCTTGAAACCATCCACCCAGTGAATCACCCACTCACACATCTATGCACAGAGTTGCACACACCCCTCCCACACAAACACTCAGGCACCCATACAGATACTCAGACAAGCATTCAATAACTCATATAGACACTCATTTAGCTATTCACAAACACATGCAGCCACTTACACAGCAACAGACAGACGGATACAGACATTCACCCAGTTTAGTTACTAACCCATGCATTCAGTAAGATACGTTAAATCACTCACTTATAGAGTCAGTCACGCACCTACTAAATCATCCATACAGACACTTACACACCCACTCATTCTTCAATACTTCTTTTCCTATATATATTAAAAATATTTAAACTTTACAGAAACACACAGTCACTGGATGATGTCATCAGTGATGTCATCAGTGATGTCACTGACCATGTCATGAGTGATGTAATATGTGACGTCATCAGCAGTGCATTGTGGGGCGCGAGTTATAGTTAGCTGAACTAACTATAACGGGGGAATTTCACGGGTTTTGTACGAGTGCAATGTCCAAGTAACTAAAACTGTCCCTAAAACCTATGTTTTTTTCAGTGAATATATATATATATATATATATATATATATATATATATATATATATATATATATATATATATATATATATATATATATGAGAAAGCTTGTTATTACTATCAATCAATTAAACAAGAATTTTCTTGGACACACAGTAATCGTAGACAACTACGTAAGGTTAGTTAGTTTATTACAAAGCCAAGAATAACTGAACACTGAACTGAACACTGAACTGAACACTGAACTGAACACTGAACTGAACACTCTAACTCAAAATTAGAGTGTAGAAATACATCGGAATTAGCATAAAGCCAAATCTGCGTATCCAGTTGAGACTATATAGCATAAGCAAAACAATCAAATCAAGAAATAAGATGCAGGGGATCAAAAGCATGAGTCTAAATGTCCCTGCATCTAGGGTTGATGAATATAAAGCATTAATCTGTCCCTACACTAACACTGAGATGACATCCCTACTTAAGCATCATCAGGTAAAGGAATTAAAAGTTGTCAGCATGTGGAGTCTTCCTAAAAGTCTCCCCACCATCGATGGGTCAGATAGCATAAAGCTATTGAGACAGAGCTTGTTCTAAGATGCTCTCTCTCCGAAGGCAGAGGATGAAGTGGGCACTTTCCCTACTCCCCACAACACAATATTGAAGGTAACTTTCCCAAGATCCTTTGCAGGCCACGCCATCCGCTCTGGGTTCTGTCCTAAAGATAGTTTTCCATGGGACAACAGTGTTCTTCTCACTGGACTTTGTCCTTGGTTCCCAAACCTTCTCCTGTGCAAAGCACAACGACCTTCCTTTATCGATTCAAACCATACAATGTAACTTTTTCTCTCCTTGCCTGACTAGTAAAACTGTGGGTCCGATTCACAAAAGTAATCTGAGACAAAATCCTAACTTTACGACTTTCGGTATTCGCAAAGGGCATTTAGTAGTAGTAAAGTTAGGATTTTGTCTAAAGTTTGTCTTAAGTTTTGGTCTTAAGACAAAATCCTAACTTAAGTTTGACTTAAGTTTAACTTAAATTTAATTTAGGATTTTGTCTTAAGTTTGTCTCAAGTTTTGATCTTAAGACAAAATCCTAACTTAAGTTTAACTTAAGTTTAACTTAAGACCAAAACTTAAGACAAAGTTAAGACAAAGTCCTAACTTTACTGCTACTAAATGCCTTTTGTGAATATCGAAAGTCGTAAAGTTAGGATTTTGTCTGAGATTAATTTTGTGAATTGGGCCCAAAGACATTATTCTAGCTAACTAGAACGGTTCTTTCACATGCAACACAAAACGTGAGAAAGAACAAATTCCACAACACACATGAAATTCAAACTGTTAATTCTAAAGCAAGAGCTTCCAGGGGAAATGCATTTCAGGCCTACAAGATTCAGCTAACATAAGAAATGGCATGTGAGCTTTGCGAATTTGCAATGGAAAGTAAGGCACATTCACTTAATATTTTTACCTACATGTAAACGACAAAATTAACAAACACATTTAATAAATGAATGTCAATTGCACAACATGAACTCTTCACTTTAATATTTGCTTCTAGTTACATTAACTTTCCACGTTAGTTCTCCATGTTACTATTCAATGGCCTAAATACATCACGCTTCATGTTATTACATTTCGCAATTCTAACACTTCATATGAACACGACAAAGGATTATGTGCGGGTGCACTCTATACATGAGTATAATGCACCCCAACAACTAAAATGCGATTGACACTACATCATATATGTGTGTGTGTGTGTGTGTGCGTGCGTGCGTGCATGCGTGTGTGTGTGTGTGATGGACATAACAGGTGTGTCTATTTCTCAGTCTGAAAGTATTTGTTGCCCAACCTCAGAATAATAGAGAGCGGAGTTGGCCTAGCCAGAAATCAAACTCATGACATTCAGATCACACTATAGCTCAGCAGTGAGTCTTTAGCCGACTACGCCATCCTACCTGTTGATGGCTTACCCCTACACTAAAGGCCCATTACTGATGGATAGCAAGGAAAGAAGATTTCTTAACTTAAACTGTGGAAACAACCTCCAACTACAGCATTGCTTCAGAGCATGCAGTCTCAGCACAAAAAGAAAAACCAAGGCTTTTCTTCTTTTTAAGGCACTGGAAAGCAGTGGACAAAACTGACTGATTGAAGGAGGCAAGACAGGACTGATCTCCCTTTATCCCTTTACAGTGAAAGATGATGAGTCTTCATTCATTTTTAAAAGGTTTCAAATTGGATTTTAAGAAGAACAATCTGTAGGGCTCATACATCTAGGGCATCCTTTCCAACTATTCTAGAGGTATCTACTCAAGGAGCATTAGATATTACAATACCTCTCCCCTCATAACTTTGTTATTACCTTAGTGCTTACTTTGTAAATAGAAAAAACCTACAATTAGGATGCCTGACTATTCGAATTTGTGAAGTGGGGGGAAAAGCTGTACTGAAGATAGAATCTGACCCCTTTGTTGCTGCACCCATTGCTTTCCTGTTTTAAGAGGAAGTGTAGTTCTGATTCTCTCATATCTGCCCAGGTAGAATCCTCAATCAGATTTCTGAAAACACTGCTCCACTTCACTACCGCCCCACAGAATAGGAAAACATAGCAACCAAAGAGTAATCTACATCTTTTTTGTTAAAAACTCCTTTTCTTTAAGTTTTCTAGGCCATACAAACCTAAACAGAGAGAAAAGAAACCCTTTGTTATTGGGTAACCTTTCTACCCCCAACAAAACAGGAATAGCACCAGCAAACCAAGTTTGTATATAGTCCCAGTGAGTCCTTCACACCTCTCTGAGTCCTCTTCCCGCCCTGATAAGATGTGGGAGATTGCATCATGTCCTCCAACGGCTGCTGCAGTCTGAATTGGCCTCTCTCCTGACGTGGCAGCTAGAACCAAAGGGTCAGTGACCAATTACCTACTCCATGTCCTCCATGTAATCTATATCTTTGTCAACCATCATGAATTGAATCCTAGGGCTCACATCTGTTGCTCTACGATTTGCTGCTTTCAAGCAAGCTTGGCATTATGTAAATTGCAATATAGATTAATTGAATGTTACATCTTGGATTAAAATAAAACTGTTAAACTCTGCTACAACAGACATCACTTAATCCTAATAAAGAAGCTACTTAACATCAGATATCTAATCTACCATGCACGAATAAAATGTCAAAAGTTTCTCACCTGTGCAAGAAATTACACAAACACTTAAAACATTAGAAACTAGAGTGAGAGCACATGAGCCCAACTCGCTATGTGTTGCCACCATCACCTAACCGAGTGACCTGTGTGAGGTATGTGTGTAGGCATGTGAGGGACAGCACTCTGTGACAGGAGGCTGGCTTAGGATGTGTACTCATGGAAACTTTACCAACCACACTCTTGGAAGGAGAAGCCACTCAACTGCTGCGAAGTAGAATTCACAGGACAGAGTGATCGATATTCTGTGTTCCTTCTTTCAACACATACTTTACATCACAAGGATTCTCAGTGAGCTATAGATACACAAGTCAAATCATACAATGCCCTCAAGGGGTATCTTATATTTGTCCGAAATTAAATTGCAAAAATGAGGTCTGATACATGTGTAATGAAATTAAAGAAAATTTAAGCCAGATGCGCTCAAATAGTTGTGCACAAAACAAAATAGTATTCAACATAAGCATTGATTTGTTCAAAAATATAAGTAACAGGATCTCATTAGACAACATTCATACATGATTCGGTGGATGATGCCTATGATGCTCATGATTCAAGCTATTCTGGCTGATGAAGGGTGATAGCCCGAAACTGGTCCCAGGATGCTTACTTCCGGTCCAGAGAGGACCTGGCCTGGCAATTCGGGCTGGACTGTTCCCATGAGGACCAGGGTCAAGACAGATTTGCATATGGCTGGGTCTGAACTGGGGTGGCTTAGTGAGCAGAAGAACGATGATGGATTCAACCCAGATCTGTGATTGGTGATGAGTGTCTGAAAAATTTCGGCGCTCGTCCATCATCTCCTTGTGCTTGTCATGATGCTCATGAACCATGCCACCTAGGTTGGTGGGTGGGTGCTTGCCTTACATTTTTTGAGAATCCTAGGTCCGTTTGATATACTTATATACGAACAATTATGTCTCCCTCAAATTGGATTGTATTACTTTGGGACTCACATACGAGTTTGTGTCACGATTTCCTTGTTGTTATAAGGTTAGAATTGGGAGGTGGCAATCTGCGAAAGCCCATTTCCCTCTCTTTCTCCTTCTCCTTTTGGAAGTGTTTGTGGTTGGTAAATACATTGTCATAGTGCTTTAATTCGCTTTACGCCACGCAAGATCTTACGCCAGAACCTTAGTACTGGTGTGCAGCACTGCACGGGGGACAGGGGGCGGGGAATACTTTCCAGTCCTAAGGAGAAACCGAGTCCTGAGAGTTCTCCTATGTGACATCAAGAGACCATTAAAAAAATTACATTTTAAATAAGGGTCGGCTATTTCTCTCTTGGAAAAAATACCAGTTTGACGGAAATTTCAATGGAGATTTGGAATATGACCTACATAGCCCCATTACATTCTTAAAGATGTTACTGAAGGAGTTTTTGAAGTTTCCTCCTCTAACTACAATTTGAAATATTTTGGGGAGGAGATGAACACAGACAGCATTGATGACTCCAGACAAAATGCCACATACCTTTCAAAACTGCGGCGATACATTTGCCAATTAAAAGACTAAAATGAATTGGAAAAAATACACCTCTCAGTATTTCAAAAGCGCCCGTTAGCACACTAAACAAATGGAACCAGTATAATGCAAAAAAAGGAAAAAATACAGTTACAACACTTAACATAAAAGAAACAACAAAGAGTTCTTTTTGTCAAAACAGAACGAAGAAACGCCATCTTAATGCATCTTGGAAGATTAAACCGACAGTTACACGAAAGTGCGAGAACATTCACTGCCGGGCGGGGTTGTGCAACATTTAGCATTTTGTGATATGCAAGGAAAACAAAGAGGTTTGTTGAGTGAAGCCAAGAACACATGCCCTTATTAGCTACTCGCGAGGGGCGGGAACTTGCCCAGCAGGAGTAAACTCTCCCTCTCAGAGAGTAATTGCATTGTGCAGGGACAGACAGGAGGAAATGAGAATAGACAGCGCCCCTCATCAACACACAAAACATTACAGACTTAACCTGTGGCTGAACTCCTGCCCTCGTGTGACCAGCGGCATTAGGACACAGGTCAAAAGGTCGCAGGGTGACAGAAAATGGACCTTTATTGAATGAAAGAGAAAATGAAAAATTCCTTTGTTTGTTTAACCCTGTGTGGTTTGCCTGGCCACCAGCAACCCCACAGTGGAGTTAAAAGTGAAAAAGTGGCCCGATTTATCTCAACAGAGAATAGGGGAGTGGAGCAAGTTAAGTGAAGAGGTGAAGAGAAAGGGCAACTACATCTTAACGGATACTAAAGATTAAAAAAAAAATCTAACAGGCATTCTGCCACCTTTTTAAGAGAAATGTTATCTTGCAGATGAATGCCTGGTGAAAAAAAAAAAACCTCTCATCTTTCAGGGGCTCGGCAGAATGTCACGTTTTTAAAAAGCTGTGCCCACACGTTATTCACATTAAATGACAAATGAATGCAATTCGCTGTGCAGTGAACGGTACAAATCGGAGATTGTGAAATCACGATTTTCTAGTTATAGGTTTGCCACAACGTGCAATTTCTATATTCAGGCGGCCACATTTAGAAGGATTTGGTGGAAGGTGAGTACACAGATACAGTGGGCCCGATTCACAGAACTAAATTAAGACAAAATCCTAAACTTACTACCATTTTGGTATTCACAGAAGGCACTTACTCATTTTGGTATTCACAGAAGGCACTAAGGGGCATATCAGCAAGGCCCGGCGATAATTATCGCTAAGCGCACTTAGCGCTAGGATAATTATCGCCGGCTATCGCTGCTTTCTATCGCGGAGATAGCGTGCTATCAGCAACGCTTATCTCCAAAGCGATAGAAATGCAAGCGATAGCTGGAAAACAGTGTGATTATCGCTGGGAAACCAGCGATAATCGCACTGTGACCGGCGATACCTTGCTGATAGGGCAGGGTGGTCTTAGCCATGTAATCCACCTCCCATTGGATTACATGGCTAAGTCAGAAGTAAAGCATGCGTAGGAAAGTAGCGATAACTGTGGTTATCGCTGCTTTTCTATCGCTATGCTTGTTAGCGATTCCCTTGATAATAGGAGAAATGTCACATAGCGACATTTCTCCCATTATTCTGGAGGAACGCCCACTTTGCATCTCATTAGAGATGCAAAGCTGGGCGATAAGGAAAGGGCGAAGAAGCATGGATTCACGCGTTAGCGTGTCCTTGCTAATAGGGCGTTAAAATTATCCGAAAATTATCCGAAAATTATCCGAAAACGGACGCTAAAGCGGCGATAATTTTATCGCCAGCCCTTGTAGATATGCCCCTTACTTACTCATTTTGAGTAACTTACACATTTTGAGTAACTTACTCATTTTGGTTTTGGTATTCACAGAAGGCACTTACTCATCAATGAGTAAGTGCCTTCTGTGAATACCAAAATGAGTAAGTTACTCAAAATGAGTAAGTTCCTTCTGTGAATACCAAAATGAGTAAGTGCCTTCTGTGAATACCAAAATGAGTAAGTGCCTTCTGTGAATACCAAAATGGTAGTAAGTTTAGGATTTTGTCTTAAGTAGTTCTGTGAATCGGGCCCAGTGTGAAGAGTCGCACTCAACACCCAACAAAAGGCAGACCAGACACAGACCTACCGCGGCCAAATTAAAAATTGATTGGCAGACAAGGATAAACATTTTGGGCTATGGTTTTGGTTGTCATTGTAACGATGGAAAATCAGTTTATTTGATCTGGGTCATTGGAAAATGCAGTCCGATATACTTTCAGGAAGTTATTGACATTATTGGTAAGATGCACTTAGGAATAGAGAGAAGACAGAGCACCGAGGACGATTGAGCACTTGAATGAAAGATGACACCAGAGTGGCAAAAATAGGCATAGAACTAGTTCGTAATCATACGCAGTGTCGTCTTACTGATTTTTCGGGCCCCTGACAAAATATTTTTTCGAGGCCCCTTGTTCGGAACTATTTTGAATTGCCTATTGTCTAATAGTTCAAGCCTGCGTGATGCCAAACATTGTAATATTGTATTTAAACCTGCACACAAAACAACTGAAATGTGTCTTGTCAGAGGCCTGAAAATCCTTAAAATGGCACTGGAAAGAGAGAGACAGTCAGAGGAAGAGGCAGGAAGAGGGGTTCTGAGAGACAAATCAATGAAAGTGAGAGAAACTGAGAAACTGAGAAATTACCACAAGAGTCAAAGTTTGCACACTGCAGGTTTTCGAGTCATTCGAGTACTGTTTTGCAGATAAATTCTATGTCAGGACCGGAAGTGAGGATTGTGCATAAATTTCTTCCTTAATTTTTCACAGCAGCTTCAAACAACAAAAATAAACTACATTTCCCACGATGCAGAAGGAAATAAGCAACACAATTCTGCCAATCAGCATCCTGGAGCTCTGTGAAGAGGTAGGTAATTTCCTGTCCCTCCACTTTCTTCACTGCTCCAGCAGCAGATAAGTGTTACTTCGCCTTCTCCTGACTGAAATAAGCGTTTTTCATCTTGTCATACTGTTTAGATAATATCATTGAAATTTCTTGTTTGTATTACTGTTTAATTCAGCTCTCTTTAGTTGGTGCCACCTTTTATTCTTGTTCAGACGGCTGTGGGATCTGTTTTCGGATTCCTTGTATGATTGAGTTTTGGTGGGCAGGGACTACGCTTTGGCACCTTGGTCCTCTGACAGCCAGGGTGCACTTCCTGTTGGGTCCTGCATTGGTTCTCCCGCTGCTATAAACGCAGTTCTTCGACGGCTCTGTGGCAGAGAGTGCAATGATCTGTGCACCTGGCTACCACCTCCCACTGAGCTGAGTGCACTGGATTGCAGGTCCCAACTCCCCGTAGCCTGGAGCGATATGCCCCACCAGGGTCTGTATGCTAGTGTCTGCACAAGAGTGTCCCAGGCTCCGCCCTATTGAAGAATATTTGCACAGGGCGAAGCCTCTTCCTCATCCACGGCTCCGCCACTTAATACAGTTGGTCTCCCGACATCATTAATTGCTTACCCTATGGGGTCTACATTTGGCACTGCCACTCAAATATTTATAGGCTTTGGCTGTCATTTCTGTTGCACTCAAGACCTATAATGTATCAAGGAGAAACAGAGTCTTATGTAGAGGAGGAGGAGATGGAATGTGGCCCTCGGAACACACATCTTGCGGGGGCAGTGGATGCCTCAGTCCAGAAGGCCAGAACAACAGCTCTGGCACTTCTGGAGAAGAAGCTCCTCAAGCTCGTGGGTGCCTGCCCATAACCTCAACCCAGGAGGAAAGATCTCCCGGGACCCAAAGGGTCAACAGAACCCCTGAGGCAGCCAGAACCAACTAAATGTTGACCCTCCTCAGATGGCACTTTTGGCCACCTCAAAAAGGCATTTTTGGTGAGTGAGCTGCTACCTGGGTGCATTCCTGGCTTGGATCCCATTCCCAATACTGCAGATCCTTTTGCAGGGAACTGTCCATCCCCCATTATAACACCACTGCCTCCCCCCTTCCTCAGATGGAGACAAGGAACCAGGAAGGCCATGGTGTTCCAAAAATGATAACTCTGCCTCTGCCCCTTACCTGGGACCCCAGGTGGAAACCATGCTAGCTGACATTCTGGATCCAGACAACATTTTCCACTCTAGGTCTACTGAATGGATCCCGGCAGACAAGATGGCAGCTCATGTGGCAGGACGGCTAGACAAGCCACTGGACAAGGAGGCCCGCAATAGACTAAAAGCAGAATGCCCCCACCCTAAATGAGAAAGGAAGGTTTTCCTCTCCCTGAAAATTGATACAAAGATGGCCACATTTCTGGCAAAATATATTATGAACCTCAAGAAAGGCATAGAACGCTCTTGGCGGTCATGCCAGGATAAGCTTTTGGATATGGAGGGTCCCTTGACTAAGATACTAGACATGGCAGAGGAGGCCAAACAGTGGGGCTCCCTTGTCTTCCCTTAAAACCCTCTCCAGGTGGGCACAGACAGCCATAATATTTTTAGAGAATCCCAATTGTGCAATGTCTGTGGAGAAACACAGGTCCCTTCTTATTAAGGTCGACCCCAAGTTGGGGAGCTAGCCTCTGCGGAAGCGGGACCAGTGGTTTTGGGGGGAACTCTTTGGAAACCCTTTTATAAAAGAGCTGGGAAAGTGTGTCTCCACATTTACATCCCTTGACAAAGTCCAGGCGTCTATCAAAAAACTGTTTGCCACCATGGTTTTTCCCAGGGCTGGCAGAGTAAGGGGGCGCTCAACCTGCCACTCCTACAACAGTGCCTCCCAACCGGGACAGTATGTCAGGCGAGGCTCCTATCAGGACCAAGCTAAATATGGTGTTTTTTCCTCCCCTCCAGGGGAGCAGGAAGAGGCTGTTTCAACAGAAGCACTTCCAGAGGCACGGTCCCCACCAATACCTATAGAGTTAAGAGTGAGTTCCTCGCATCAGATTGTGATGGGCAGCAGACTAGCACAGTTCTTGCACAGCTGGACTCAACTGACCGGGGATGCACAGGTACTCCAGATGGTCAGGGGATTCTATACAGAGTTCTGTAGGTCGCCCGTACGGTCCTCCCCGCCTCGTCCTCTAGTATTTTCAGATTCCCAGGCTCATCTCATAGATCAGGAAGTTGCAAGCCAGGAGCCAAAGCGAGCCAATATCAGATCATCCCTCCATTCCAACGGTTTCATCAACAACATCTTCGTGGTAGAGAAGAATGACAAAGGCTTCTGCCCAGTAATAAATCTAAGGGAATTCAACGAATGACTGGTTTACCACCACTCCAAGATGGAGGGTATCCATCTGCCTAGGAACATCTTATGTCAAGGAGACTGGTTGGTTCGCCTAGATCTTAAGGATACCTATCTCGCAATCCCTATTTTCCAGCTTCATTGCCACTTTCTGAAGTTTGTATGTCATCACCAGACCTATGAGTTCTCGACATTCCCATTTGGACTGTCATCAGCACCTTGGTGCTTTATGAAGTCCTAAAACCGGTGATGGAATTTTCTCAGAATGCCGGGCATTCAGCTCATTGTGTATTTCAATGACATCCTGCTGATGGATAAATCTCCAGAATTGTTAAAAAGACACATGGCAACTGTCACCTCCCTCCTCAAAGACCTAGACTTTGTGATCAACTATGAGCAGCAGCGGCCGGCACAGGTAAACGCGGTGGGGAGGGCGGGGGCATGGCTGGGTGGTATGGGGGAAGTCAACAGACGACGGAATAGGTATAATTAAATAAATAAATAACACCTATTCCATCGTCTGTCGGCTTTCCTCCCTGCCGCGCCCTGCCCTGCCCCACCCCACCCACTGCGCTTACCTGTGCTGGCCGCCGCTGACTATGGGAAATCAAAGACGTCACCCTCGCCAGAAACTGCACTTTCTATGATTTCTGATAGACTTGTTGCAGACTTCCCTAAGTCTTCCCACCAAAAAGATGTCCAAGATTCACCAAGAGCTGAGAAGAGTCCTGACCAAACCAAAGCCTTCCCTCTGCCAGCTAACACAGATAGTGGGTCTACTATTCTCTTCTATGCAGGTGATTTTCCCAGGGCCGTTCCACTACAGGGCACTCCAGCGCCTCAAGACATCCCACCTCAGGAGGGGATTCACATATTTTGAGTTGGTGCGGCTGTAGGAAAAAGCCGGAGAGGAGATCAAATAGTGGTTATGGCACATGGAATCGTGGAAGTGAAGAGCAATCATCGGTTCTGACCCGGAAATCATCTTCAAATCTGACATCAGCAAGCTTGGCTGGGGTACTTGGTGCAAAGACTCATCTACAGGACAAAGTTGGTCAGATCAAGAACAGCACATGCATATCAACTGCCTGGTACTCTTGTCCGGTACATTTGTGATCCGATACTGAATCAAGATCAGGTCAAAGTGCTGTGTGCTCCTCAGGATGGACAATGTCTCGGCGGTGAGGTATATCAATGATCTAGGAGGAATGAGGTTGAAGGTTCTCATGACCATACCACAGGAGTTCTGGCAATATTGCCTCCTCAACCAAATCTTAGTGGTGGCGAACAGGGTATCAGACTGGAATTCCAGACACCTCAGAGAGTCGAGCATGTGACAATTAGACCCACTGATGTTTGCTTTCCTGCGTCAGCTTTTGGGACCATTCTCGGTTGACCTATTTGCCTCCAGAAACCCAGGTACTTCAGCTGGAGACTAGATCCGGGGGAACAAAGAAGTCTCCCTGCAGGATTGGAGTCGGAACAGGGCTTTGTCTTTCCACCTTAATCAATGATGCTGAGGGTCTCGGCACAGGTCAGGAGACAGGAGGCGGACATGGTTCTTGTTATACCCATCTGTAGATCACAAGCATGGTTTCCAGTTGTACTGGGACTTTCCTGGGATTCTCTAAACTGTCTCCCCCAATATCATCATGTTTTGAGGAGTCCAGAGGGCCTTCATCATCACATGGTCCAGGAATGCAGGCTATCCATGATGGTATGGAGGATTCCAGACAGACATGGAAAATCTCAGAGCTCTTGGTGCAAGCTCAGGAGCTTATCCACAAGGCATGGGCAGAAAGGACTTCTAAAAGAGATAGGTCAGCTTAGAAATGATGGCTGGGTTGGTGTATTCAATGAGAACTGGATCTCGTGGAATTGAACTTCGTTCACATTTTGAATTTCCATTTAGAGCTGGCACATCAAGGTATGGTTTACAGGTCAGTAAATACCTTTAGATCTGCCATCTCAGCAGGCCATCTTCCAGTAGACGGTCTACCAGAGGTGGAGCACCCACTGGTTTGGAAACACCCTTGAGGCATCCACCTTTCTCTCACACCAGAACCAAGGTATTCTGCCCTGTTGGGTGTTAGCTGCGTTCTTAATCACTTCCCAACTTGGCCTCAGAATAAATATCTGAGCAGGAAGGAGCAGTCATGTAAGTTGGCTATGTTGTTGTGCATGGTCTTGCAGAAGAGTGTCCAAATTCAGAGCTATAGACTTGTGGGCAGGATGTTTACCCCTGATGGGGTCACGTTTAACCTTTACAGGTCTACGTAGACCCATTCTAGAGTGATCTTTAGGGATTCACCAAAACTGTGCATAGTGGACTGTCTGAAATCCTATGGGTACGCCACAGAAAAGGTCATGCAAAAGGGAAAGCAGCAGTTACTCATTACCCTTAGGAAGCCCTTTAAAGTGAGTTCATCCACAACCATCGCTAGGTGGATTCGCTGAGTCATGTGGGAATCTGGTCTCGACACAAGCCTGTTTGGTGCTCACTCTGGTAGAGAAGCGATGGCTTCCAAGGCATTCTAAGTGGAAGCAAAGTTAGAGGACATTATGAATACAGCAGATTGGTCTACTTTAAACCCTTCGTGGACATCACTCCTCTAGTGGTAAGTAAACTTTAAACGTGCGTAATTCTCAGCTCCGGTCCTGACATGGGATAAAAATTATCCTAGCAGGCGTAAGGGAAAGTTTCAATTCTATTTAGGACACAGAGGCAAGGATTATCTCACCCCACAAAACTCCAGGTTATGTGCCTCCTGTCCATTTAGTATGTTGACTAATTGACAAAAGAGACATTCTTCGTTAGAGGGTAAGTAATCATTTTAATGTGACATTTAAATATTCAGGTGTTTTAGGGTTAATGATGACTATGATAATGAGGGTTTAGGACATTTATTACAACCTTGTCTTTATTTAACAGGAAATAATCAGAAGACAGATTAACTATGCAGTTCACCTTCACGGCGGCTGTCGTACGAAGAGGAGAGACAGGAAGTGACAATACCTCTTCACAGAGCTCCAGGATGCTGATTGGCTGGATTGTATTGCTTATTTCCCTCTGCATCATTGGAAATGTAGTGTATTGTTGTTGTCTGAAGCTGCTGGAGGAAATAAAGGAACACAGTTATGCATAAGTCTCACCTCTTTGTCCCTAATAGAATTGAAACTTTCCTTTACGCCTACTAGGACATTTTTCATTCTTGCTGCTTTTCACAAATAGCATATGTCTGGGAAAAACCCAGAGGTGCAGATTTTACTGTACAGCTCATAATCTGATTCCTACCGTAAACTCCTGTCTCCTCCTGACTCAGGATTAATAGAAAACTTGTAGTGAACACCTTAGCTGTGGAGTGAGGAGAGTGAAATTGAGGTCTTTTTATTTTACTATTAAAGTGTGCAAAAAGACAATATCTGTTACAGTTGGTAAACTGATATGGTAGTCTCTGTTGTCCTGATTATTCTGTGGGTGGATTGACAATGTAAGTATTTTAAAAGGAGATTGCAGGAAGAGTTCTTAGGCCTTAGAAGGGGCACCATAGTCAGACTTTGTCTAATGCATGGCCATGCACGAAGAGATTGAGTGACATCTCAAGAAGAAATCAGGGATTAATGTTTGCTAATTCTCCACTGAAGCAAATATTGCCATAGGCAACTCTACCTACATAATCAGATATAGATTTACTGATACCTATGGACTTATTTACAGTAGGGTTGAAAGAGAACTTCTCTAATGAAACAGTGGTAGGATCATCTGCATTTTCCCACCTTTTATGATGGCTCATTCAATGCTGACAGACCCAATGCTGCATCCTTCACTGATTCTGCCATTTGGACCCCTATCATGCAATGATGGATGTTGCCCAAAATGGTACTACAAAAATGTAACCTTGACTGAATCTCACCTTTTTCAGTTGTGCTACATCTATGGATTACTGACATGTAACCTGTGGTGGTCTTGCATGGAAAGACCAGCAATTGTCCCTGCCATGCTAGGAGAAACCTACCAGCATGTCAGGAACACTTGAAACGTAGACAAAGTATAAGTGCTCTCAAGTTAGAAGCGCAGTTTCAGTTCCCACATAAGATAGCACAATTCCATGTTACCAAATGGGCACAATGGAATTGTAGTTACAGAATTAACACCACCCCAGGACATAAAAAGCTGCAACTCCAAGGACAAGTATGTTTCAAAAGAGCAGGGCGTCCTCTGTCAGATTAGTGGGGGTGTTTCCTCTGCCACCTGGTGATCTGAAACTACGCCAGTATATCAACTTGATACCTGTACTGTACCCTGTTGACTTTTGGCTAAGTTCACGTTCTAGAAATACCATATTCATGCATACATATACACACATCAATTACTAAAACAAATGAAGAATCTGTCCATAAATAGAGACCATTTGTGTCTGTAGGACTGTGGAAGGTGTGGTGAGGGGTGGGGGGGGGGGGCCTTGTTTTTGGAGTAATCGGCTGCTCCTTTGGAAGGTCCTTATCAAGGGCAGCTTATCGTGTTTAATTCCTCGGTGCTCCGCAGCCTTTGGGCTAGAACTGCACTATAGAAATACCACATACATACATAAGTACATGCATACATACATACTGAACACATGCACAAGAGAAAATATGTGATATTGGTTGTTCATTATTATCACTAGTAACTTAAAAGAAATTTCGTTTGTGAAAGTGATAATTCACTGTCACTTTGCCATCCATGAGAAGCAGGTCTCATCCAGACACAGCAGTCAACAAGGGCGCAGAAATTGGCTACCTCTGAATAGGGTATACTCAAAACTGACATCCACTAGAATCAACAAAAAGTTAATTTAAAGTTGTGAAACAATATATAAATCGACATGTTTTTTCCGGTGTGTTTTACATGCTTAATCTGGATTACTCCTCGTCGAAAATTAGACATGGACTTCTCCCTGTGAGTCGATGACTTTTCAAAACTGTAAAATACCACAAAAATTGTAGTCTACTCGGAAAAAAATTCAGAGTTGGTAGAAAATAGTCAAATACCTGTTGACGTGTCACCATCAGAGACTTTAACTCTCATATTTAAAACTACATGTATGATTTTGTAAGTATTTTACAGCATCGTATTTTCATAATATATTGGTAAAAAGGTGTTAGGAGTATAGGAACAGGCACTATCTTAATTTACCATCGATTAGAAATAGTGCCACTCCAAAATGTTTTGCTAGACGGCCCCTTATGTACTACTTGGCTGGTGGTCGGAGAAATAACAAAGTAACTTCTCTTTAAAACCAACTGCCAAATAAATAACAGAGATTGTCTACTGTTTGAATGGCCGATGAGCGACAGCAAAGAAACTGCACTATTTAGTCAGTGAATAATACCCAAAAATATGTGTTATGTGGCTGGCATCCAGAAACACAATTTGTTCACATTTTAGACAACCAAATGAATTTTAAAATATAATATTAATCTTGAGTTAAGGTTACTGTTGGTGTAAGCAACAATAGTATCTATGCGAAGAATCTTGTATGTCTTTCACTAATTTGTGAAAGCAAAGCTGAACGACTAAAAAGAGTAAAATGCCCATTTGGAATCAACCCAGACATGTTCACTAATTTCTCCTTTTCACAATTTTGACTGTAAAGGCCCCTTTCGGTATTACATAGGTGTAGATTTACAACTTCACAAAAGTTTCCAAGAATATGCCTGGAAACCTGTGACAATCACTGGTTTTCCGACGTGCTTCTGGAAAAGCTTTATGAATTCCATTTTCTCATGCGGAAATATACAAGTGCATATTTTTGAATGATAGAACCTGCAGCACCGGTGCAAATGCATTTTACAGCAATTTTTTTTCTCCACTGGGAAATCATTGGGGGATGTTCACAAGAACGTGTGATAATTATCGCAAAATTAGCTTAACGCAACTTTGCACATCGCAGTCTATTGCGGGAAAATAACGCTGTGTTAACGTTGTATTCTCAACACGGCGGTACCATGCGATAGTCTCACGCTAACGCGCAAAATGTCTGCGAAAACATTACTGGGACGGCGATGAAAACCCAAACCCGAACGCGAAAAAAGTTGCGATGGGCCCAACCGCGATAAGACAATCAGCGAAAAGCAGCGCCATGCCTGCAATTCACACGTCAGGCGGGAAAAACCACTACAAAAGCACCAAAAAATAACACAAACAGAAAAAAAAACTACAGCGACGCACAATGGAGGCAGCCGGAGCAGTGACAGAGGACGGCCAGAACCACAAGCCCCCCGGAGGAGCAGGCTGGTACCTCGGGGACAGGGAAGGGCAAGGAAAAGAAGAAGAGGAAGACGCGGTTCAGTCCGCAGGAAAACAGGATCCTGATCATGGAGGTGGTAGAACACCATCAACATCTGTTCGTCACCTCCACTGTGTCATTGGCAACAAGAAATGGAATATGGCAGTCCATCGTGGACAAGGTGAATGCAGTCGGAGTGCGGAGGAGGACAATGGACGAGGTCAAGAGGCGCTGGAATGAAGTGAAGCGCAAGACCAAGCAGAAACTCGCCAACAACCTGAAGGCAGCAATGCAGATTGGAGGTGGGAGTCCAGCGCCACAGGAGGAGCTGGATTAGATGGAGGAAATGGTGTCCACAGTCATCAGTGGGGAGACGGTGGCAGGAGTCGGGGGACCGGACACTGCTCAACATGACCCGACACAACAGCAACAGGGTGAGTAACGACCAGGGACTGGGGGGACGGGGTGAGATGGGCACAATGGCACACATGCACAATGAAGTATAGCACACTGCACACCCACAATGACTCTGGATTATGTCCCTGAACCCCTTGGCACACTGCAGCACACATAGCAACTGCACGTAGGCCCTCGTCGACTATGTGCCCAGAGGAGTCCCTCCCACACATCACTCATCTCACTACCAACCAGTGGCGGCTCCTCCATGGGGGCGTCGCCCCACTACTTTCTCGCAGTGCGAGAAGGCAGAAACATAAAGTGGTAAAACTACCATTTTATGTTTCTGCCTCTCGCACTGCGAGAAAGCAGAAGTGCCTGGAGTGCCTGGTTGTAGGCGGGCGGGTGGGCGGTCCTGCTCGAGGGCAGGGGGGAGTGGCTTTGCCCACTGTTGTGGGTACTGACTGTTTGGTCGGCCCCAGGGCCGAACAAAGCAGTCATGCGCACTCCCTTTTTCTCTATGTAGGCTGCTGCATGCCTCCGCGCCTGCTCTACACATGAAATGTATGGCTGCATGCCCGCTCTCCACACCGGTGCGCCTTTGCTGTGTCTACAAAACACGTTCTTAGAACGTGGGCTGGTTCTCCCCTCAGGACTGCGGCCAGGCAGAAGGCTTTGCTGTGTACCATCCTTATACCAGGTCCGTGGGATGTCCCGGCGGTTCTGCAGACACAGCACTAGTGCAAGCCGGAGTCACCGGTCCTGGGGCCCTTGTGACTTAGGGAACCTGTAAAGAGGAGGCTCGCACAACATGCTACCGATTTCAAGGGGTTGGGTATTTCTACGTATTTGTGTGTGTGTCCAGAGTTTCTGTGTAGACACGAGAGCCTGACGCCGGTGCCACAACGCAAGGCTTTGACGTGTGTATATCTGCTCCTGCCGCCACCGTGCACATGGCACGTCCACACACAGCGGTCTGTGTGCCATGTACTCGTGAACGCAGCCCTCGCAGGACAAACAGCACACCAGGGCCCCGTGCACAAGGTCACATAACACTTCTGGCCAATCACCCCCGTAATCGTACACAGTACTGCTGCTAAACACAACAGGCCTCTGCAGTGAGTCGATGTATGGCTGACACTTGTATGTATTTGGAATTGGAGGCACACCGCTTCTGGCCAATGACCCCCGTAATCGCACACAGTACTGTTGCTTCACAGAACGTGCCTCTGGGCACTCGATGTGTGGCTGGCACATGTGTGTATTTGGAATTGGAGGCACATGATCACACACAGCTTCTGGCCAATCACCCCCGTAATCGCACACAGTGCTGCTGCTGCACACAAAGGGCCTCTGCAGGTAGTCGATGTGTGACTGGCCCATGTGTGTATTTGGAATTGGACCACAAGTTTAGTCTCCCCAGACGTTGGCTATCTATAAAATCACAGACATTTTGCATAACCTCATTAGCAGCTGGGTCTCTGTTACATTTTTGCATTTTGTTTTAGCCTCGGTAACTTCAATAATGGTGCAGAAAAAGGAGTCTGCACTGTTTGCCTTTTTGGGTCATCAGGGATTTGACCACGCATGGTCACTGAATAGCCTTTTGCTCAAAATCAGTTCATAGGGAAGACGGTAAGGCTGTGAGTAATATCGTCTAAATAATGCGAATAAAACACAGCTGAGCATATGCAGAGAGTGGGCCTGTGTGTGGACGGGAAACAAGTTTATTTTGAAGAGGTCCCTTGCTTTAAATGTGCCTTTGCTGCTGCATGAAGGGGGCTCGGGACAAAATAGTTTTAGTAATGGGGGTGCTGCATGTGGCTCAACAGACAACAGATCGCCTGCTACCAGAGAGATAAAGGAAAGCTCATCATAATGAGGTCGTTAGCCAGCCACGTGGGTGACATCAAACTCCCCCTTGCCTACTTTGGTTCAAGGCCATTTAAAATAAATGTGGTAAAAACTTCACCTCTTGCACTGGTGTGATGCCTACTGCAGTTTCGTATCGTCACAAGCCCATTACATCCATGTTGGTCCTGGCAATTTATTCTGATAGTTCAACTGTCCTAAGAGATTTATGGAGATGTTGGGGCATTTTTGTGCATCTCCTCTACCAAATACTCTTACGTGTGGTAAAACTATGTTTTGCTGTGAAGCAGCTGAAGGGGACTGTGGAGTTATGAGTTGACTATTTCACATCGTTGCATAAATTCGGTTTACACCACGTTTAGGTAGGCCTCAGTTCAGGTAATCCATTTTAGTGGATGGGAAACGTGTAGAGGTGTCACCGGCCTAGGGGTATAGTCAGACCCTGAAGTTGACAGACACCTCGCACACCTCGTCTACACTCTTAACACCCCTGCGGTGACTTCCAGGATTCAAGGGCGGTTTTAGGAAATGCTATTGGGCACTCAAGTCACACAAACAATAGGGGTGAGGCCATTTCCTTAACTTTTGCGCCCCATCACTTCATTAACCTTCTTGCTTGCTCAAATTTGCTTGAAAATGCGCCATTTGCCCACTCTTTTTTCTAAATTTTCTTGGTGGAGAACCCCCTAAACCCCCCTTAGGTCGTTCGGGCTCGCTGGCTACGCTTGCCGCGGTGCTCTCCAATGCACATTTTACGCCCCACTACTTTTAAATGTCACCAGCCGCCACTGCTACCAACCCATGCACATGTGCTGAACCCAGCAAAGCTGCGGATCCGTGAGCCACACTGACAATGCAAGTGACACTGCATGACGATTAGCATGGCTGCAGTCCGATCACCGTGACATGGTGCACGCCACCACACTGTGGTGGCGGAGTGTGGACCACATCCGTAAAGGAGCAGGTCACACTCTGACACATCCACCTGCACAGACAACCCCTGACGTCAACTACACATCTGCGGACAAACCATGCCCCAGAGTCCCAACTGCCACCAAGACCCAAATCCACCCTAGTCTGCAACATCTCAGCACTGTATGGGCACAGATGTCGAAGGCACACTGCCTGAAAGGGACAAGGGGCCGCCAAATCAGAGCTGCAGGGGCGACCCCCCCCAAAATGCAGCACACACACATGACATTCTGAGCACATCAGCATTGGCAACAATTTGATACAGACTGAAACACGTTAACAACAGGACAGAGGACACCACAGGTGCTGCCTGTGTGTAGAAACTTGCCAATCACATTTGGCATAGCAGGGAAATGTGAGATGTCAATGTACAGGCACAAACACATATCCGTGATGTTGTCGAAATGTCCACTGTCCCGCATCAAATAGGCAGCACCTCCTGGACAGCCACAATGTACATTGCCATGCAGTCTGTATGTGAACTTGTACAATGCGTCAACACACATGTGAACACAATGTAATACTGCATCTCCACTTCACATTGCAGAGGGAGCATCAACACCTCCTGCAGAGCAGACCCAACAACTCTTCACCGATGACGGGGAGGACACCTCCGACATCGACACCGAAGCCCTCCAAGACCTCATCGACTGCCTCGGCACCCCATCTCCAGGAGCAGGGCAGGCCAGCTGCATCGAGGAGATCCCACCCCCTGCACAGACCACACAGCAGGACGCACCTACCACCCCGGCCGTCTCCCAGGACCCCCACGAACAACACATGGCCTTCCAACGCCGTATGTTGGAGGCCCAGGAGAAGATGGCCGATCAGGTGCGGGTGGGGTTCGACCTCATGGCAGCCAAACTTGATGGCATACATGGGTGTCTGATTCCCATCAGGGACCACATACAGTCCCTGACGGACACCCACAGTCCGCTCCATGCTCTCCAACGATCCATGGCTGACATCGCTGGAGTCATGATACTGAGACAAGAACACCTGTCCAGTCAGAGTGGCTCCAGCGATGTCAGCCGGGAGTTGGGACAGATGCGGGGGCACATGGAGAACATGGAGCGGATGACGGTGGAAAGAATGGCTGCCACGGCTGCACACCAGCGAGTTGTGGCTGGGACCTTCCATGCCCTGCAGCACATCGTCATGGCATTGCTGCCTCAAGGCCTTGCGCAGATGAATGCTGCTGCTGCTTCTACCTCCACATCTCTGCCCCCTGATGTGTCAGTGCCTCGCAGTGCGGCAGGCAATCCACCTCCGGCCCTGATGTGTCAGTGGCACACAGTGCGGCCAACAAACCACCACCACCCACGTGTGAGGCACATGTGACATCAGAGGACAAAGATGCGGGTGAAGCAACCTTACTGGTACGGAGGAGGCAGTAGCATTCATCTCCACCATATGGCCTGTTTCTGCTTGGTCCTGCCCTTTACATCATCAGCTTCCACTGTCCCCTGATGCACTCTGCGACACTCACCTTGGACCTCGACATGGACTGCCATATTCTGTTTGGTTGCCAATGACACAGCGATCAGACTGCGAACTGCACTCTTCCTCTTCCGTGGTACTTGTCATTCCCTGAAGGACTCTGGCTGGCCCTCCACGGGCCGAATATGTGAAGTGGGGTTTGCATGGCCCTGTACTGCTCCAGCTGCACCACTCCATTGGATGTGAATAAAACATTGTGATTCGCACAGATGTGTCATGTCTTTGATCATTCAAGTATGAAACTATGGATGAATGTAGGGTCAGTGATTCCCCCTTACGTCCATGTTGCTCATGTCGTGGGACTTGCGTCGCAGGGTGCAACATTGTCGATTGCGGGCCGTGTGGCGCAGACACAGCAACAGAGACACACGCATCAGTTGGTTTCCTGTGCAGCCCAGATATGAACCACGCCCAGACGCAAGGGATATTTGTTCACACCCCTACGCTGGCCTGGCGTATGCCGAGCCAGCCCACTCGGCTTACGTATAAAGGGGGGGACGACGACGCAACATGTCCCAGTTCTTCCCCACTGCCTGAGGTGACATGGCTGCGTCCGCCTGCCATATGACGAGGCTCAATCAGATAGGGTCCATGACTTGCGTTGCACGGAGTCGGTGGCACCGGTTACACTGCGGCCGGCACGGGCCTACCGCCACGGGATGGTGGCTTTCTGTGCACTGAGGTAGGGGCACCTTAAGTGCTGAGCGGGTGTGCAGCCTGCGATGATGCCGTGTGCACTGATATGATCTCTGCCATTGCAAAATCAAGACCAGAATCAAGTGTGCGACCTGGTGAACTGCAGTGGAGGCCTGAGCCAGCGGGCAGTGCGGGCCTACCGCCATGTGGCATTGACTCGCGGTTCACAGAGTTAGTGGCACCTATGGAGCTGAGCGGGTGTGCAGCCTGCGATGATGACGTGTGCACTGATATGATCTCTGCCATTGCAAAATCAAGACCCAGAATCAAGTGTGCGACCTGGTGGACCACGGTGCGTGGCTACATGATGTGGAGGCTGCCAAGGTCGCGGGCCCCGGGCTTGGAGTTTGCACCGGCACGTGGTGGACCCTCTTGGAGACACGCCGGTGGCGGAAGGTGAGCAGTGAGGCCTGTGTGTGCAGGGGCTGGCAATCCCCGCTGGGCGGCGGGAGGGGCTGGGGTGCACCAGCCTGTGTGCGCAGGGGCGGCCAAGCGATGTTGCCGTGTGCAATGATATGTACTCTGCCATCATTAGCTGTGGACTCTGTTTCAGATGAGGGACCTGGTGGCCTGCAGTGTATACCGGCACGTGGTTGGAGACACACCAGTGGCAGCAGATGAGCTGTGAGGCCTGGGTGCGCAGTGTCGGCACTGTCTCTCCCTGTCCCTCTCTTCCTTTCACTGTCTCTCTCTCTCTCCCTCTCTTTCTCTATCTTTCTCTCTCTCACTCTCCCTCTCTTTCTTTCACTGTCTCTCTCTCTCCCTCTGTTGCTCTCTCTCTCCTTCACCCTCTCTCCCCCTTTCTCTCTCTCCCTCTCTTTCACTCTCTCTCTCTCTCTCTCTCTCTACATTTCTTTCTCTCTCTCTTTCTCTCTGTCCCTTGTTGGGCGCATGAAGCACCTTCTTATGTTCAATTTTGTCTTGCAGGTTTTGACTTGCAGATTGTCCAGAGGAGACCCGCCATGACTCTTCCACTTATTGGTGTTGAGTTAAATTTGAATGAAATAATCATTTTTGGAATTCTAAGATGTATGAATGTTTTTCCTTTTTCTGGCCACACATGAATGTTAATTGTTGTACTTGTGCGACATCAGGCGAATTGTTGTGTTCATGAATTTGTAAGGCAGATGTGAGATATCTTTGTCCGGGGGGGGCCGGGGTAGGGCCCGGGGGGTCAGGGGGGGGAAGGGCCTGGGTGTGGTGGCGGTGGGTGTTGTGGCCCTCTTGGGGCTCCGAGCTGCATGATCAGTGGCTCCATGGCATCTGTTGTTCTTCAGGTGTGGCTCTGGGCTGGGCTCCCTTTCATGGTGCAGGTTGTCGTCCGACTTAACACCAGGTAGGAGCAGGTGTTAAATCCCTGCTGCTAACGCGCCTTATCGCATGTTTTTGATTCTTATCGCCGATCTGGCTGGTCGTTGAGAATGTTGCGCAGTGGTGTTTCCGCGGCTTTTTGCACGGGAACGCCTACTCTGCATCTCATTAGCGTTAGTTGCCGGTGTCATCCGTGGCGATGTTTTTTGCGGCTGCTATCGCAGGAAAACTGGCGATATCGGCTGTTAGCACCAGCTTGTGAATAGGGCGATGAATCTATCGCCACTTTGGCTGCGATAAGGTGCCGCTAACTCGGCGATAAGTCCTTGAGAATATGCCCCACTGTCTCTTACCTCTACATCATCACCCATTCTTGGTATGTTCCTTTTCCCCTTTCCACTTTGAAAAGTGATTTACTCCTAACGTTGACAGTAGAAAATCTCCGACCTAATTGAAATTGGTTTACCCTGCCCTTAACAGAAGCCAATTTTCCCCTTCTGACATTGGAAAAAGATTTAGAGGCAGATGTACAAATCCTTTTTGCAGTCACCAGCCCTGCAATTTGGAAAATCACATGGTTTGAGGTTGCAAAATCGATTTGTACTATATACAAAAGTGTTTTTAGGAGTCCTAAAAGTCTTTCAAGTTCATAAAAGGACTTTTGCGACCCTTTCCAAATTGCAAATAGGAGGACGCAAGAAAGGGGTGGCCCCCCTCCTATTTATCAGTTGCAAAAGAATGTATGACCACAGTTGCAGTCCCAAAGCAATGATCAGATACCAACAGTGCTTTAAGTGGATATATAGAAGTGCTAGTACTCACTATCCAGAGTACCTGTTTGCTCTTGAGAAGTGCGAGTTCTCTCCTATTAAATGTATTGAAGCAGTGCTGGGAGGTCCAGGTACTCTCCCATTCAAATTAAAAAAGTGCATGTACTCGAAATCTGAACAGTAGTTGCTCATTTAAAGCACTGGTTACCGATCCCAGAGATGAGGTGGTAGCTGATTCACAAAAGGGAAACTGTCCCAGTGGGACAGCTTCCTGTTTGAGAATCGTCTCGGGATGGCCGAAGAAGTAGCAGGTGGTGGTTTTGAGGAACATGACCTGCTCCTGTCCACGTCTTCCCAAACAGGAAACATTTCTTTTTAAAGCGACATCTGCCTCTCTAAGGAAGCAGTCTTCTTTAAAAAAAAGTTTCCTATTTGGGAATGTAAATGAAGGGATGAAAGTCTGCTGTCCCTCACAGGCTTCCATTTCTGCATTCACAAGCAATCATGGTGCGTTGCAAATTGTGACCTGCCTTACTTATTTTCATTAGCCATTCCCGTGAATAGAGAGTTTGTAATATCCTAGGTAGGATTGCAAAATGCACACCCTTTTGCAAACCAGTTGTGTGCAAAGTGTACATCCTGGTTTGGAAATAGGTGTTTGTACATTTGGTCCATTCTCCTGGTCTTGACAGGAGATAATTTCTGAACTTTTTTAAGGTGGCTTTGCGAATAACCGCAACTTTGCGAATAACCACAAACGTACAGTTTTGTGTGTGGGTTTCACACGTAAGGGCATTCACACTCTGTAACAGTCTCCTCCATTCCCCCTCTTGGCTTGAAAATAATTGAGTGAGAAGGAAGATAGAAGTTGACATTGGGTCAGAGGGCATAACTCTGACAAGAGTACATGATTTTGGTGGGGATTGCACTCTCCTACAACAGTTGCACGTAAGGACATCAATAAAACAATGCTAACATATAGTTCATTGATCCTATGTAGCTTCTAAAGTTATAACGCGCACTGCTTACTAATATTAAAAACTGACTTTAATTACATTTTCCAGAAGTCACACTGAAGAAACAGACACACATCAGCAACCCATTACATTCCAAAGACTTCTCCAGAGCTGCAACAAACTATACCCACAAATGCATATACCATCTTACAAAATCCCTCCCAAAATGGAATTCCTTATATATATATATTAAAACAACATCAAGTACTTGGATAGAGAATATCTAATTATAATCAATCTGCATAGATGAATATCCAAATATATAGCTGTCTTATAGACTATGATAAATAGCAAAACATTCCACGATTATAGTAAGCAATTGCATACCGGTATAACATGAGATTTTCACAATAATTTAACGATGTAAGTGTGATTCATTCAGAAGACTACAGTGCATAAATTGCTTGTGACTAGCACTATGACCCTTTAGCAGTGCAAGTGTCCTGCACAATGGTGGCCCTAACACACGAAAAATCATGGAACTTTTGAACTCTTTGTAAATCTTTGTACGTCCCCCAATGTGGCCCGATGTGAGTCCTTCCTTAGCTAGTAATACCCTATAGCAAAAGTCTTCGATCCCCTTTTTATTTAAATGGCCTCAATAATTTATCTTTTTACTGTCCGAGTCCCTTTCATATAGTGACCTTTTCCTCTTTATTCCATTGACTTGTTAGTTTACATTTGCTCTTTTCGTTTCTTTTACCTTTCATGAACAGGTTATGCAGTTGCAAATATGGATATACATGTCCTTTGATTTTTTTATGGCAAAGGCTCCAGTGGAATATGCAATAATATATATATATATATGATATATAATATGGGGAGTTGCAAGTGTATGTTTACTATACACAAAGGACACGACTGTACCAGACCCCTTAATAATTGGCAAGCTTTGCACATTTTAGAATTACATTTTGAGTATTAAATTGATGGTGCGCCCAAAATGCTCTAGTAAATCACTTATCAAAGGTCTGAGTGTTCACAATGGCTCACAAGCAAGCTACAGTACTCAAATAATGTAAAATGACCAAAGCTGTAATGTAAAAAAATGACATACAAACTAAATATTTTCTCTTGGTAAAAGTTACTGAAACTTCTTAACAACCAGAAACATATCAGAGACTTAAAGTACTTTTGAATAAGGAATCTAAAATCATCTCTGGGCATTCTGCACACTCTGTATATCTTGTGTACCCTCTAAAGGATTTTGCAATCATTGCACTATTGAGCTCCAGTTTGGACTACGCTGATTGGGGACTGCCTACTACTCTAAAATACATAAAGTGATAAAAAAAAACAGTAACAGAATACCGCTTCCTGTTCTTTGGCTGGACTCCACCAATATGGCCACAACAAGCTCTTGGTTCTAGAAATGTTCAATACGCTGGCTCCAAGCGGTTGAACATATTAAATCCGGATCTGGTGGACTGCTGAAAAACCTAATTTGGTAGGCCTTTTGCACGAAAAGAGGGCATATGCTTCTGACATTGCTGCTTCCAAGCTTTCTGGAATTAGAAATCCTGCCCTTATCAGGAGAAGACTATTCTTCCAATTCAGAATCATCAGCTTTCGTAGCTCATTTGATAATTAATATAATCTGTATTTCGCTTTAACTGACTTTGAAGCTGACATGCTATGGGTTCCTGGCATCCCTGACGATGTGTGAATAATGTCCCATAAGCAACAAACTACATGTTCATTCAGTGGCCATGCCTGGAGACACTAAATGGCAAGGAATTGCAAGCAAAATGTACAATTGAACCAATTGTGCTAATCCCACGCAATATTCACAGATTTGACACATTACCAGATTTACAAAAACAGGTAAGCCTGGGAATGCGCCAAAAAGATACACCTCCGCTGGAGAGGCGTAACAAGGAGAAATATCTTTATTTCTCCTTGTTGTTTCCTCTTTCTATGGGTGCTGCATTCTGCAGCACCCATAGAAAGAGGGAAAAGCCTCTCATGACTGGTTTTGTGCAGGAAAGTGCCCTTTCCTACACAAAATCAATCTGGCATGGAAAACAGGCACCCTAGCACCATGGTGCAAGGGTGCCTGCATTGGCATCCCATTGTTAGCCAGCGTAGGGGAAAAACAGGAATACGCCTTATTGCCCTAAATACAGCACAATCCTGCTTTTTCCCAGTGGCACATCGCTGCAAGGTGACTTGCTGCGCTACATTTTCATAAATATGCCCCCTGGTGTCTAGTGTGCTTTTTGCCCCACTAGAGTGGGCAGATTATGATAAACCCCTATTCTGTCTCCCCAGGAGGGCATAAAGGCTACCTGGTGACTGGGGATGGCACCTGATGCCAGTACGGGCCAGCCCACCAACCCATTCCTTTATTTTACATGTCTTTCATATGTAGTAGGCTTTCTGCCCCCTGTGATGTGCAGATTAGGGACAAAATCCATTACTATTTACCCCATGTTTCAGAATAACCGCTTGGTACCTAGTTTCTGTGGTGTGAGGCCCAATGCCACGACTGGTTCGCCCCCCCAGCTGTTCCTTTTTTTACACCAATATCTGGATTGTAGTGGGATTTGTGCTTCTTGTGGTGGGTACATGAGCAGTAAAATCCCTACTCTGTATCCCAATTGGGCAAAAAGACTATCTGGTTGCAGGAAAATTAGCCCTCCACCCCATTCCTTTTATAAAAGTTATCACTGATGGCTAGTGGGCTTTCTACCATCCTGGGGAGGGCAGATTCTCTGTAAATGCTAAATTCCACCCACCAGGGAAGCAGAAAGACTTTATGGTGCCCAGGTGAGGGGTACAGAAACTGCTTGCCCTGACTCCACTTGACATAAAAACAAATCCTTGGTGGCTAGTGCGCTTTCTCCCACAAAAGATGCAAATATCACAAATTTACAAACATTGTATATTGTGAGTCCTTACAAACAAGTATAATGTCAAAAAATTATGTGTACTCTTTTTATTTTCATAAAAATCACTGGCAATAATTCTCATGCGTTTAAAATCACAAATTAAAAAGGAACTAATTACAGTCCCTAATCTTGTAATACAGTATCAATTCCTAAAAAGATTAATTGCATAGTATACAAGAAGTGAACCCCTAATGCATGAAAATTCCTTCTTATAAATTAAAAATACAAAACGGACAGAATTGTTTGTGCATTATACTATGTTTTTAAGGACTCACAATATACAATGTTTGTAAATTAGTGATATTTAGATCTTCTGTGCCGGTAGCCGTCCACTTGGTTTTCAAACAGAGTGCCAATCTTTATTCTTTCAATATACACAAAGGGAAAATTAACCTTTTTCTAGTTCTCAACTACCCTGTCCCTTTTGTCAGGTAATGGTGACTCTCTGTCACTTTTGGAGTATTAGGTGTGAGTTACACCTGCCTGTGACAGGGGATGCCCCTTTGAAGCTTGTGAAGTTGGTGGGCACATCCCCCAGGGCATCCTGTCAGGAAGAAATCAGACCTTCTCCCAAGCAAGCCCTTTTTTCCCTTTACTGGGAGCCATTCACATCTCCTTGCAGGTGGTCAGCAGGCTGCATGGTGACAGTCAGGGATTAACTCTGAAAAGTTTACTACTTTAGGAGGGAAAATGCCAACTGTCTAAAAGTGGAATTTTCAAAATAGTAATTTAAAATATGACTTGACCATTCAATTGGATTTTAAAGTATTATTTATGTGAGTCCTTGAACGGTGGTTCTAACTATTACCAAACTGAACTTATGCATTATAAGGTATAAAAAAGTAACCCAGTGCTTTTCAATGGAAAGCCAGCCTTGGCACAGTGAAAAATGTTAAGAAATGTAAAACTTAAATACACATACCCTTTATTTTATATATTAACAAAATAGCACAGGTGCACCATCCAACAAATTAGACAAAAAATTGTATAAAATTAATGTCCACAAGCTTTCTTCCAAGTTTCTTCCTTTAATTTCAAATGAAGTCTTTAAAACATAATCCAGGTGATTTAAGACACAGCCGACGCGTTTCGTCCTTATCAAAAGGACTTCCTCAGGGCAAGTTAATGTTTGATACCGATATTAAATGAAGGATTTAAGTCACCCAGAACGCCAAGTATGAATCACAAATGGACATCCGTCCTTCAATATATTATATATCAAAGCGAATAATGATGCCTTGATCTGAACGAAAGGAGTGGGTGTATGATAACTCCCAAATTTTGTTAATTTTCTATCACTGATCAAAGTTTCCAGAAAAATATAACAGTGATAACATCATTTACGATGACCGACCGGGATCAGTCGGAGCAATCCTCACAGTAGAGAAATAGAAGCCTTAACATTAACTTGCCCTGAGGAAGTCCTTTTGATAAGGACGAAACTGCGTCGGCTGTGTCTTAAATCACCTGGATTATGTTTTAAAGACTTCATTTGAAATTAAAGGAAATTAAAGGAAGAAACTTGGAAGAAAGCTTGTGGACATTAATTTTATACAATTTTTTGTCTAATTTGTTGGATGGTGCACCTGTGCTATTTTGTTAAAATTGCTATTTCTCTGTATGGGAATCACACAGTGACAGTGGGTGTGTTGTCAGTGTGCACACACAATTCTGGGTAGTTCCAGACTATTCATATATATATTAGGGATAGTGGGTTAGGTGCTGAGGCCTATGGGGTTCCTCTGTCCAGTTTCTTTTCCTTTATTTTATATACTTGGCACCCTGCCCTATAGGTATTTATGGCGTCCTTATGGGTGACTTATTTAAAAAGGAAGGTTAAGGCCTGGCAAATGGTTTATTTTGCTAGGTCGAATTTACAGTTTCAAAACTGAACTGGAGCAGGTGCAAGCCTGAAGACATGCTTTGTTTTGTCACTTTAGGTTTAAATCCATTTTATTGAAATTTTCAAAATAAACAGTACAATACAGTACCCTCACCTACATCCAGTGGCCAGTGAGGTAAACATGGAAAGAGAGAAAGCAAACTGGGAACGGTGGGAGATAGAGATAGAAGAGGGCAAGGAGAGACTGGGTCAAGAGGGGCTGTCCTGGAAAAGAGGGTATGGGAGAAGCTCGACAACATCCTTCATCAGAAAATGTGTGATGGTTTCAGACCCAGTGGGTTGCAGCACTGTTCAGTTAATGGCTTCCACAGCACAGTCTGTGTCGTGTTCAGGCTGGGTGAGGCGATGTTTTTGCAAGTATGCGGGACAGGAGAGCTCCCGAAAGTCTTGGGCCAGAAATCGTAGACAAGCACCCCAGGCTTTATCTAATTGTGGTAGCTTTTAGTCAACCATTGCTGTCAGTTTCTCCATGCCCAGAAGCTCCCAGAGCTTATGCTGCCAATCCAGCTGCCAATCCAGCCTTGTCGGTGTCTTATCCATGCCCCATTTAGAAAAGATTACTTGTTTGGCTGCACCCAGGGCGAGGGTAATAGCCCTCCCTTTAGCGCAGCGTAGGGGTTACATCAGTGCATTGGGAAGGCCCAATAAGATACATCTGGGAAATCTAGGTAGGTCAGTCTTATACATCTCATTAATATTTGCCAGTACGTCTATCCAGTATTGTTGTAATTTAGGGCAATGCCGGAGAATGTGTGTCAGTGTACCTGAGTGTCTGCACTGCCTCCAGCATCTATCATCCGACCCTCCACTTAGCTGTCCTGGCCGGGGTATAGTATCAGTCATTTGTAATTTTAAGTAATGTCTCCTTTCCAGAGGTGCTACAGGTGGATGTGCATGCCCTATGCAATATATAAGCCCACTCCTTAGGGGGGAAGGGGTGCTTGCATTCCAGTTCCCATCGCTGTTGTGCTGGTGATTTAGTGTTAGCTGATGGGGCGTTGAGGAGGGCATAGATGTCAGACAGGAGACCCTTGTCCGTATGTCGGGTAAGGAGCCCTTTCTCGGATGGTGTCAGGGACCGACTGGCATGCGGACATATTTGTGGTTGAGTAACCCAGTGTTTTATGGCAATGTATTGCCAGTGTGCATTTGAACTAATGCCATAGCTAGACTGGACTTGTGCAAACTTCATAAGCCCATTGTGATCAAACAAGTCCACCACCCGCTTGCAATTGGCTTCTTGCCATGGCG
Organism: Calotriton arnoldi; assembly: GCA_963921515.1. Taxonomy (NCBI): domain Eukaryota; kingdom Metazoa; phylum Chordata; class Amphibia; order Caudata; family Salamandridae; genus Calotriton; species Calotriton arnoldi. Next base: position 217,890 of record CAWUFW010001544.1, on the reverse strand, counting down.
GAATGCTGCTTCCTGTACAGCCGGCAGAAAGTCTAGGTGTTGGAGATGATATGCGAGTAGATAATTTCCTCGTCAGCTGTACCTTGTCCCCTGTTCCTACTGTCGCCCTTACAACTGGGGAAATATAAACGCCTGTGGCCGGTACAGCTTGGGGAGCCATGGGATATTTCAAATGTGTATTCCAGCCACTGCCTGATCCATAAAGCACTAATGTTTCTCAGTACAAGGCCAATTACATTCTACCATATATCTAAGTTTCACTGCCTGGTAGTAATACACCAAATGAGGGACTCCCCAGGCCGCCCTCTGTCATGGCAAGATACACCTGCTTTTGTGCCATAAGGGGCCTTTTTGCCATCCCAGATGTAGTCCTTGAGTTAGTGTTGTAATTTACCAAGGACATGAGGGTGAGGTTGCAGTGGGAGGGTCTGCATGACATAGAGTATTTTTGGTAAAAGGATAAGTTTGACCGTAGCTAATCTACCCAACCAAGAGATAGGGTCTCCCTTCCATGATTGGAGGTCAGCACGGGCAGCGGAGAGCAGTGCGGCATAGTTCTGTTCTGCTGTTCGCTCTAGTGTGGAGTATGTCTATATGCCCAAATATGTGAGCCCTGAGTCGCCCATGGGAAGGGAAAGTGTCGCTCTAGCTGGAGTTGATCCACTTGTGGAATGGTAAGATTGAGAGCCTGTGATTTCTGAAGGTTTAATTTAAAACCAGAGGCCCTCCCAAAGGCTTTGAGTTCCTGCATGAGTGGGGGTAGAGAAGTGAAGGGCTGTGTAATAGCGATCATGACATTGTCCGCGTACAAAGCCACTTTATGCTCTTGGCACCCAATGGTGATGCCCGCTATAATGGGGTTCCTGTAGATGTTTTCTACAAATGGCTCCATATAGAGGGCAAAAAGCAACAGGGATAGAGGACACCCCCATCTGGTACCCCGTGCTATGTTAACGGGTCGCAATGACATTCCATTCACTCTGACCCGAGGCCTTAGGATCGGCGGAGCTACACCATATCCAACGTTGGAACATAGCTCCAAGTCCTGCTTTGGCTAATACCAATTGAAGATATGGCCAGTGCGCCCAATCAGATGCCTTTTCATCGTCCACCGAGAGCAGGAATGCCGGTATGCTGGAGCGGTGGGTTTTGTCTATTACATCTGTAAAAGTCTGATGTATATCTGTCCTGGCATGGAGCTTTGCCCGGTTGCAGCCGGGTGATAGCTGCAAGCAACTCAGCTGTCCAGCTGCAGAGCATCACTTTCGAGGATGATTCCCTTAGGTGCATGCCTTAGGTATGCTCAACTTTCCCCAGGTCAAGTGCCTTCGCTGAGTACAGGGCAGAATAGAAGTGTTCAAACTCCTGAGCTATTTGCTCATCCTGATACACCCTGTGGCCCTGCAACCCTTTGATTTCTGGTATTCTCTGTTTTAGCACCTGAAAGCGCAGTCGGTGAGCCATGAGGCGCCCTGCCTTATTACCTCCTGCGTAATATTTTTGTTTAGTGCAAAGGAGTGCATATTGCACCTTATCTATATCTAGGACCTTAAGTTGCTTTCAGGCTATCGTGAATTGGCGCCGCACTTTATTGGAGCCAGATCATTTGTGAGCCTCTTCTAATTCCTTTACCGGCCCTTGGAGCCTGTGTCATTTGTCTTTTCTGCCCCTGTTGAGTTGTGCAGCTATAGCAATGAAATTACCCCATGGTACAGCTTTCAATGTATTACAAAAGAGGGCAACAGCAGTGTCTGGTATGTCATTGGTGCTAAGGACAGTGGTCATTGTGTCCTTAATTTCGGTTAAGGTGAAGTCATATGTCAATAGTTTGTGGTTAAGGCACCATGTACCATAGAGTGTTTGGGACCTGGGGTGCGGAGTGTAACAGTAATAGGTGCATGGTCAGAGACTGTGGCGACGCCGATGTCGACCAGCGTGGTGGCCGCTGTAAAATGGGAAGACGTCAAAAAGTAGTCTATCCTAGCGTATGTCTGATGGGCTGCAGAGGAGTATGTGTAGTCTTTCACTGACGGATTGCGTAGTTGCCATACATCCACAAAGCCCCACTTCACCCAACCACTGAATGCCTGTCCGAGTAAATGCTTTTGTCTGTCCCATTCTCTGAGCTGAGCGGTCTAGGGGGGCATCTGGGACCAAGTTGAAGTCACCTCCAACAATAATGTCTGCTTCAGGGGTAGCCAGCACCCTACCCACAGCATCCAGGAGGAAGGCCTCCTGATGCTCATTCAGAGCATAGAGGGTTGCAAGTATAAATGTGTATGCATTTACCGGTATTCGCAGCGAAAGAAGATGACCTGGTAGGTCAGCTTGTGCCTGTATGACCTGACCCGGGAACTGCGTGGCCAAGAGGACCACCATCCCCCTGCTCGTTTCCCTGGACCAGAGGAGAAGTATTGGCGGTCATACCAACCTAACCGCATGTGTTTCCATTCTGATCATAGAAGGTGAGTTTCTTGTATGAGATAGATGTCACAGTTGAAGTCCCTGAGCATGGAAAGGAGGGCTATATGCTTTACTGGAGCATTCAGGCCCCGGGCATCTAGCTGTGTATTCTAACCATAGTTGGAAGTGTGTGGTGTAGCCAGCATTACCGATGTGGGTCGAGCCCCCTTGCGTCCACCCTGTCAGTCTGTGCCAGTCATGATATCAAAGGGCAAGTATTCCGCTGGGTATGTCGTTGAGCTGTAGGGAGGGGTGGGTGGAATGTAACAGTTCAACTGGGGCGTTTCTCTTCTGGGAAGATGTTGAAGAAAGTGTAGGTAAACCATGTCAACGGTTGGTGGTTCTCTTCACACTGTAGCCGGTACGAGAATGGAGCTCCGCTGCCCTACGTGAGGAAACATTGAAGATAGGAGGCTAGGGCAGCCAGAGATTCATGATCCTGAGTAGCGGGGAGGTCCCAGAGGCATCAGCATTCTGGTTGGGCGCCTAGGGAATGAGTTGAGATGGGTCATTGGGTTTTTCATCAGTTTCATTGTCTGATGCAGTGTCCTTGTGCTGAAACTGGCGTAGGAAGACTTCTCTCTCTTTGCAGCTTTTTCATTTCGGTAGGCTTGCCATTCTGGTTTTTCTTTGACTGTGAGGTGTGTTGTGACCTGCTGGATGAGTGGGGTGAGCCCCGCAATTTCAAGGGGTTTGTACCTTCTTTCTTTGAGACCTCTATGCCAAACACTGAGCATGACTCTGCCAAGGTGCGAATCATGTGTGTTTCATTGTTCTATGCAAAAATGAGCTTGAAGGGATAGCCCCATTTATACCGGATCCCCTCCACCCGCAAGAACTTAGTGGCTGGCTGGAATGCCCTGCACTGTTGCAGGGCGATAGCTCACATATCTTGGAACAACCATACTTTTGCTCCTCCAAATGTGATTGCATTCCGATTGCGTACCGCTGACATGATGGCTTCTTTATGGCGGTAATGGTGTAGGCAGGTCAAAATGTCCTGAGGCATGCCTGGAGACTTGGTTGGTCATGGGTGCAATCTAGAACAATGTCTTTGTCTGCAAGATCCGGCGCAACATGTCGGAACAGGCAAATGACATATTCTTCAGTTTCCCGGAGTCCGCCTGAAGAAGGACACCTTTAATTCTAATGTTGGATCTGAGCAATCTGTTCCCAAGATCCTCCAGGTGGTATTGCAGCTCTTCATTCTTGTCACACAGCTCAAACAGCTCGCGGCGATGGGTGTTGACCTCCTCCTCTCTCGTGGTGTTGGTTTGCTTCAAAGTGGTCACTCTGTGGCCCAGATCTCCCAGGTCTCTTTTGATGTCCCTGACATCCGCCATCATCTCCTTCTTAAGTGCTGCTATGTCACCTCTCAGCATACTGAATAGGGTTTCTAAGAATGTGCGGGTGACAGGGGCCTCCTTCCTTGGTGGGTCTGCTCCAGCAGCCGCATTGTGGGCTGGCAAGGTAGTGGTGGCATCCCGCTGCTGGCCCGATTTCTTAGCGGGGGTCTGGTGAGCATGTCTTTCAGTGAATTGTCTTTTTTGGCATGGTGGGTGAGCATAATGGCGCGAGGTCAGCCCCAAAAGGAGAGAGGGGGGGTCAATAGGGTGTCAAAGACCACAACACACCGTCCTGCACCCAAGGCCACCAGGCGATTCGAAGATTAATATTAGCCTTGTGGCTCGGTCAGCAGTAACAGAAGGGCCCAATGTCCCCTCGAGATGTTAACATAGCTAGCGCCTCTGAGGTGTGGGCAGCACTTTGCACCCACCTCAAGAGGCCAACAGCAAGTGCCCCAGAGTCACTTCATCTACAGAGATGTCCTGCATCCCAAGCGCCAAAGTCAGGGTGTGTGTGCTTGTCTTGAAGTGCTACCACCGGGGGCCCACGTCACCCCCAGCGGCCCTTTCTCATTCCACTCACCCTGTTCGCTTGGTCCTGTAGAGGCAGGATGCGTGGTCACCCACCGTCGTCCACTGCTGAGTCGGGCTGCTTGTCGATTGAGCGGGCGCACCGCTGGTTACCCCAAAAAAATAATGGCTTCAGTGTCCCACAATCTTCACCATTTTAGGCATCTTCAGGCCTCAATGCTTTGGAGGACCTTCGGCACTGGAGGTTGTGCCCCCAGCACCCTCCCGCCTCCACCATCTGATGCGTTATAATATTCCCTAGGAGGTAGTACTTGTTTGGATTGGCCTGATCTGGCCCCCCACCATAGCTGCCGCCGCTGGGGGCCGATGCCGCTTGGGCAGCGTTTTCTGGCTTGGTGCCAGAAACCCCCAGCAGTCTCCTTATGCCGAGCAACCTGCTGCATCTACACTGCGGGACAGGCGCTCAACAATGATGGGCAAGCGTGCCTCGACTCACAATGTCAGGGCCGCTGGAAGCAGAGTCTCATGACGGCCGTCATCTTGGGCCCCATGGCACCGTCACTGCCCAAGCCTGGAGATGTGATTATGGCCGATTGTGGCCATCACCAGCATTCATCACCACCGCCAAATGTAGTCGGTGTGTCTCCCCCGCAATTTGGTGCCACAGCAATGCTCCGAGAGTGTCCAAACCCACCGTTCTGCAAGTGTCGGCGACAGAACGCCAGTAAGACATAGCTACACTGGGGCCATCTTGGACATGTCCCCTGTTTTGCCACTTAAGTGGTGGGATGACAGATGCTGCAGTCCACCAGTGACATTTAACTTACAGGCCTTAGTTACACTGGGTTCCATATACTAGGGACTTATACATGAGTTAAATGTGCCAACTAGGATTTTCAACCAATTCGACAAGTTTTTATGGGTCAGTGCACGTTCACTGGGCCCTGGTTAGCAGAGTACCAGTGTACAAAAACCAACAGCACCACTTAATAAAACATTGGGGGGATCATGCAAAAATAGGTATTTTCTTACAATAACAATAATATCTAATAATACAATAACTAATATATATTAAATTAATTAAAAACAATGCTTCTTACAACTATATTAAAGAAGATGATATTGTATAGAACAATAGTTAAAAAAAAGATATAATATACCTAAAAATCTATTTATACTTCAATATCCTGTCCCACAATATTTTTGAGGTGAGGGTATTTTTCCACGATAGTCTTGTAACACAATATTCTTTCTTCAGTATTTTGGGAGAATACCCTTTCTGCCACCTGGGGTGGGCAGATTGGTGGTAAACCGCCAATCTGGCCTCCCAAGCGAGCAGAAAGACTGTCTTGGTTCCATGGGTGGGCGAGGCTGCCTGGTTCCAGAAAGAGCCGGCCCGAACCCCATTCATTTTTTTTCTTTTTAAATGAGCTAATGTGCTTTCTGCTACTGAGGCGGGACAATTGGGAGCAAACCACTCAAACCTCCTGGGGAGACAGAAAAACTGCTTAAGGCTGGGGAGTGGCAAGACAGTGTGCCTGGATTGGTCAAGTCACCATCCATGGTATTCAGTGGGATATCTGCCCCCCCCACTCTTCCCCCAGAGGGGGGCAAATTGTGGTAAGCCATTAAGAAATAATGTTTGGGCCTGAGATGGTGGGGGAGTGTTAGCACATGCTGGGGGCTATTCCCCTCGTGATAATACCTTTAGTGGTCCAGTGCTGCCCACCTTTACTTTCCTGGGTGCACACACAATGGCTATATTTTCAGACAGTTTGTTCTTGCCCGTCTGTTTGCTGCTGAGAACAACAAAGCGCACATATTTATACAAGCCATCATTAAACACAGTTTTGGCATCTTTAACTTACACTTCAGATGTCTTGAACATACAGGGTTAGGGTTCTCCAGTATTTTCCACAAGTAGTGTACAAGATTATTGTAGGCAATTGTGTGTTGCATAACATTACCAAGCCACGGAGTTTACATGTAAACCTCACCCGTGAACTTCGGCTTCAAGCTGGATCCCATGTTGGAACACAGAACAGAGGTCAACTTTCTGCAGGTGAATGACCAACATGGGTCCTCACATTCACTTGAGTTGAGTTTAGTTGCTGCATAATAGTGGTCGGTTGCTGCTTCACAATGTTGAGTCAGCAATGAATGGTTGACTATTATACCATTCAAATATACCATCCTGAGGCGCTGCCATTGTACCTCCTGATGTTGGTACTAAAAGCAATAGGCATCTGCAAAGCCATTACTGACATTTTCATCACCTCAATCAATCAAACATCACCCACAATTGTCTCACTGAATACAAGAATACGCTAGATAGAGTGTTTAAGGAGAACCACACCTAACACATGTGGGAGTACACAAGCATACCTTAATTTACACATTTTACTAATGTATTTTTAAACAACTATGGGCCCGATTACGATAGCGGTGAACCCACCACCGACAGGCTGTCGGTGGCAGGTTCACCGCCATCGTCCAGCCATTTTACGTCTGCCAGATTGTGATGGCGGGCGGTGTGCTGGCGGGTGGAAAGCCCGACCACCACGGGTCCAACAGAAGCAATCGTTTTGATTGCCTGTCGGACCGCCCTGCATCCCCAGAATGGTGGCAGTGCCTACCTGGCACCGCCCGCCTGATTGGGATACAGGATCCCCGCCAGCCTTTCCATGGCAGTTCAACCGCCATGGAAAGGCTGGTGGGGATGTACTTTGGGGGCCCGTTGCGGGCCCCCCTTGACCAGGGGAAGTTTGTGTATGCACTTGGGGGCACCTATGGTGCCCCCCTACATTTCCCTGCACCATGCGTCAGGCATCGCATGGTGCCTGCCACGTAGTGCAGGGAAATGTACAAGGTGCATTTTTAACATTGTGGCGGGTGCTGCTAGCTGCAGCACCCGCTGCAATGTTAAATATTGCAGATGTGACCACCTTGGTGGCGGTTGCATCGTAATTCCATGTGTGGGACCACCGCCCTATAGGTGGGCGGTCCCCATCCCCGGGACGATGGCGGAGGGACTGAAGTCTGTCAGCCATCGTAATGACCCCCTATATGTTAATGCAAATGTACCACTTCTAACCCCAGGCATGTTGTCCATTCATCCTCTCTCTCAATGCGTAGGTGGCAGATTTCTCTACATCTGCTGCGTAGGCTGAGAAATATGTAGTGGGGGCAGAGAACTACATTACAGAAGTAGAGTTTTCTGCTAAAAAGTGACAAACCGGAAGTTACACATAGGAGCAGGCAGCAGGACAGTCCTAGGCCGTGCAGGGACCACCACAGAATCCTCTTCCTCCATTTTGTTTAGGAATTCCCAAGAATGATAGAGAATAACTGTGCAGCATAAATAGGGAATGCCATACGCTTCGCGCAGCGGACGCGCGCTGTAGCGAGAGACGGTATTCTACTTGTTTTAAAGGGGACGCCAGAGCCTTCTGTTTTGGGCCACTTGCTGCTGCTGGGGACTACCTGTCCCAGAATTCTTCCCAGGAGGGGAGGAGTGTCGCTGATCGAAACGCGCTAAATAGCGCGAGCTACCATCGCGGCGCGGGACGCCAGAGCCTTCTGTTTTGGGCCACTTGCTGCTGCTGGGGACTACCTGTCCCAGAATTCTTCCCAGGAGGGGAGGAGTGTCGCTGATCGAAACGCGCTAAATAGCGCGAGCTACCATCGCGGCACGGGACGCCAGAGCCTTCTGTTTTGGGCCACTTGCTGCTGCTGGGGACTACCTGTCCCAGAATTCTTCCCAGGAGGGGAGGAGTGTCGCTGATCGAAACGCGCTAAATAGCGCGAGCTACCATCGCGGCGCGGGACGCCAGAGCCTTCTGTTTTGGGCCACTTGCTGCTGCTGGGGACTACCTGTCCCAGAATTCTTCCCAGGAGGGGAGGAGTGTCGCTGATCGAAACGCGCTAAATAGCGCGAGCTACCATCGCGGCGCGGGACGCCAGAGCCTTCTGTTTTGGGCCACTTGCTGCTGCTGGGGACTACCTGTCCCAGAATTCTTCCCAGGAGGGGAGGAGTGTCGCTGATCGAAACGCGCTAAATAGCGCGAGCTACCATCGCGGCGCGGGACGCGCGCGGGCTAGCCCGGGCGAAGCCCGGGCCAAGGGCGGGCCCGTCCTTGCCAGGAAGAGGCAGGGCAGGGCCACCCCCCCTGACATTTTACTAACCTACATGCGAACTTGTGAACTTGAGGTACTGTCCTGTCTAAAGAAATATATTTGGTGGGGCTCTTCCCCTTGAGCTGTTTTTTTATTGGCCTTGATCATTGACTATCTTGAGGTTCTAAATGTGCAGGGCTAGTTTTTTATTTTGAGCTTTTTAAATTGTGTTCTTAATATATTCCTTTAATTACCCCTCCTTAGCCAAATTGTAAATTGATTATTTGTCTGCTGTCTATAAAAATTTCACCTGGGCGTTTGTTAAGGATGGGTAAAAGGAAAGGTCAGGAGAGGGTTAGTGGCCCCACAAATCCAAAAAAAAAGAGAAAATCCCCTGGCACAGTCTGTTATGAGACTATGGACCGTATTGAATTAATTTTATCAGAGTGTCAGGAGATAGCAGACTCTCAAATAAATACCTCTGTTGTGGTTGAAGACCTGCCTGGTGAGATGGTTGCTGAGCTTGGGGCTGGGGTAATGGGTTCACCCCCGCCCCCTTCTGCACAAATTGTGAAACACAAATCTATCCCGGGCAAGACAATCCCATGTATGTTCCATCCTAAATTGAAAGGTAATAAAAAAAAAAGGGGTTGTCTAGGGAGAAGGGGAAGGAGTTAGATCTGACAATAGACAAGGTTCGGGATGTACCTAGTGTGCCCTCCCCTATACCCTATGTTGTTCAGGTAGATTGTCATAACAGATTTGATGTATTAGAGTCTGATGACCACGAAGCATTTGAGCCAAACGTTGATAAAGATAGAGGTGCCCCTTTTAATGAGTTGGCTGTGATTAGGTCCTTGCTTGAATCCCTAAGAGTGGAAGTGGTTGCTCTTAGAGGGGAGGTTCGGAGTCTCTCCCAGGGAGCTATTAATGGCATTGGGATAGAAGTAAGTTCTTCACTTTCTAATAGCATACTAGCAATACCGTCTGTAGGTAATGATAGATGTGTGAAGCAATCATACCATGGGCAGGAAAAGAAGTACCCTAAAGTTCTAGTGCCAGATTCCTTCCCTCAACCTCTATTACCTGAAGAGTTACCCCCACAAAGTGCTGGAACCAGAGAGTATTAAATTGTCACCCCCAGGGAGTTGTCAGTGAGGGACAGGGTCAAAAATATCTGGATAGAGGGGAGGTGATTTTGGACGAGGGCTGCATACGTAGGCCATCCCATGAAGCCCTACATGGCTTTGGGGTGGTAAGGGATGGAGTATATAGAGGGCTGGAGAGTGGGGGCAGTCGAGGTACAATTTATCTTATAAACGTTCCAAAACCTGCAGATAGAGGTCATGAGGACCATAGCTCCCTCACAAACAAGGTTATCCACTAGCTTAGAACATCCCGCCACTGTTATTCCATCATAAGGGATGATATTAGATGTGTTAGTAGATTATCTATCCCGGGGGAAAAGAAAGACACAATTGTAGTTAGTTTTTTTGATGAAATCATGGTTTCTGGGCTTTTGTCAGTTGATGCCCGTACTTTCCCCCCCTCTAACACATCTATTGAGATTAGATATCAATACCCACATAGAGAAGGAACAACACTGCCTAGATTGTGCAGGGAAGATCCTTGTTTCGGCTTTAGTGGGATAAATAGTAGCCAACATTGACTGAAATCAGATAATGATATGCTATTAGACTTCCAGCAGGATCCTTTTTCTCCCTTTTCTAACACCTTGTTACTGGCAAATTCTATATCGAATACTGATCCTTGTGCTGATGGGTTTGATGATAGTAGCACAAACCGAAGCACGGCAATTGAATCTTCAAAGGTAATCTTCCCCTTGGCCATTGATATGTACCCAGTCAGTTTAGATTGTGTACTGGTTAATGATCTTGACCAGGATAAGGGGATAATCCCTGCTTTTGGTTTGCAGATCCTAGTGTGGAATGTTGCTGGGATCCAGAAACTTCAATTGGAGCCTGATTGGTGTAGTTTCGTGGATTGCTATGATTTAATTCTTTTCCAGGAAACGTGGAGTTTGGTTACCCCTATAGAGATGGTTACTCAGCCTATGCAATTGATGCAAAGAGGAAAAAACAGGGTAGACCTTTTGGAGGTCTTGTAACCTGGGTTAAAACCAACTTAGGAGCTAAAGTAAAGCTTCTAAATGTGGATTCACTGGATATCTTGGCTTTAGAATTGACCTTGTTTAGTGGGTGGAAGGTTAGAATTTTTAATGTCTACAATAGAGTAGGTGCCCCAAATGACGATACAGATACAATTCGTAAGATAGACGATGTCCTGTCAATTTATTCTGATAACATTCCAACCATAGTAGCAGGAGATTTTAATTGCACTTTTGAACCTCTTACCTCAATCCCCTATGATCTAATGGAGGATTGGGACCGTTTATGGTCTATTCCTCCTTTGGATCTTCCAACAGTAAGATGGACGAAGAGAGCAGCCCAAGTGTTGGCGCTAACTCTTCAGCATGAGCTCAGAGCTACTAATGGTAGGTCAAAGTCGGACTCTAATGGGGAACACACCTATAATAGGCCGGGTAAAACTAGTAGAATTGACTACTGCTTAATTACCCCTGATCTTTGGCCCCTATTGATTGACATGGAAGTAGTGAAAAGATTGGAGAGTGATCACTATCCTCTCGCTATTAGTTTGTCTATAGAGGGCCCACTTAAACCAAATACTTTGACAAATCCTGATGTTGGTATACTCACTAGGGCTAATGATCAGAAAGCCCTGAAATGGGCATGGGTTGAGAGACACCCGGAAACACTAGAAATAGTAAAGACCAAGGCAAGGCAAGTTATTAATGACCTGAGTGATTCATGCCCAAATGAAGCTATTAAAAATCTAGGGCCCTTGCATGATTTGTTTTTTAGTGAGGTAAGAGGCCTACTGAGTCAATCCAAAAATTCTAGTGGTAAAGGGGGCCAATGTAGTGCTAGCAAGTATGGTACCAAGAGTCCCTGGTTCAATTCACACTGTAGGAAGGCAAAGGGGGCGCTTATTGGTGCGCTTAAACGAGGGTCCAAGGCAGAAATCTCAACATGTAGAGTGGAATACAAAAGAGCTATTGGTGGTGCTAAAAAGGAGTGGGAGGATTTGCTTTGGACCTCTCTTCACACTGCTCTGGTTGATCGAGACTCTAAAGGGTTCTGGAAAAATGCTGCTTGTTGGCTTAGGGGGGAAAGCCCCACCCTTGAATATACAGTCCAACCAGAGGAGTGGGTTGCGCATTTTGGCTCCCTCTATGGAGATGACTTTTGTATAGTTAGGGAGGGCTCGGAGGAGTGGGCCCCATCCGGAGCTCACGACAACGGAGATTTGGTTTTCACCCTTGAAGAAACTTTAACAGCAATTTCTTCTTGTGTTCCTTCTCGTGCCCCAGGCCCAGACAGAATACCGAATGATTTGTATAGGGAAGATAGAATGTTGTGGAGCCAGTATATAAATTCGTTGTCCAATCTGATTTTGCAGGGCGCTCCTATTCCACCTTCATGGAGGATAGCGGAAATAGTTCCCATTTTTAAAAAGGGGGATAGATCCTCACCCTTGAGTTATAGGCCTATAAGCCTTATTGATTCGCTCCCAAAAATTTTTTGTAAGCAGGTTTTGGGCAGGCTCCAAACCTGGATAAAGGAAGATAATATTTTGAGTGATCTGCAGGCGGGTTTTCGCTCTAAGATCAGTACACTGGACCAGGTGTTCCGATTAATTTGCATTTATTGGAAAGAAGTGGCTGTGAAGGGTGGTAAGCTTTATGTAGCATTCGTCGATTTGCGTACAGCATTTGACCTAGTTTCTCGAGAAAAACTTTGGAGGGTGCTTCGTGAGTTGGGTATCCCGATAAATATTTTAAACATTTTAATTTATCTACACTCAGAGAATTCTGCACAGGTGAGATGGGGTCCCAATAACCAAGTAACAGAAACCTTCCCAGTCAAACGTGGAGTAAGACAGGGTTGTGTGTTGGCACCTACTCTTTTTACTCTTTTCATAAATGGTGTAGTTGAGTGTCTAGACAGGGATGGTTGCGATGCACCAAAAATAGGGTCACGTAGGATTCCGGCATTACTTTTTGCCGATGATACCCTGTTAATTTCGAAATCACCACAAGGACTTCAGCAGCTGTTAAATGATTTTTAAAGTTTTGTAAGGATAGAGGGCTTAGTTTAAATGAAACAAAAACTAAATTTATGGTTTTTAACAAGGGTAGAGGAATAGTGAAGACTAGACCGATGTGGGCTGGTAGCACAATCTTAGAGCAAGTTGAAGAATTTGATTATTTGGGTATCCGGCTTACCCCATCAATTAATTGGAGTTTACAGGTTGAAAAAGCAAAGCTACAACTTATTCATCAGTCTACACACATAAGTAAAATCCATAAGAGTACAGTCTCTAGGCAGATTGCTCCAGCCCTTGAGATCTATAACACCAAAGTCCTGGGTGGGGTACTCTATGGGGCGGAGCTGTGGGGTTTTACTTCCCTAGTTGCTCTACCAACAATAGAAAATCGGTTCCTCAGATCATTAGTTGGCCTTCCGGCTAGTACACCCTTGGTACCTCTCTACCTGGATTTGGCACAAAAACAAATAAAGCATAAAGTACATTTTAAAATGTTATCCTTTTGGTATAGGATCTGGACGGTTACCGAGCTGGAGCCCTACCGTGAGGCTTTAAAGGAACTTTTAAGATTCCCTCAGGTAGAATCGGTAAAGTGGTTTATTCACTTACGTTCTTTGCTAAGGAGAGTAGGGATGGAAAGCTTTTGGTTGTGCCCAGAAACAATGATTGGTACGACAAGGGCGGAACTGAAAAAAATGTATTGGGAAAAAATATTCCATCAGTACCAAGTAGTACAGTCTACAGGATTGACAAAAGTTTTTTATCTTATAAAAGCACTCCATGGTTTGAAGTTACAATTGAGGAAATTACACCACCACTGGCCCGAAAGTTGTTCCTACAGTTTAGGTATAAGACCTTGCCCACTAAACTCTTTTGCTCAAGGTGGTGCATTGGCACACCGGCTGATAATTTGTGTCCTGCGTGTAAAGCTTCGCAAGAATCAATTGTTCATTTACTCTTTTTTGTCCTTATTACATAATATTGAGAAAAAGATGGATTGTACCCCTATGTAAAGCTATTGGTCCGGGACATTATTTAGAAATTCTGAGGCAATTGTCAATAGACACAAGTAGAATAATAGTCTTTGGCATCTCCCGATTTCTCCATGCTGTATGGATAAGACGGGCGAAGCTTATGAAGTGATTCTTTTTTAAACAATATTCTAGAAATGGGAACAAAGAGAAATGTTGTGTAACACTCAACCCAAAATTTATGATGGTTGTGCTCTTTTATAAATTTCTAGTTTTTAAACATGGATAATTTTAACTTGGTATTTTTATATATTTTATATTTGTGATACATTCTCTTGGATCGCTGAGACTGGAAAACAAAGCTAAGGATTGGGCGACGCTTCAAAAATATCCAATCATATTCTACTTAAGTACACCATAATGTAGTTCGTAATTGTAAATAATTATGTATTTTTAAAGGAAAAAAAAAAAAAAACATAATAATTAATGCTGCTAATATAGTGAACTTTGCTCTTTTGCACAAAAACTGACGCACTTTAGATTGATTAATCTTGCTGTGATTATAAATAGGATATGATTGTTTCTTTAAAATGGAATTGTTATTTGTATAGTGTGTTTGTAATTGTTTTATTTTATGGTGTACTTTTATGATTCTCAGAGATCGAAATAAAGTCTTTGAATATTGAATATTGAATATTGACTTGTTTTAAAATTCTTTTAAAAAGAATAGTCTTTTTTTGCGACGCTTTGTTTTAACGTGTATGTTTTTACAAAGTCCTCTGTGGCACTGACACGCTCATACACTCACCTCTGACACCCTGTAATCCGCATTCTCCCCGGTCCACCACGGGATTTCTTTCCCGATTGTTGTGGAGGGAGGCGCGGCATATTCTTATTCTTCCGGGCTAGAGGTGAGGGGGGGCGGAGTGTTACTGGCTGCTGATCTACTGTGCAGCATAAATAGGGAATGCCATACGCTTCGCGCAGCGGACGCGCGTAGCGGGCGCGCCTAAGGCAAGCCCGTCTGCGCCCGTCCGTGGCCGGACGGGGCCAGGGGCCACAACCCCTGCCCCTTTCTCCTCCCCTCTCAGGAGCTATAGCCCCCACTCCCTTTCTAATCTCAGAGGAGCAACTCATGCCATCTGCCAACAGTCCTGGAACGTGGCAGATGAACACGACCCCTGCCCACACTGTGGATTCTACCTCCAAACTACCAAACATACTAAAATCACCCAGCGAAGTATGTACCTTTTAAATTGCAGATCACTGCCCAAACACTCTACTGAAATCGCTCTGCTCTTAGAAGAACTTAGACCAGATGCCCTATTCCTGACAGAGACCTGGCTCAACGCACAGTCAGAACCAGATCTCGTCCAAACCCTCCCTTCCGGGTATCACATACAACGAGTAGACCGTAAAGAGGGTAGAGGAGGAGGCCTAGCAGTTATTTTTAAGGATTGCTACAAGTGTCGCAGCTCCCCCAATCCGGTACCAGACTGTGAAAGTCTCTCCTTTGTTATTGATTTCTCCCCCACAAGTTCCTTTTCTGGGCTACTTATATATCGCCCCCCTGGGGCTCTGGGGCAATTTCTTAACATTCTTCCTCCCATCACAGCCGAACTTGCTTGTAGGCCGTCTAATTTTACATTATTAGGGGATTTAAATATCCATTTTGATGATGCCTCCGACCTTACCGCCAATGAATTGACCATGAGCCTCTCTGCATTACAACTTAAACAATTATTGTTTAAACCCACCCACTCCAAAGGCCATCTACTTGATCCTGTTTTTAGTAACTGTGCAGATCTTACAGTGGGAGTCCCTTCCCCGCTTCCATGGACAGACCACCTCCTGATCCCTCTCTCTTGGACCATCCTTGAACCCCACCTAGCTACCAACACTATTACTCGTAGGGAACGGAATTGGTCTAAACTTCCCCTGGATTGCTGGTTGACGGCCCTTGAAATTTCAAGACCACTCATCAACTCCAATTCCATCTTAGCCAATGAGGACTACAACAGTTGGATTCGTAATTCCTTAGATTCAGTACTTCCCATAAAAAGCTCTCAATCAAAGCGCAGTTCTACAACTGCGCCCTGGTATTCCTCTGATTTAGGGGTAAGGAAACGATATTGCAAAAAATTAGAGAGGAAATGGCGACTGGATTATTCCCTTTCTAGCAAAACTGCATATAGGGAGGCAATAAAAGCTTATAAGAATGAAATTAAAACCTCTCAATCAATTTACTTTGAAGAAAAAATTAAAGCAGCTGCCTCTATGCCTAAAGAAATCTACCGAATTGCTAAAACCCTTCTTAAACTCCCTGATAATTCACCAACCCCTACTGACGCCCAAAGTCGCTGCAACAACTTGGCCGATTTCTTCTTTCAGAAAATACAAACAATTTATACCTCCTTTCCCCCCATTCAGCCCGATATAATTCCTGCCAACCTCTCATGTGCAGGACCCTGTTTTTCGGCAACCCTGGACACTTTCCCCCTTCTCAATTCCACCATATTAGAACGTATTATGCACCAGGTGAAATCTGGCTCTCCCCAAGATCCGGCACCCCCACGTACTCTGCTGCCAGCTATTGCCTACATTCTTCCCACTATACTTGAGTTGCTCAATGCCTCTATCTCCTCCTGCATTGTCCCTCCCCTGGAAGCATGCCCTGGTCAAGGCTCTTTTGAAAAACCCAACCTAGACCAGGACAACCCCAGTAATTACCGGCCTATTTCCCTGTTACCATGGCTGACCAAGATTCTGGAGAAATATGTCAATTCATTATTGGTAGAGTTCCTGGAGAATAATAACCTACTTGACCTCCTCTCAGACAGGTTTCCGTCCCATGCATGGCACTGAAACCGCCCTCCTTACTGTAACTGAGGAGGCCAGGAAGATCCTCGATCAAGGAGGCTCTGCAGCAATCATCCTCCTTGACTTAAGTGCCGCATTCGACACTGTAAACCATGACCTACTAATTCACTGACTTACTAATTTAGGCGTTTCAGGAAATGCCATCACTTGGTTTACATCCTTTTTGGCAGATCGCTCCTTCAAGGTTTTTGAGGGCGATATCACCTCCCCCAGCAAGCCACTCAGCTGTGGTGTGCCTCAGGGCTCCTCCCTGAGTCCCACACTATTTAATGTTTATATGAGCCCCCTAGCTGAGATTGTTCGTCCTTTCGGCATAAAAATCATTACTTATGCCGACGACACTCAGCTAGTGGTGGCCCTTAACCAAATGAATACTCCCTCTAACAACCTGAGTGGATGTCTGGAGGAGGTGGCCAAATGGATGTCACTCTCCTGTTTAAAGTTAAATGGGGACAAAACTGAGCTTATGCTCTTAGGCAAAACTCCCAAGCTAAATATAAATTCACTATGGCCCATCTGCCTCGGTCCCGCCCCTATGCCAAAGGATAAAATCAAAAGCCTGGGCATTTGGCTGGATAACTCTCTTAATTTTAATCATCAAGCAGCTAAACTCTCAGCCACCTGCTATGGTCTACTAAGGCTGCTTCGAAAGATTCTTCCCTTGCTTCCATTCCAGGCAAGACAGATTATGGTCCAGGGTCTCATTCTCTCACGCCTAGATTTCGGGAATGCCCTCTATTTAGGGGCCCTCAATCCACCCTGTGCAAACTTCAGGTCATTCAAAACTGTGCTGCTCGAACTCTTCTTCAGATCCCCCGCCGACTCCCAATCCACTCCCGGACTGAGGAGCCTCCACTGGCTCCCTGTCAGGGAAAGAATTGAATTTAAGGCCCTGTGCATTGCCCATAGGGCCTTTTGGAAAACGGGCCCTGTCATTAGCCGATTGCTGATTATCCATTACCATCCAAATAGACAGCTCAGATCAGCATCCTCTTTCCTCGCCCTAGTGCCCAAGATCAAGAGAACCAGAAGTGGTGGCCGTTCCTTTGCTTATAACTCGGCCAAACTCTGGAACTCTCTTCCCCTCCACCTGCGGGCTGAGCCCAATCTGCTCCTCTTCCGTAGGCTCTTAAAGACTCTGCTCTTTAACAAACTTGTATAGTTTTTATCTCTCTTCCTGCACCCGCTTGTCCGCAGCGCTAGGACGCCTCAGGGTAGCTACTGCGCTTAACAAATGGTCTTTTCATTTCATTTCATTCATTTCATAACTAATAGAGGGTGCAGGTTCTTCCAGGATGAATTAGCATGATTGGGAGAGTGCCTTACAAATTATCCTCAGCTAACCAATCTGAGCAATGCAGTCAGTATTCATACCAGTACAGCCACTGAGTCTCACAAGTGCTGTGCAGATCTCTGGTGCCTGGAATGCCTGAAACACGGGATGTGCTGGAGGTTTCTTCCCAGCTCAATTTGGTGTACCCCAGATGCTTCCCACTACACACAAAGTTCCTAGTAACAGCTTGAACGACCCTGAACTTAAAGAAGTTGGTGCACAAGCAATAACAAGGTGGTAAGTCTTACCATACAGAAACTATATTTTTTTCTGGGTATTGAGGTTTTGGAGTGTCATGCCTCATTTATAAAGTCTTTGCTATGACTATGCTGTCTATATTACATGTAGGCTTCTAAATTGTGAAGTTGAGAGAATGTTTTCAAGGTAAATGTTGAAGATTTAACTTTCTTTTAAATACAAATATTTAAAGTTGTTGTGTCATATGTTGGCACACAGCAAATGAGTAACGATAAATTGCGTTGTTTCAGGTCACAATTGTCGTTTGACCTAAATTTCATAATGAGTGACTTTATATTGATAAAGCCACATAACACCTACAATCACCTGCTGACCTCAGAATCATTTCTATGTTCCTAGTTGCCATCATTTTTTTTTTAAAACAGAATTTTATTAGTTTTTCTGAGAAAGCAAACAAAAAGCTTCAGTGACAGCATACATTAAGGATTCGGGAGCAATATATTACAAGTGCTATTAGTGCCATAACTGCAGGCTCCCTAGGGTGCCGCCCAACGATTCCCCCTGGCCCTCATGTTCCTAGTTGCCATCATGAGGTAATATAAGGGTAACATTGCTTGAGTACCCTAACATATAAAAAATTGATTAATAATGCCCCAGATCCCCTGAGAATGATTCGTGGACACTGGGAGAGGGATGTCTCAGAGCTGGATGAAGATGAGTGGCAGGAGGCGTTGACTCCCCTAGGGAAGTCACGATCTCCGCTCGATTGCGACTGGTCCAAATAAAGATCCTTCATCGAATATACGTCACAGGACCGACACTAGCTAGAATGGGCAGAACAGACGACTTGGGGTGTAGGAGACAATGCGGTCAAGATGGCACGTTCATACATATATTGTGGGAGTGTGTACACATTCAGAAATACTGGACAGGTATCCACCATTGTTTCAGGGAGGCCCTTGGAGTCTCCAGAAGTGCTTGATGCCACTTTGTGGACAACAGTTGACAGTTTTATAATCTTATCGTCATTTAAAATGACTTGTGCAGGCGGAATGATGGCTCCAAAAATATCTCCTACTAATTGAGCTTGCTTCTCTGCACCACAGGTGTGTCTGTGTTCTAATGTTATTGTTAATGCATCTATACTAGTAACATGGTACATTTTAGGAAATAGCGCCACTAAATAACAAATGCCCTCCCAATCAGCAGGTAATAGAAAATAAGTATTCGGTCCACAAACAAAATAAACTCCTGGAATTGCAGATTCTTCTCCTTGTAAAATTTGCCATGTCCCTCCCATTAATTCAAATGTGTGTTCACAACTACTAATCTCCACATGTCTGGTTCAGTTTGGTGTCCTTCTTCTGTAAAAGCAAACTTCCCCTTTGTGTTGGCTATCTAATCTGAATTTTGGGTAGACCATTTTCTTTCTAAATACATCATCTTCCTTCTTCAAACATTTTCCAAAACATCACTATGTTTGGCTTTACTACGTGCTATGTTAGTGTTTCTTTCTTCTAATGCCATAATAAAAACGTTCTCTAATGGGTGCATCAAACAGGTTAAATTATTCTGGAAAGCTTTCACACAATCTGTAGGTCCATTCAGCATTAAATTATACCAGGCTGTGTCCATTTCTTTTCTTTGTGAGTGTGAATTCGTGCTTTCTATCAACAGCACTCTAGAAATTATTAAGTCATAGTTAGAATAGAAATATTCAAAGTGTTTTCGTCTATATACAAGTGTAAGTAATAAAGCAAAAAGGAGGTGCGTCAGGTGACGAAGTCGAATCAGTCTCGTTGTTTCAAAAACCTTTATTAATACTTTTTCTTTCATCAAATACAGTTCTTCATAAGAACAAACAGCTCAGCCAACGCGTTTCGTTCCAAACCGTGGGAACTTCGTCAGGGCTTGAGAAGTGATATCGGTAAGTTCAATCTTCACAAACAAAATGATATTCTCATTCCAGCTCCATGTGCCGGAAAAGGTTGTAGTTCCTCAAGGCATCATCATGCCCATTATTGAATACCCTGATAAGTATTCTGTGCCTAACTGCCGTGTTGCAGCAATTGTGACATTTAGTATTTCATTTAGATAGTAAGTCCACTCAGTTGCTGAATACCTCTGACAAGGTACACTTACTCTTTTTGATCTTCTGAGCTTTTGTTGATTTTCCCCCGAATCACTTTCGTCACTTGTCTGTTTCCTCTGGTATTGTGACTGAAATCCAATCAACTGACAAGCTCTGATCAGTCTTCCTTGATTGCGAGTCTGTGGCCATTCCACTTTACGGGTGACTTTTCTCCATCCAGTGCTTGTGCCTTCACCCAGATCTTCTTGCTGTACTGTTGTTGTTTCAGTCACGTTCCTAAATTGAGGATCAGTCTCTGCTTCTACTTCGTTAGAGACTTCAATGCCACTCTTGAATTGGTGCGATTTCTTGCCGTTCTTCACCCCTTTCTTCTCCTTGCTGCTGTTTGGATCCCGGTACCACTGCTCCACATGGTGTTACAGGCTATGGTGGTGCAATCACCAATGCTCTTGGTTCTGGTCAAAAGAGCACAATTTCTTCTTCAGGATTTCTCAACTTTTTGGTGTGTGATGCATGTACCCAGTTTGGAATTCCTCCCCACTTCACAGCAGTATTGGTCGCTAGAATGATCTGGAAGGGGCCTTTCCACCTTGGCCCCAAACAGTTCTTCCGAACGTGCTTCTTGATCATGACCCAATCACCAGGATTGAAGTTGTGGCACTGTTCTTGGTGTGGATCTTTAGTGGCAACTGCAACCGGGTAAGAAGCAGATCACACGACATCAGCCAATCCTTTGCAGTAGTCGAGTGTCATATCATCTGTGATGTTCAACAGTGCAATTTCAGGTACAGCAGGTAATCTGATTGCAGGTCCCATCAGCACTTCATGAGGCGAAAGACCGGTCTTTCTATCAGGAAGACTTCAAATACTCATCTGCACCAATGATAATGCATTTGTCCATTTCAGTGAAGTTGAAGCACAAACTTTTGCTAAACGAGACTTGATAGTGCCGTTCATCTGTTCAACTATATTAGAGGCTTCAGGTCGATAACTGTAATGTAGTCTTTGCTCGAATTTAATGCTGTGCAAACCATCTTCAGGACGTCATTATTGAAATGGGTCCCCCATCTGATTCCAAATAGTCTGGCATGCCATATCTGGGTATCAATTCTCATAATAACTGTTTTGCTAGTGTGAGACTGTCATTTCTTCTGGTTGGGTTGGCTTCCACCCATCTTGAGAAGACACATACCATGATTGGGACATATCTCAGCCCATTACAAACAGGCATTTCGATAAAGTCCATCTGCGTCCTGTTGAAAGGATAGCCTGATCTCCCTATGTTACTTAGTGTAATGTGTGTTCTTTTTCCTGCATTCATTTGTTGACTGACTTCTTCTGATAACATCCTAAATCTTGGATCGAACCTACTCTGGCAGAACAACCAGGTAATTGCATCCCTACCTAAGCATATAGCCATGCAAATATTGAGTCACTGGAAACAACAAACTGTTAGATAACACTGGTCTTTCATCAGCAGACATCCAAAATGTCATTTGCATATTTCGCACAACCTGCTCTAATCCAACTTTGCTGTTCTGCGTCTGAAACATTTTCTTGCACTCTATTCAACTTGTCCCAGGTATCTGTCATTTTAACCATCATCAAGAAATTAGAGTCTTCCTCAGACTCACATGCAAAAGTTCCATTAAATGTGCAAGTCAACAAAGCAGAATACCGTGCTACTGAATCAGCATACATATTCCCCATTGCTATGCACCCATTTCCACACTGATGATCTGCACATGTAACACCTGCAATTTCAGCTAGCAATTGGAGAGCATCCAATAAATCCCTCACCTGCACCCCATTTCGTATGGGGGCCCGTGAGGAGGTCATGAAATCTGTCTGCAACCATAATTGCCTAAAATCATGAACAACACCAAAGCCATACTGACAATCTGTAAATATTGTAACTCTCATTTGAGCAGTTAAACTGGAAGCTCTTGTAAGGGCAATCAATTCTGCAACTTGTGCTGAGGTAACCCCTTGAAGCCATGAAGCCTCAACAATGTTGTCTATTGTACATACAGCATAAGCTGCTCTCAGGGTACCTTAGTTGTTTCTTAAGCATGAGCCATCTATAAAAATTACATGATCTGGCTCAATCAGGGGTTCATCCTTTATTTCAGGTCTAGGCTTTGTGCATAAATCCATGACATCCAAGCAATCATGTTCAATTTCATGACAAACATCATCATTTACAGGCATCAACGTTGCATGGTACAAAATCTGGCATCTCTTTATGACGATATTTTCAGAGGATGAAATCCTCTTTTCATACTTTGTCAATCTGTTATGTGTCATGTGCTGTGTTTTTCTTTCTTGTCAATAGTAGCTCCACAGAGTGAGGGACCATTACAGTTTCTGGATATCCCATCACTATGCTTTCACTCTTTTCCAGACTTTTGCTCACTGCAACAACAGCCTTAAGACAGCTGGGTAGACCTGCAGCGACATGGTCAAGGTTGTTGATAAATATATCACAGGTTTCTGAGCTTCTCCGTGCATCTGTGTCAGCACTGAGAGAGTGCTGACACACTCACTGCAAAATAGAAATAACTCTTCACTGTAATCTGGCATTCCTAGTGCTGGAGCATGACTAAGACTTTCAGGTCTAGGAAGGCTTTCAAAAAATTGTTGTCCCATGGAAGCAGATCAAACACATCCCTGTGTGTTAGCCTTGGTAAAGGCTTAGCCACTAAGGAAAAGTTGGGTAGTCACTGTTTACAGTAGCCAACCATTCCTAGAAACATTCTGACTTGTTTCTGTGTTTGAGGTGGATTCCTTTGAAGAATTGCTTCCACTCTCTCTGGTGGCACCTTTCAAGTTCCTTTTTCAGTTATGTGTCCCAGATAATGAACTCCTTTCTGACAGCACTGCAGCTTTCCTTGGGACACTTTGGGCCTTATTACGACTTTGGCGGTCCTATAGCGGATGGTGCAATGTGCCATCCGCTGTAGGACCGCCAAAGCCCTGGTGCTGACGCCTGCCAGATTAGGACTTCAATCCTGGTCTGGCAGGTGTGTCTGCGACCGTCCAACAGCGGCGGTCTGTTAGGCTCAGAGAAGCGTCTAACATGCAGGCCGCCCCTGTCAGAGTGCCAATTGCTCCTTTCTGCACAGTGTGGCATGTATGGGGTGCAAATCCAAGGGGGCACTACATGTGCTCCCCCGCATACACCCCCAAGCCCAGGAGTGGCAGGGGCCCTATTAGGGCCCCCTTAGTTGCCTCACTGCCACCCTTTTCATGGCAGGCTCACCGCTATGGAAAGGGTGGTGGTTTGGCAACTCATAGTATGCTTGGCGGTCTCGCAGCAGCACTGCCCGTATATTGCTATGCCTGACCGCCACGCCGCGGGATCCTATATCCCGGTGGAGGTGGTGGTCCTGTGGCAGTCAGACAGCCACACTCCCAATGCGGCTCGTGGTGCTGCAGTGTGGCGGTGGTGAGACCACCACCGTAAGTATGGCGGTCCTATGGACCACTATACTCGTAATCAGACCCCTTATGTTCATTCTCATACAGGTGATTTAACAAAGCAATGATATCTTGTTGACAAGCTTCTTGTGCCTCTGATGCCACAAGCAAGTTATATATTGAACTAGTACCGATCTATAGGGCATCTGTAATGACCCCAGATTCTTTTTCAAGATGTGATGGAAAATCGATGGACTCTCTGTATACCCTTGTGGGATTCGGCACCATGCCAAAACTCTCTGCTGAAACACGAATAAAAAGAGGTACTGACTATTTCCATGCAATGGGACCGAGAAAAATGCCTGACAGAGATCAATGATTGTTAACCATTGTGCAGTACAAGGAATCTGAAACAATATTGTGGCTCGATCCTTTAATTAACCAAATGTCTTTCCCTCTGAGATCGTATACTTCCGGATTCATAGTTTCTCTCGAATCGGCAGGTAATTCTTCAACTGTCATTAGCAGGAACAACCCTACAGCTGTCTGTTGTTGAATCATTTTGAATCCTACATCTTCATCATTTGTTTGGAGTTCCACACCATCCAGTGTGCAATAGATTGCACAATTCAACTTACCGAGCAAATCTCTTCCTAACAGATTTGCAGGACTCGTGTCGCAAACAACAAATTGATGACTATGTTCAAATGGGCCTATTTTAAAGGGACCTTTTCTGAAATTGGATTTGTAATCTGTCTATTTGAAACTCCTACAACTTGGATCTTCTTTCATGAAAGGGGTATGTCTGAGACTTCCACAGTTCTAAAGGTGGATCTGGTAGCACCAGCATCTAGAAGAAAAGATATGGGGTGGCCATTTACCTCGCCATCTACTAATGGTCCACACTGGTCTACCTCTAAGACTGCGCCAAGCAAGCAATCTTCCTCCCCTCTCAGGCCCCGTCATAGAGAAGTGTCTGAGCCTGAGGTATCACTCTTAAAAACAGTAAATGTCTGGAAAGCATTCTGACCAGCATTTGGAAATTGTTGAAACACATTTTGATTAATATTCTGAAAAGAAGTTGGGTTTGTCTTAGGCATCTGATGTACATTCAATTTTGGGGTTTTCATAGTTTGTGGGATCATGTGGACCGACGGAACCTGTATCATTGGAACTTGTTTCTGCATTGGCATCTGCATTTGCTGTACTGGCATATGTTGCATCTGAACTCCTTTCTGCATTGTCACATTTCCATTTACGTTATCAGGATTAAATCTATATTCCCACTTTCAATGCCCGACTTTGTGACAGATGTAACAGGAGTCATCTTCTTCAATGCCGAAACCTCCATTCCCGAACTTGGATCAATAGCTACTCCTCTACCTCTACCGTGTAAAACACCAAATCATCCGGAATTTCCTTGAAAACCACTCTGTGGAAAAATAATACCTTGCATACCACCTGGATTTCCTGCTAAAGAAGAATTCTGGAAACCTTTGTGAGCCAATTTCATCTGCAGCAACATACATTTCTCTTTTATCTTTTTCTGCTTCATTTCGAATTTGTCGCTGCAATATTTTGCATATCACAGGATCTCATCAAGTGACTTATTCTGCCAACAGATTACACTTTGCGTTATATGGCAACTAATCTACGGTCTCAACCCTAACACAACCTGTGACACAAAAAATCCCATGTCCTTCTCTTCACAGTATTCTCTTCCACTATGCTACTGAAACACCTGCAGCACACATTCATTATACTAATGAACTGTTTCCTTTGCTTCCTGTGAGGTTTGATTAATTTTCAACCAAGATAAGGGCCTGATTTAGATCAGGGCAGACGGGTTACTCTGTCACAACGGTGACGAATATCCTATCTGCCAAAATATAAATCCCATCGGATGGGATTTATACTTCGGCGGACGGAATATCAGTTACCATTGTGATGGAGTAACCCATCCGCCGAGATCTAAATCAGGCCCTAAGGGGCCGATTCCGATTCGGGCCGGAAAAAGCACCGACCGACTCGGATCCGGTAAAAATACCGACCGACACGTACCAGTGGCGCCCGACACGCCAAGTACGATGCAAGCCGCGATAAATCCGACCGACACGTCAGGAAACCAAGCCGACCGACCGAGCCGCTCGGAAAATAGCAATCCGGCCGGAAAAACACGTGAATCCAACCGACCGACACGCACCCGGAACAAATCCGACCGAATCGTACCCGCCAACTCCAACCCGCAAAGTACGATGCAAGGCGCGAAAAACACGACCGAGTCGGACGGAGGACAAGCCGTACGACCGACACGCATACAAAACCGAGCCGAAGCAACACAATACACCGCGACCGACGCGTACGCAGCATACAAAACTGCACAAACACAGCGTGAACGAAACGGAAAACACCGTACGAGACCAATGCACGGTCCGACTCGGTCACAAGAACGTTTCCAACATACACAAACAGCACAAAGGAAAAATCAACCAAAAAAAGGCCAAACAAGCAATTACCAAGCCAATAAATACTGGGGGGTGGGGACAGAGAACAAAGACACACCCACAACTCCACCTATATAAAGGACACAAATCACTACCATGAGCCTTTGCAAATGCCATTCCACTACCAGCACCCAAGAGAAAGCAACCACACACCCACAGCTCATCCCTCACACAAGCCACACACCAGCAGCACACCAACAAATACCTACCTCACATACACCCAGCACAACACACACCCACACACCCTCACCTGCACACCAACACACACATCACCCACCATCACCAACCATCACCATGCCCCCCAAGAAGAATCCCAAGTTCCTAGATTGTGAATTGGAAGTCCTGGTAGACGAGATCCTCAGGGTGGAGCCACAGCTGTTTGGCACATTGGTCCAACAGACCCCCATGTCGCAGAAAACCAAGATGTGGGAGAGGATCATCAACAGGGTGAACGCCCAATCACCATGTCGGCGCACAAAGACGGACATCCAGAACAGGTGGTATGACGTGCGCAGGAGGGTACGGGACCTGCTGAAGATAGACTACATCAACAGCCAACACACCGGCAGTGGCCCTCCTGCCAAGCCAATATACCTCAGGCCCTGGGAGGAGAAGGTGCGGGCCATCCTTCCGCCAGTGAGCGTATATGGACTAGAGAACATCCCAGAGCCTGGTGAGTACACAACAAATGTACACAATAAACTGCCACAAAACACACACATCACTGTCAAGGGGAGAGTCAAACCATGCACTCATAGCAATTACACAGCAACTAGAACAGAATCATCCCAAAATGTGTATGTCAGTCAGATAAACACAACACATGCCATCAAAAAAGTCACATCCAACTGTGCCAACACATGTACAAACACAACCACAACTACAGCTAGGCAGTGGCACAAATAGAACTAACACACACATCCACACATGTAGCCACCACAACAACACCAACACACAGTGAAGACCACTCAAAGGAAGGAATTCTGTGTATGCTGGCCAAGTCAGTGTAGCCAATAGCATCATGGGAGTCGCAGTCACACATATTGCCCCCCCCAACTGTCCCATCAACACCACCATGAACCATGCGCACATCACAGGGAGTGGAGAAGGACTCACAAGATGGCTGACACTGGCTACTGCTGTGGGGAGCACAAGGCCCTGCTGCCAACTGTGCACCAACAAACAGCAGGACACCACTGACTGACATCCTGAGAGACAACTTACACTCCCTGCAATGCAAGCACGTTCCATGGTGGGATATCTGGCTGGCTGGGTGGGAAGGGGGACTTGCAGCACTGACCATAGTCACCAGCACCTCCCCTCACACCCCCCCCAACACAAACTCCACAGTACCCACCTGGTAGAATGCAATGCCCTCCATCCTAACACAAGATCCCACAAAGCACCACCACCCTGGGTTATGTTGTGTGAAGCACAGGGACACTCTTGGGACTCTTAGCCAAACAACTGCCAGGACAACACTCCCAGCCATCCTGTCAGCACAGCCAGCCCACCCCACAGGGAAGCAGAGTCAAAAGGAAGGAAGCATGGGCATGCTGGGAAGGGGGTGGAGGCAATAGCATGATGGGAGTCGTAGTCACAGACATTGCTCAGCCTCACAACTGGCCCATCAACACCACCCTGAACCATGCTCACATCACAGGGAGTGGAGAAGGACTCACAAGATGGCTGACACTGGCTACTGCTGTGGGGAGCACAAGGGCATGCTGGGAACTGCACACCAACCAACAGCAGGACACCACTGTCAGCCATCTTGCCATTGCCCTCACACCCACACACACTGAACTCCCCACAAAAGCAAGTAAGTATGGGAATGCTGGGAAGTGGGGTGGAGGCAATAGCATGATGGGAGTCACAGTCACAGACATAGCTCACCCCCACAACTGTCCCATCAACACCACCCTGAACCATGCTCACATCACAGGGAGTGGAGAAGGACTCACAAGATGGCTGACACTGGCTACTGCTGTGGGGAGCACAAGGCCCTGCTGCCAACTGTGCACCAACAAACAGCAGGACACCACTGACTGACATCCTGAGAGACAACTTACACTCCCTGCAATGCAAGCACGTTCCATGGTGGGATATCTGGCTGGCTGGGTGGGAAGGGGGACTTGCAGCACTGACCATAGTCACCAGCACCTCCCCTCACACCCCCCCCAACACAAACTCCACAGTACCCACCTGGTAGAATGCAATGCCCTCCATCCTAACACAAGATCCCACAAAGCACCACCACCCTGGGTTATGTTGTGTGAAGCACAGGGACACTCTTGGGACTCTTAGCCAAACAACTGCCAGGACAACACTCCCAGCCATCCTGTCAGCACAGCCAGCCCACCCCACAGGGAAGCAGAGTCAAAAGGAAGGAAGCATGGGCATGCTGTGAAGGGGGTGGAGGCAATAGCATGATGGGAGTCGTAGTCACAGACATTGCTCAGCCTCACAACTGGCCCATCAACACCACCCTGAACCATGCTCACATCACAGGGAGTGGAGAAGGACTCACAAGATGGCTGACACTGGCTACTGCTGTGGGGAGCACAAGGGCATGCTGCCAACTGTGCACCAACAAACAGCAGGACACCACTGACTGACATCCTGAGAGACAACTTACACTCCCTGCAATGCAAGCACGTTCCATGGTGGGATATCTGGCTGGCTGGGTGGGAAGGGGGACTTGCAGCACTGACCATAGTCACCAGCACCTCCCCTCACACCCCCCCCAACACAAACTCCACAGTACCCACCTGGTAGAATGCAATGCCCTCCATCCTAACACAAGATCCCACAAAGCACCACCACCCTGGGTTATGTTGTGTGAAGCACAGGGACACTCTTGGGACTCTTAGCCAAACAACTGCCAGGACAACACTCCCAGCCATCCTGTCAGCACAGCCAGCCCACCCCACAGGGAAGCAGAGTCAAAAGGAAGGAAGCATGGGCATGCTGTGAAGGAGGGTGGAGGCAATAGCATGATGGGAGTCGTAGTCACAGACATTGCTCAGCCTCACAACTGGCCCATCAACACCACCCTGAACCATGCTCACATCACAGGGAGTGGAGAAGGACTCACAAGATGGCTGACACTGGCTACTGCTGTGGGGAGCACAAGGGCATGCTGGGAACTGCACACCAACCAACAGCAGGACACCACTGTCAGCCATCTTGCCATTGCCCTCACACCCACACACACTGAACTCCCCACAAAAGCAAGTAAGTATGGGAATGCTGGGAAGTGGGGTGGAGGCAATAGCATGATGGGAGTCACAGTCACAGACATAGCTCACCCCCACAACTGTCCCATCAACACCACCCTGAACCATGCTCACATCACAGGGAGTGGAGAAGGACTCACAAGATGGCTGACACTGGCTACTGCTGTGGGGAGCACAAGGCCCTGCTGCCAACTGTGCACCAACAAACAGCAGGACACCACTGACTGACATCCTGAGAGACAACTTACACTCCCTGCAATGCAAGCACGTTCCATGGTGGGATAACTGACTGGGTGGGTGGGTGGGTGGGAAGGAGGTCTGGCTGTCAACCAAACACAATCAATGCAGACCATGTTCACACCCCAGAGAATACATAGAAATGCCCAAATAATGCAGGACAATGTGCCACACCAATATCAACCCCTGACTGTGACGACTTAGGACAATACAATGTACAGGCCCGCACCCCGAGGCACAGTCACAACTGTCAGGTGTGTCAACCACTGATGCCTGCAGAAACATGACATACATTGTTTGTGTCTCCCAAAAACAGGTGATGATAGGGACACAGCAGCAGACGCTGAGGAGTCCCAGTCCCAGGCTCAAGAGGATGCCGAGCTCACTGGCGTCGTACAGCCTCTGTCCTCCTCGGACGATGAAGAACAACCTGGCACATCCGGTGCAAGTCAACATGCTGCACCAGCAGGACCACCAGCTGCAGCACCAGCAGGTCCACCAGCTGCACCCCCTGCACCCACCCCTCCAACGACTGTCACCACGAATACCATCCCTGCCGACATGGACAGAATAAGGAACAACACCAGCGCAGTGACCCTGGACCAACCTGGGGCCATGGACACCACCACCACCACCAACCCCCAAGGTGGACCAGGGTTATCTGTGCGTGCAACTGCACACACTGCACATGTCAGCAGGGGTGGTGGGAGGGGTGGGAGACAGAGGTCGCTGCTTGCAGACGTTGCTGGTGTGCATGAAGACCCACAACTGGTACGCATAGCTGATGCGTACCAGTCCAGCACCGGAGAGCTCAGCCAGGTAGTGGGGCTCCTCAGAGACATCAAACAGCAGCAGGCTGCCCATCATGCCCGCTTGGACTCCCACATGTCCCACGTGGAGTCACACATGTCACGTGTGGACTCCCACATGTCACGTGTGGACTCCCACATGACCCGCGTGGAGTCCAAGTGGGATGTACTACATGAGATGACGGCGGTGCACAGGGACATTTTACAATGCCTCCGCCAGATGAACAGCAACCAGTCCACACCTCCCTGTGTGCCAACAACATCTGGTACCGAACAAACTGCAACTGCCACAGGGAGGGAGGAGGACTCTGGCGGAGAGTCCCCTGCACCGCAGCAGCCTGCACTAGAGGGCCCCCCCCCCAAGAAGAGGGGTCGTCCGAGGAGGGGAAAGTGAGAGGCTGATGGCCAAGCGCAACTCCCAGGAAGCCTGAACCTGTTCTGGATTTTCGCCTTTGTGCACAGACTGTTCACCCTGTTGATGGCAACACTACTCCCACACATTGCATGGGGAGTACAAGTTGGAACAATGTGTCAGACAACTGTGGCCCCGATACTGGGGATCCTGTCTACCTGGACTTTCTATTCATCTAGGAACTTGGGATTGCAAGATTCATGTACAGCACAATCCATCCTATGCACTATTATCACAATAAACACACTAATACACCATACTTGCCTCTGTCGTGATTCCAACGTGGGTGCTGTTATGGGGATGATGAACTGCAAAATTACACAGTGTATGCGAACTGCAACAGCAAGGACAACACAGGCATGTGAGTACAGGCAACGTGACACATATGAGGGAGACACACCACCAGGGCTACACAACACATACACACCTAGGCCATCTGACTCATTGCCTACACTGATGTTGCCAGGGAAGACGGTGCAATGCACAGACACCACACCCATTCCCAGTTGTAGTCAAGTAGCCCACAGGTGCAGTAAGCAAATGGCAGTCAAATGTGTGACCACAGACAACGCACATCACTAAGTGAAGCACAGGTTTATTACACAGTAGCAACATGCCGTAACCACTACAGATGCAAGGTAACCCCACCTGGTAGCGGGCACACAGTCAACAACTGTAGACAGAAGGAAGTCCATGGGTGTGGCGCACATCACCTGTAGGGACACAACAGCTACCAGCCTGGATGTGCAATCACGTCGTCGGTGGACACAGTTGACCAAACGAATCTGAAAGTACCCTGTGAAGGACAGAAATGACACACAGTCAAAAGCAATGCAGTACAGGACAGAACAGCAAAACTCATGCACAATACATGTTACAAGATACCCACCCAGAACCAAGTTAGCATGTCAACACTGTTGGGGAGTACAGCCCACCTGTCACCACACATCGCAACACACATCCTGTCAAGTAGCCCATGGACACACTCCAACAGCACCAGAGCACCACCCACACATCATGCCAACTCACATCATTCACATGACACCTCAGGATACTCACATTCAGCTAAAGAAGTTGGTGATGAGCTGTGTGCGGACATCACCATCACCATCATCATCATCATCGTCACTGGCATCGTGGTCCAGGCCAGGATCCTCCACAGGTGGCGGATGTTGGTCATCGTCATCCTGGATGAGAGGCAACTCCTTCCGCACTGCCAGGTTGTGGAGCATGCAGCAGACGATGATAATCTTGCACACTTTCGCAGGGGCATATGGGAGGGACCCTCCGGTCTTGTCCAGGCAGCGGAAGCGGCTCTTCAGGAGACCAAAGGTCCGCTCAATCACTCTCCTGGTCCGACCATGTGCCTCATTGTAGCGCATCTGGGCAGGTGTCACAGGGTTCCTGAGGGGTGTCAGCAACCACGGCATGTTGGGGTATCCCGAGTCACCTACGGACAGACAAGTGCACATCAGCTGACTTGGAAAAGTGGGCGGAATACTACAGATCAGATCACACACAATGGCACAAAGTCAGTACACACCGACAAGCCAGGCACGCTGGTTCTGCATCTGTGCCATCAACCTGGGGATGCGACTACTCCTCATCACAAAGGCATCGTGTGCTGAACCAGGGAAACGGGCACACACGTGTGTGATGGTCATGTCTGCAAGACACACCACCAGTGCATTGACCGAGTGGTAGTGCTTGCGGTTCCTGTAGGCCTGCTCCTGGGCCTGTGGTGGTACCAAAGCCACATGTGTCCCATCAATGGAGCCAATGACATGCGGCATCCTCCCCAGGGCATAAAAGTCACTCTTCACGTCAGTGAGTCGTCGCAGTCTAGGGAAATAGATGTACCGGTTCAGGAAGAGCAACATTGCCGCCAAGAAATCGCGGAGCACACGGCTGAACATGGTCTGTGACATCCCACCAGCAGACGCCACAGTATGTTGGAAGGTACCGGTGGCAAAGAAGTGTAGGGCTGCCATCACCTTCACCTTGGGGGTCAGCGCTGTAGGATACGGCCGGCCAGGCTGCAAATGTGGGGACAACTGCACTGCAAAATCCTCAATCAGCTGCCTGGTGAAGCGGTACCGTCGGATGCTGTCCCGTTCCACCATCGTTGCCAGGTCTGGGAATGGCCGATGGACAGCAGGAGCCCTGCAGTGCAGAGGAGAAGTAAGCAAGATCGTCAGTCACCCCACATATGCGGCATTGAACACACTCAAGATCCCAACATACATCATCATGAGGCACAACTACATGAAGTGTGCAGTACCGGAACGACATGTATGGTACATACATGGCCAACATCTGTCAACACGGTCCTACAGGTGGCATCAATTTGGCCCAGGTTGGCCCATTGGATATCATGATGCTGTGTCACAGTCACCCCCCAGTGACATGTGAGGACAGATGTGCCCCAGGCACCACAGCTCAACGACAGGCACATTCCCAGGGACCCTGTAATGCCACATGGACACTGGCATCACCTGGAGTATCATGTGTACACCACAACAAAACAAACATGACCCCCACAGGTAGTGGCCACACTTGCCATGGCAGGAGAGCCATGGACGTCTGTGACACACACGCACAACATCAGAGTCCATGCACACACAACGTGGATGTGGAGACTGTCTCCCATTGTGCACATGAAATCAGAGACATTGTAAACACTACATGCACAAAGACTGTGGAGGGCCATCACTATTGTGCCACTGGGACACCCTGGCTCAAACATACCGTCCCACATGGGACTCACGGGGTATGTGACATGACATACACAAACACCACTGTGAAATGTGACCATGGCACATGCACAGATATGAACAGTTGCACATCACAGTGGTCACGTACACGTAACACCCAGGATCCTGTCCCCATGAACACGTGCACAGCCTGGGGGTGGCTGCCCACAGGTGACACCCACAGGACAACATGTACACCAACATACACACAATAGGAAATGCAGCCTTACATGCCTTCATGATAAGGTGTGGACAGGCTGTCGTGATGTAGGTGTGCCCCTCACTCCCTGGGAGCTATCTGTGGCTGGCATATGTCCATCTGAGACAGGCATGCTGACATATGCCAGTCACATGTACAGTGATGCGTTGAACAGCAATGGACCGATCGGTGCCTCCGGCCGGCCCATTGCATTCAATGTGTGCGGGTACGCGTTGTACCCCTGTGCGCGTTGTACTGCAATGGACCGATCGGTGCCTCCGGCCGGCCCATTGCTTTCAATGTGTGCGGGTACGCGTGGTACCCCTGTGCGCGTTGTACTGCAATGGACCGATCGGTGCCTCCGGCCGGCCCATTGCATTCAATGTGTGCGGGTACGCGTTGTACCCCTGTGCGCGTTGTACTGCAATGGACCGATCGGTGCCTCCGGCCGGCCCATTGCTTTCAATGTGTGCGGGTACGCGTGGTACCCCTGTGCGCGTTGTACTGCAATGGACCGATCGGTGCCTCCGGCCGGCCCATTGCTTTCAATGTGTGCGGGTACGCGTGGTACCCCTGTGCGCGTTGTACTGCAATGGACCGATCGGTGCCTCCGGCCGGCCCATTGCATTCAATGTGTGCGGGTACGCGTTGTACCCCTGTGCGCGTTGAACAGCAATGGACCGATCGGTGCCTCCGGCCGGCCCATTGCTTTCAATGTGTGCGGGTACGCGTTGTACCCCTGTGCGCGTTGTACTGCAATGGACCGATCGGTGCCTCCGGCCGGCCCATTGCATTCAATGTGTGCGGGTACGCGTTGTACCCCTGTGCGCGTTGTACTGCAATGGACCGATCGGTGCCTCCGGCCGGCCCATTGCATTCAATGTGTGCGGGTACGCGTTGTACCCCTGTGCGCGTTGTACCTCAATGGACCGATCGGTGCGCACCCATTGACAATGGGCTTGCCTGGCAACGGACGCGTTTTCGAATATTCGAACGAGTCGGTTGCTGGAAAATCAGTTGGTCACCCACAACAATGTTGCAAAATCATGTATGTCATGAAGTTGAAATTTTGAAGGATGCTGTGGGCGTGTTTTGGTGCTGCTATTCCATGGATTGGCCAGATTCAGAAGATGCAAACGACTTGGACCTATCACTTTGGACACAAGGGACAGTATCTGCCTCTCCAGCACATATATATTGCTGCATGTTCCCCTGAGAGCCCACTTGCCTGCACTACATGCTCCAGGACGACATCTGCCACTGCACTGCTGCTGTCTCTGCCCCTCTGGACCCTGCAATGGCACGTACTGTGGAGAGAGCCCCAGCCTTCAGCCTTGAAGAGAACCAGGCCCTGCTGGACAGCCTACTTCCACAGTACAGCAAGCTGTATGGGACACCAGGGGAGCAGGTGAGTGTTCTGTGCACTGCCTTTCTGAATGTGCATTTTGTCTGACTAGCAAGGCTGAGAGTCAGCACACCACTGGCTAGCAGGCTCACTGAGTAGTTGTCACCCCCCATAGTGTGTAGTGACTTGCACTGGACAGGTATGGTGCAGTGACAGTGCTTCTGAACAGGGTTTTACTCCCCATGCTATGATACCATGTAGTGACTTCTGGAAAACTGTCCATGGGCAGCCGTGCACTGCCTGGGTACACCATGTGCCCCTGTGATTGCGACATGTATATGCAACTGTGTCATGCACGGATATGTTGCATGTGTAGTAATGTCCTTATCACTTTGTCATCCTGACAGGCTTCTGCCCATCGGAAGCATGAGATCTGGAAGGACATCGTCCGGGCTGTCCGGTCCGTGGGGGTCTACAAGCGCCGGATCCGCAACTGCCAAAAGAGGTGGCAGGACCTTCGGGGCTGGACCCGGAGGATTGCACGGGTCCAGCTGAAGCTGTCGCCTCCTCGCAGGAGGGGCGGAACACGGACCCTGACCCCCCACATGCTCAGGATCCTGGCGGTGGTCTTTCCAGACCTGGATGGGCAGCTGAAGGCCAGAGAGCAGCAAGGAGGGGGTGAGTCAAAGACTGCACTGTGTACTCTGTCTAACATGTTATGTGCCCTCCTCGGGCCAGGTTGAACTGCCACAGTACAGCAGTCATGTTGTCCAGGAGCCATGTCCCTCTATTGTGCACTGCCCACTCCTCATCTGATACCCAGGTGTGGCCCTTACATGCAGGGAATCCTGTCACTTAGGACTGTGTCCTTGCAGTTTGCTTGACTCAAGGTGGGAGACAGCATCTGTTTCCCTGACTCTGTGGTGGGCATCATGGGTGGGTCCATTGCTTACACAATGCCTGTATTCTGACATGTATTCAGCGTGTTACTTTGATCTGTGGTCCAATTGCTGAGCTGATCCACCACATGTGGCTGGGGTACCTGGCACACACCCATGCTGCGGGTGGGAACAATGTTTGGGCCCCAGGAGTATGTATATGACGTGTGTCACACATACTTAGCCAGCTGCCTACAGTCCAGGGCTCATCCCTCATTAATGTGGGGCTGGACAGTCATGCCTACTCCAGGCCATACAATACACTCTGTACTCCCACTCCCGTGTATCAGTGGACACATTGTGCACAGTGATTTGCCCCTCAGGTGTCTGCCTCTGTGTCAGTGTGCTGTGGATTAGTCGCCAGGACTGCTGTGGAGTTTCTTGGTAGGGGCTCAGCATGCCACTGGAGATGTGACCATAGGAGACGATACTTGTGTGACACATAGGTGTCTGATCAGCTGCCCATGCAGACTGGGGCATGTAAATGTGAAGTTCAGGTAGCTGTTCCCCATGCACAGCAGAGTGTGAGGGGCTCAGGTTCAGAGGGTAGTGTCACAGGTCTCCCATATGTCCAATAGGTATGACCTGGACAGATGAGGGTTAAGAGGATGTGTTGTGGGGG
This sequence comes from Calotriton arnoldi, assembly GCA_963921515.1. Taxonomy (NCBI): domain Eukaryota; kingdom Metazoa; phylum Chordata; class Amphibia; order Caudata; family Salamandridae; genus Calotriton; species Calotriton arnoldi. Next base: position 181,333 of record CAWUFW010001544.1, on the reverse strand, counting down.
GGATGTACATGTGCACTTGTGCAGCTCCAGGACTTGCATTCCCCATGACCTACTATTGTGACACAGTGCAGAGTGTTGTTGTCTGGCTGCAAAGTCATACATCACTGAGACAGTGATGTATGACTTTGCAGTCATGCCTCCGCCATGGCATGTGTCTACTGATTGGTGATCCTGCAGGGGAGTGACATGTGCTACATGCACACCATAGTGGCGCTGGCTATCAGGACATGGGTGCATCATGGTGTCTGTCGCTGGTATGCATCACATGCATTTCCTATTTGACTCTGGGCATCCCTTACATCCGTAAACCTGTACTGACTCAGTGGCAAGAGCTGTGATGTGTCCACACCGTGTCCTCTGCACTGTCCAACTACTGTGTACTTGGTGCATGTGTCAACACTGGGGTGTTGCAATCCAACAGACACCAGACAGATGGGTGCAAGGCCATGTGGGATGTGAGTGCCATGCTTGGCATCAGACTGACAATTGACTTCTCCTGTTCAATTAGTGCACTTTTAGCAATGTACAACTAATGATGCCAGGGCTTGCTCTGTGATGTGCTGTGCTCACAGTGGTGTGTGCGTTATGTGCAGGTGACTGATGTCTGTCTGTTTCCCCATTGTTTGCAGATACATCCACGGCCACGGAAGGGGACAGCTCCACGGACCAGGAGGAGCCGGAGAGCCAGACTGGGTCAGCAGCCGAGGAGTGGTCGGAGGGACCCAGTGGCACGGAGGGCGAGGGGAGCCACACCGAGGAGTCCTCAGCAGCATCCACCTCAGCTGAGGACCAGAGCAACTCGGAGGATGACTCCCTTGTGGAGGCGGGTGTCAGCAGCCACCACACCCCAGCTAGTGTTGCTGTCCCCGCCACCACCAGCACCACCACCGCCCTCCCATCGGCTCCCATTCCCCAGGTCCGTGGAGGCTCCCATGTCCGGGAGCGTGTCTCCTTTGGGCCAGGCACCGCACCCCCTGCCCCTGTGTCCCCTGCTGCCCTGAGTGAGGAGTCTGTGTACCTCCTTCGCCAGCTCCATGTAGGGCAGACAGCCATGCTGAGTGTCCTCCATGCGCACACCGCGCTGTTGACTCAGCTGGTGTCGTTCATGGAGGGCATCTCATCGGGCATGTCTGACCTACAGAGGGGCAATAGGTCCATGGACTCCTCCCTGACGGCAGCAGTGTCCCTCCTCAAACGGTCCCTCACCCCTCCTGCCTCTGCTCCATCCACACTCCCCAGCACCTTACCCATCCCAGGCACACACACACTGGCACACACCAGCACACACACATCCAGCACACTGACACACACGCCAATGACAAAACGCACACGCACGCACATTCAGGGGACTGAAGCCAGACTCACAGGGGATGGGGCCCTGGAACACACACACGCATCCACATGCACTGCGCAGTCCTCAGTTCCCTCTCCCTCCAAAGCACCCTCCCTTGCCTCACCTGCAACCCCAAAGTCACAGCAGCTCTTCCTCTGTGACCTCGGCCTCTTCCCCACCGATGAAGCTGCTCCAGCATCCCGGGGGAAGAGGAAGCCCACCCACACGGAGCAGAGTGCCCCTCGCCCCCGGACACCCTCCCCCAGGCGCAGACGGACTGAGGCCCCCACCCGCAAGTCCCCCCGGAGTGCTAAGAGCAAGACCCCGCCACCGCCCTGCAGCTCAGGCACAAGGTCTCCGTCCTCCATCCCTCAGGCCCCCACTGCACAGGTGCCCCCACCACACCCTGCCCCAGGTTCCCCCACCCACAGATATACCATCCCCAAGATGCTCCGGCCTTCTCCCCCTGCCACTTGCTCTCCCAGCACCACACCCCCCGCTGCGCTTGTCTGTGCCACTGATGTGGTGAGGGTGTCCCCCCCTCTGTCCAACCCACCTTGCCTGTTCCCCATTCTCCTCCCCTGGAGGTAGGCACTGCAGTGGAGTCCACTACCGCCCTGTCTGACTTGGGCACTGCAGTGGCGGACCTGTCCACCCCATCTGCAGGGTCCACTGCAGTTGTGCCGGCACCCACGACATCTGTGTCATGCCCCCCAGTTGTGCCGGCACACACCATGTCAGACACCTCCACTGCAGTTGTCAGTGGCTCTCCAGCACCCACCACCCCTTCCCTGACTCCCCCTGGTGAGCCCTGATCCTGTCCCTGCGGTGCCTGGCCTGCCCCCCGGTTGCCCCTCCTAGTGGATTGTCCCTGGTATTGTGCAGGCATGCGTAGGGTGACATCTGCCAGTGTCACCCTGTTTGAACTTTGACAATGGACTGGCCATTGGCCTTTGCTCTTTTTTCAGGACTTCGTTTGGCCTCAACACATATGCTGAATAAAGCAACTTTCTTTTCTCTAGTGCTCATGCTTCAGATGTACATGTTGTTGGTGCAGCTAACCATGCCCTTGCTGCAGTGATGGTGATATCTGGTCTCATGATTATGAAGTGTTACTGTGCAGGAACCCATGTGGTCCAGGGGGAATGTGTCCTATCATGTGGTGTATCCATGTCATCAATAGCAGCATCTGAGGGTGTCATGTGTTCAGTATTTGGCAATGGGTTTCCTACTTACATTGGCAATTTCATATCTGTGGCTTCCACCCCTGCACATCTGTTGTGCCTGCCATCGTTGCATTTGTCTACTTCCCTGACCGTGTTGCCATCTCCAGTGGACATGCAGGTTTGGGCATCAATGGGGAGGGACTCATCCGTGTAGTCAGTGCAACATTGCTATACAAGTGTGTTGGATCTGTGCTGATGATTCCGTTGGCACATCCATGACCAGGCTGATGTGATGGGAGCCCTCATTTGGTGCTAATTGTTGATTGTGTGACCAAGTGCTCAGCTGACATGATGGGGCCCTACTGAGGCAACATATGGCACAGCTTTCCTCACACAGGAGTGGAGTCCCCTCATGGCAGTGTGTACACGTGTGACATTGCCTGCGCCCAAGGTGTGTGTTGTATGTGCATGTCTGTGTGTTCACTTCCATTCATCTGCGCATGCTGTGATCCCTAGTGTTGTACCTGTTTGTGATGCTTGCTGACTTGAGCTATGTTCCCCCAAAGTCTTCTCCCTGTGTTCTCTGTGATGTGGGTGCATGGCACATTACTGGTCATCAGGGTGTCACCCATAGGTGTGTTTGCTGTCAGGGCAGAGTTTGTGTGCTGACGCAGATGGGTCACAGTCAGGTTTCCCTTTGGCACTTGTTGTTTGCCCCTGTCATGTGATTTCCAGTTTGTGTTATCTTTCAGTGATTGTGACACGTTGTGTGTGTGACTGCTGGCACTCCTTAGGGTCCGGGCTGCAATGTTGGTTGTTGTCTATGTGTGTTCTTTGTGGGTGACCTTGGCTTCTTCATTGGTGTGTGACTGTGGCTGGGATCCCATTGGTCGGTGTGGTATTGCCGTCATGTCCATGTACAGCGTAGTGTGCAGTGTGTCAGACATTCAGGAGTCTTGTTGAGTGTCCATGTGTGATGTGTTTCTACACCTTGGTTCCCACCCACCACCCTGGAATAGTAATGGGTGCATGTGCAATGTCACCAGTGCATGTGTACTTCACTGCTGCACATTGTTGGAGGTCGAGGGGTGTGGTCTTGAGTGTGTGCAGATGAGAGTTGTTGCCCGGCTAGTCCCCTGCCTCCATGTTGGCCTTGGCTTACTGGCCATGCTGATTGATTTGTGCTTGTGTAGGTGTGATGGTAGTTAGTTGCTCAGGACACCTGACTGTGGTTCACAGTGTGAACGACATTTAGCTTTGTCATCACAGTGGTATTTTTCTTCAGCCCAGGGTCACCACATTGTGGGGGCCCTGGGGGTGGTGCTGTGGTGTGTCTGTGACTTGCTGTGTCAGTTGTTGTTCCTACGTGCCTGTGTGACATGTGTGTTTTGTGCTCCCTCTCACCTGTCAATGCCTGCTTGCCCACATAGGGGATTTGGATCCATGAGTTACCTTAGTGTGGCAGTGTATGCACATCTGTATGATTGGTATTCAGCTCTCCTCATGTGTTGTGTTGTTGCCTGGGGACACTGGCACCCCCACCCCTCACCTGCTGTGTATGATGACAGTGTTGGTCTGCCTGTTTGTGTTTGTGCATCTGCACCACTGCATTGGCATATCTTGGGTGTGCCATTGGCTGTATGTTGTTTGGTGTGTTTCCCCTGCTGTCCCTGGGACTCCTAGGTCATCGGTCAGCACAGTGATCATGGTTTGTGTGTCCCATTGCTGCCATGGTATGGTATCTGTTCACCTCACATCTGCTGTCTCCACAGGGTATCTGCATTTGTGTGCCCATTGGTGCAAATATGTGGGTCTGCATTCTGATGGTCACTTCTGTCATTGTGTTATTGATGACTGTTGACGGTCTCAGCCCCCATGGGTGTTGTTTGTCTGCACATGGCCAAGGGAATGTTTCATTTGCACTGCAGTATTTGGCTCCCCCAATTTATGTTGCAATGGGACACATACACTACTTTGCCACAGATGAGTTTTTGGTTCTGTGACCAGGAATGATCCATGCAGTTTGGCAGTTGCAGCTCTTTCTTTGTCAACAATTACCTTTTGGTCACTGTGATGATGAGGGTGTAGACCCCATTGCCACAATGGACAAAATGTGCTTCAGCTATGGACCCCACACTTGCCTTTTGGTCACTGTGATGATGGGGGTTTAGGCCCCATTGCCACAATGGTCATGGGCTGCTTGCATTGTGGGTGCCACACACATATATGTGTGGCACATGTGCTAGGGGGTCACATTGTATGTTCAATGTCATGTTCGGTGTTGTAGGCATTTGACACAGCCTGCTCACACGCTTGTCATGGTGGTGGGGGGATGTCTTAATCTTGCATTCCCTAGGTTGTGGTGTGCTTGTTGTGTCATGCATTGTCCATCCTATGAGTGGGGGTGGTAGTAGTGGTAGGCATCCAGCCCCCCTGGCTAAGGGTGGTAGTAGTGGTAGGCTTCCTGCCCCCCTGGGTGAGGGTGGTAGTAGTGGTAGGCATCCTGCCCCCCCTGGGTGAGGGTGGTAGTAGTGGTGGGCATCCTGCCCCCTGGGTGAGGGTGGTAGTAGTGGTAGGCATCCAGCCCCCCTGGCTAAGGGTGGGAGTGTGGGCATCCAGCCCGCCCTGGGTGAGGGTGGTAGTAGTGGTAGGCATCCTGCCCCCCTGGGTGAGGGTGGTAGTAGTGGTGGGCATCCTGCCCCCCTGGGTGAGGGTGGTAGTAGTGGTGGGCATCCTGCCCCCCTGGCTAAGGGTGGTAGTAGTGGTGGGCATCCTGCCCCCCTGGGTGAGGGTGGTAGTAGTGGTGGGCATCCTGCCCCCCTGGCTAAGGGTGGTAGTAGTGGTAGGCTTCCTGCCCCCCTGGGTGAGGGTGGTAGTAGTGGTAGGCATCCTGCCCCCCTGGGTGAGGGTGGTAGTAGTGGTAGGCATCCTGCCCCCTGGGTGAGGGTGGTAGTAGTGGTAGGCATCCAGCCCCCTGGCTAAGGGTGGTGGTAGGCATCCAGCCCGCCCTGGGTGAGGGTGGTAGTAGTGGTAGGCATCCAGCCCCCCTGGGTGAGGGTGGTAGTAGTGGTAGGCATCCAGCCCCCCTGGGTGAGGGTGGTAGTAGTGGTAGGCATCCTGCCCCCTGGCTAAGGGTGGTAGTAGTGGTGGGCATCCTGCCCCCCTGGGTGAGGGTGGTAGTAGTGGTGGGCATCCTGCCCCCCTGGGTGAGGGTGGTAGTAGTGGTGGGCATCCTGCCCCCCTGGCTAAGGGTGGTAGTAGTGGTAGGCTTCCTGCCCCCCTGGGTGAGGGTGGTAGTAGTGGTGGGCATCCTGCCCCCCTGGCTAAGGGTGGTAGTAGTGGTGGGCATCCTGCCCCCCCTGGGTGAGGGTGGTAGTAGTGGTGGGCATCCTGCCCCCCTGGGTGAGGGTGGTAGTAGTGGTGGGCATCCTGCCCCCTGGGTGAGGGTGGTAGTAGTGGTAGGCATCCTGCCCCCCTGGCTAAGGGTGGTAGTAGTGGTGGGCATCCTGCCCCCCTGGGTGAGGGTGGTAGTAGTGGTAGGCATCCAGCCCCCTGGCTAAGGGGTGGTGGTAGGCATCCAGCCCGCCCTGGGTGAGGGTGGTAGTAGTGGTAGGCATCCAGCCCCCCTGGGTGAGGGTGGTAGTAGTGGTAGGCATCCAGCCCCCCTGGGTGAGGGTGGTAGTAGTGGTAGGCATCCTGCCCCCTGGCTAAGGGTGGTAGTAGTGGTGGGCATCCTGCCCCCCTGGGTGAGGGTGGTAGTAGTGGTGGGCATCCTGCCCCCCTGGGTGAGGGTGGTAGTAGTGGTGGGCATCCTGCCCCCTGGCTAAGGGTGGTAGTAGTGGTAGGCTTCCTGCCCCCCTGGGTGAGGGTGGTAGTAGTGGTGGGCATCCTGCCCCCTGGCTAAGGGTGGTAGTAGTGGTGGGCATCCTGCCCCCCTGGGTGAGGATGGTAGTAGTGGTGGGCATCCTGCCCCCCTGGGTGAGGGTGGTAGTAGTGGTGGGCATCCTGCCCCCCTGGGTGAGGGTGGTAGTAGTGGTAGGCATCCTGCCCCCTGGCTAAGGGTGGTAGTAGTGGTGGGCATCCTGCCCCCCTGGGTGAGGGTGGTAGTAGTGGTGGGCATCCTGCCCCCCTGGGTGAGGGTGGTAGTAGTGGTGGGCATCCTGCCCCCTGGCTAAGGGTGGTAGTAGTGGTAGGCATCCTGCCCCCCTGGCTAAGGGTGGTAGTAGTGGTAGGCATCCAGCCCCCCTGGTTGAGGGTGGTAGTAGTGGTAGGCATCCAGCCCCCCTGGCTAAGGGTGGTAGTAGTGGTAGGCATCCTGCCCCCCCTGGGTGGGGGTGGTAGTAGTGGTGGGCATCCTGCCCCCCTGGGTGAGGGTGGTAGTAGTGGTAGGCATCCTGCCCCCCCTGGGTGAGGGTGGTAGTAGTGGTGGGCATCCTGCCCCCCTGGCTAAGGGTGGTAGTGGTGGTGGGCATCCAGCCCCCCCTGGGTTGGGGTGGTGGCGCGCATTAAGGCCCCTGTGTGCATATGTGGCATTGGTGATGGGCATCCCGCCCCTATGGTGCTGCTGTTGCAAGTATATTCAGATTCCCAGTGTATGTGTGTGATGTGTCGTGTACGTGTTGTATGTGTTTTGTGGTTGGTGTCTGACTTACCTTCTGCGCCGTACGCGTCCGTGCCTGTTCCGGTAGTAGATGTAGAATATTGGTATGATCGGGACGAAGGGATTCATGGTTGGTTCGTGTCGTTCGTCCTTCTCGTTGCTTCGCGTCGTCCTCGTCGCTTGGCTTCGTCCTCGTCGCTTCGCTTCGTCCTCGTCGCTTCGCGTCGTCCTCGTCTGTGCTGTGTTCGTCTCGTAGCCGTGGATCGTGTTGTGGCGCGATTCGGAGCTTATGTGCGCCTCTCCCGGATGCTTTGACGTGCCGTGCGTAGCGACGGGTTCGGCGCGTACGGAAAGCGCATCGTACTTGTCCGGCCGGACGGGGCTGCATTTTCCCTTCCGTGCGACTCGATTCGGCGTTTCCGGATTCGCCTCGGTCGGAGAACAGGACCTGGTTTGGGTGAGTACGGCTCGGCCGGAATTTTTGCTGTTGTGCGCATCGTACTTGCTCGTTCGGTGTGCTGTACGGATCGGTCGGGAAACTGGCTTTCGCATGGCTTTTTTCCCGACCGAATGGTATTGGGTGCGCCTCCGACCGAGATCGGAATCGACCCCTAAGTCTTTTGGAGGCACTCTGCCTTTCAGGAAATGAATCACTGCTTCATATTTCTCCATAACTATGGGAGATGGTGCATTTGTGATGTTTACCTCTTGGTGGCTCATCTCATGGCCATTGTACTGTAATCTTACACTCAGCCCACAAATCACTTGGGACCACAATCTTAAAAACAGCTTTGAAATGTTCACAAATCATTCAACTTGTGTGTTCCACTGTATAGGTTTGTCTCCCAATTTTGGAAAATTGTTAGTAAATGCTGTAAGATCACCTCTGCTCCAAGGCACATGTACATACAGTCCTCCCACAATCCCCTAAGTGGAGAAGCTGAAACTTTCTCTTCTTCTGACTCTTTATGGTCCTTTTCTAATTCTCACTGTTTCTTTTGCTTTTCATGTTTCTTTGCCCATTTTTCTAACTTTTCAATACCACTCCATATATTAATGTATTTTATTAATTCGATAATGTGCATTCGCATTCCTGCAGGATGCATGTTTTCAGCTACAACATCATCCAAATGTACTCTATAACTCTTCTGGTAAGAGGAACTTTTAGGACTTTCCACATCATGTTTCTGAGCCAATTCAGTCAGTTTATCATGTGTAATTGCCACTCGTCTTGTAATTTCTATACATAGGTAAATCAATTGTTTTTCTTGATAAATATTCAAATATTCTAATTCCAAAAATCCCCTAATAATTTCCTCTAGTTCAGTTTTTAATCTTAGGATATTTAATGCCCTCTCATTCTCAGCTTCTGGGCTAGTTATTTGCATTGAGCCTTCTGTCTTTTTAATATCCACAGCCTCCTCAAACCATGGTGGAAAATTTCCACCTTCGAACAGGTTTGTTTTCTCTTGGGTTATTGGTGAGGTAAAACAATTCTTCCTCCATCACTTAGTGCTTGAGCTGCCTGAAGTGGTCTCCACACAACAATCTGTAAATTTTGTGAGTCGGGATGAATCCTGTCACATGTAACCCTCGTACAGCTCCTTGTGTCTCTGGAGTCAAATTAATATTCACTGGAGCATTTTAAACTCGTCTAGGCACTATTTATATAAGCGCCACTTGTGGTGCTTTCATCGATAAGGGTATAACAGGTAGATTTTCCACAGGTGGTGGAACAGTCTGTCTTTGAGCAACTTTTGGTGGGGCAATCTGCAACACTTGAAGTGGTCTCTCAATTTGTACTACTCTCGTCTCTCTGGGAGCGTTACTACAGTACTACTTATGGTGGCACTACTTTCAGAAGTCTTAGCTGTGGTTGCATAAGGCGGGGGTCGAGCAGCTAATATTTCTTCTAATATATCATTTGAATCGCTGTCTGACTAATTTTCTTCTCCTTTTCTCTCTTTATCTTTTTCTTAAGTATTTTTCTTCTTTCCTTTCTCCGGCATTTCAGTAGAAATTGGTGGATATAATCTAGCTTTCCTCCATCTATGCTGCTCCTCGTCCCATTGAGTATCTGCAAAATTGTGCACTGCTCTCTTTGTCCTTTTCTGATATCTTTCTCTCTCTTTATCTCTACCTAAAACTTCAAATTGTACAGGTCTAGTTGGTGGTTTCATCTCACATAATTTTTCCCTTCATTTGTCAATTATTCTTATTTCACTACTCCCATATTTTGGAAACCTCAATGGACCCTGTTTCTCAATCACTTTATTCCATTGACGAAACCATAAAAAGGTGTCTAATTCCACTTAAGTCAACATAAAATGTGCAGGCGTACCCTCAGCTGGTGTATCTTTACCTTTTCATATTGGAACTGTAACATCCCCTCTCACAAAACTCATAAGTCCTTTACAAAATGTCATGTTTTCACAATATTCGTAAAATAACGATTCACAGTTCAATGTTATGATTCTGTTCTGTAAACATCAATTTTCTTCTTCCAATCCTGAATCAGCTGTTATTTATCAAAATTCTGTTTTCAAATCCCAATGCAGCATTCACAAATCAGTGACCTATAACAGTGCGACACCTTGACATCACCAACACGGCGAAAGCACACCAATCGACCAATCCCAGCACGGATCAATATGGCGCATGATCTCGCCCCCTGCAGCAGTTCACCCTCCTTTACAATTTCTCTTGTTCTTACACAAACCACAAAAAACTTTTTATAAAACACACATATATCAATTCTTGTTTGCTTTTCTAAAGGAAAAAATAGAAATTCAACAATCTGAATATTAAGGGTTTTACACCTTCCAACTTTTTTTCATTCAAACAAAAATCCTAATTTTCAAACGAGATCTCGACCAGCGTGAAATCACCATAATCAATGCAGCTTCCAATGTTTGTGAAATTACTTTCTGCCAACATCAATCAATATTAGACACCCACAACAGATTATTAGTATTTCTGTCTCAATTGTGTGGGTACCTCACACTCTACATCACAAAATCTATGCAAACAAGAAATTATTCAAGTGGCTTCTGCACTTGTCTCAGTCTTTTATAACCTAGAATCTTAGACTACGGAAGTCTGAATTCTTCAATCTCTTCACATAACCCATAAATCAATATTCATCTATTTGAATCAAACCATCTACTCTCAATCAAATAACACAATGAAAAAACACAATTACAATTACAATAGACGTCGCATCACCCTATTAATACTCACACCTCCAAAACAGCAACCGCCTTTGAAAACCGCACCTTGTCAGCTCCTCAAGCTCCAGGCATTGGATTCCAGGATTCAGGTATTTTATTCTAACTTAGAAACTGTTTATAGCTCCTTGCTGCAAACATTTAACTCACTACTCTGCTGCCAGAAAACTGATAGCACGGACTGTGCCCAAAATGATGTCATCTGTTAGCATTAAGCCCTCTGTTCTGCTCTATATCCTTCTCAGTGATGGACCTTGGAAAAGTGTATTAGGAGGAAAGAAGGAAGTTAGACATTTCTAACTTGAATTTCATTTGCAGTTTAAGTTCAGTCAATGATAAGAGTTGTCTTGTCATTTTAAACCTGTATTTCTCATTAAGAGATTAGTAAGTTTTTTCTTTATTTTTGGTCTTTATTTAGTTAGTCCATCAATCAAATATGTTTACGGAAATCCCATCAAAAGAAATGGTTATAACAAAGCATCAAATAATAAGATTGCAATAAGTGTGTTCCATAAAGGAATAAATTCCCTATTCTGTAAATCATGTTCAGAGCTTTAGATTGTAAGAGCCCATAAAGACTCTGAATTTGATGGAAAAGAGTGAAATCAAAGGAGCAAAAAGCTTCAAAGTCGAATTAGAGTAGCAGAACTCCCCATAAAGAGTAGTTCATAAGACTCAGTCGAGTCGTGATAAATTCAAATAAGTCAGCTTACAGTTGCAGTAGCAAGTGGTCAAATCAAATAGCAAAGAGAGTCCAATGGAACAGCAGCAGCAGCAGTAGCCACAACCATCAAGAGTTCAGCCAGGAGAAAGGGAAAAGCTGTGCTCAAACTACCTGAACACGCACTAAAGTAAAAGTCGAGAAAACATGTTGAAAACATTGTAGCAGGCTTCCTTCTTCACATGCCAATCATGAGACAGAGTTCTTCCTTCGCTGAGTAGGTTCAGCTCCTCTGTTCCCATGGAAATACATGCGGATTAAACTGTTTATCGTATGGTTAACTGCAGACAGTCTTGCGTGGTTAGATTCTGGAAACATCAGGCATAGTTCCCACAGGCCTTAAGCATCCATTGACTTTCTATAGCTCTACTTGTTTCATTGTGAAAACAATGAGCTACTAACTAAAAGACAAAAATCACTGTTAGGTAATACATTCTTTTAAGCTATGAATTACTCATTGTTGTTTAAATGCACAAGTTAATCTATTCAAACGTTATAAGAAACATAAGACAATAGGAAGTTCATAGTGTTCAGGAATATAATGTTACTTAATAAAGTAATACGTTTTGTTAGACTGGAATATTCAAGCAATTATGACAACATCTCTAACCATGTCATTCTAGGGTCATGCTTCTAAATCACGTTGTGCACATTTCACCAATATCAAGTTCCTTTTTAGCTAGGAAAATCTGGTTTCATGGCCTGTTAATGGCCTACATGAATAACAATGACTGCTTACTGCGAATTAGCAAATTTTACATGCATGTCAGTTTAACGTTGTTTTACACTTTGCATGGCACATTTAGCATACTATGTTAATTGATTTTCGATCTAATTTATAGATTGTATTAGTAACATGGTACTGTTATTTAATACATAAAGAAGATATCAGGCAGACATTGACATGATGTCAGAGGGTATTAGGCACTATGAAAAAAGGATATTTCACTCAATAATAGCTTATAACTGAGTCATGGGTGGGTGAAGGGAGACATATACATGTGCTTACAAATGAAACAGCACATTTGTAGATTATCGTTTATTACAGTATGAGAAAAACATCAGCCTTATAAGTTACACAGACATGCTGAATAGGTTGTATTCTCATAGAGATATGGTTAGAAAAATCACAATAGAGCTGGCTCTAGACTTGCCAGGCTCTGCCATCCATCTGGTGTCTGTGACTAGTACACATGTTGGTGCCTTTCTGTGAGAGGGGTGGTGCTATTTCAGAAGAATGTGGCATGAGTGGGGAGATATGATGTAGCAGAAAGATATGTGTTTAGTTGTTACCTGGCCTGACCCTGGCATTCTCCGAAACACTCAGGCCATATAGCAGGTCACAGTGCATAGTGGAAGATAGGTTCACTGACGGGGTTGAATTAGAGGCAAGTTCTGGGTATGCCTCAAGAAAGAGCCTAGACCATGTGTAACCTGGTCAGCTTCTCTTTCTCTTGCCTCCTTTCATCCTGCCATTTCTTTTTTTTTATATACCCCATGGTGCGTACCTCCATTTCAATGCACTCACAGAGTCTGTGAGCTCCTACATATCACTACCGTCTTCATTTCACTGAGGGTGTATGAAGGCAGGAATGCAGTTACCTGTAGTTATCTACAACAAAGTTCACTACAAGCTCTTTCTCTTCCTCAGTGAAGTTTCCTTTCGTCTTTAGTGAATTGGGCTATATCCTGTAGTGTGAAGTTGGTGTCTGGCATCTGAATCCAATGTGTGGGCTGAATTTATGTGCTTGCAGAGTTAATGCTTGGCATGTGTGTGTTATTTGCACAGTTGAATGTTGGTTTCATATTCTATCACCATTCTGAGTTCTACATGATGGAGGCGGAGATCACCACATGTGAGGTAGAGAACCCCACTTTCTAATACATGCCTGAAATCTGTTCATAAAGTTACTAATAATAACTTATCGTTGTAATTCAGTCATATGAATCTCCACCCCTCTATGTAAGGAGATGAAGAGGTGTGCTGCTACTACTGGGCAGATATCTCTGCTGAAATTTGCGACTACCGATCGACTGAAGATTTACACCAAGGTAGAAATCTATGGATGCAGAAATCTTCGCATATAGATTTCCCTACGTGAATAAAGCCCTAGGTGAAAGAATTAAAAAATAAATAATAATTTATAAGGAATAATGTGGCACAATGCTAAATAAATGACAGAATACAGACATTCAGTGGATTGTTTCACTTGGGATGCTTTCCAGATGATAGGTTCAATCCACAGAGCAAATTTTTGCTAAACTTTACAGTTGCTTGTTTTAACTTGAAGTAGATGCCTTGTTTGTGTTTGGACTGAGCTATACTCCTCTGTGGAAGTTAACAAGGACAAACCACGTGGCAGGAGTTGTTTTTATTTATCCCCATTGTGAGTATGGGTAATAGTTCTCTCATCCATACGTTTAGATGCTTCTCCTGGAAAGGTATCTTTGTATGTCCTTCTCCTGGCTTTATGTGAATATAGTTTCATTAATCCAATGCTAAAGCTTTTGCAGAATACGGAAATTCGAGCTGAAAGTAATTGATTTAAACTCTCGGAAAAAATTCTATTTAGAATGTGAGCGATCCATAACTAATTGTTTTCTTTCACATAATTTTCATTTCACCTCACGTTTCAAATACTTTGATTTTAAAATGTCTTTATCCTTTATAGAGGAGCTGTTTTTTTTCTTTCGAAAAATGCATTTTTTGATGCTATCTCAAGTGGTGAAATGACAGATAATGTTGGTGCAGGTCTTACCTCTTCGGATCCTATAGTTTTGCGCCCAGAGGTTGAGCTTGTCAAACCATTTCAAGCTGCACCTTCTTGAGACTTGTCTAGAGGCAGCTTTAGCTGACTTGCCAGCCTCATATAATAAAAAAAAACAAATAAAAAATGCATACATATATAAATACACACGTAGCGGGGTTTAGGACAGCCTGCTTCGTCCATTGGTCTGTTTAACTGTTACTCACATTTTGCATCCACCCACCGCAGATTACAGAATGTTCAATGGGTTAGCTCATTTCAGTTAGCTTCTTGCACCGTGAGTGTTGCAATTTGCCCGATCAAATATGCATATCCGCCTAAAAATGAAATGCATTCAGGGCTGGTGGGCCAATTGTTTACTTCGCCCCCCAAAAAATACACATTCTTTATCTTTTTTTTATTTTGTTAGATATCCCTGTCTGTTTAAACTGTGTCCTCCGTGTACAGTACTTCAAGCCAATAGTACGTTTTCTTTACACCAGTAAGAAGCGGGGGGCCTATTAGCAATAACCGGCGATAATTATCGCTAAGCGCAGTTAGCGCTTGGATAATTATCGCCGGCTATCGCAGGTTTCTATCGCGGAGATAGCGTGCTATCAGCAACGCTTATCTCCTAAGCGATAGAAACCCTGGAGAACAGTGTGAATATCGCTTGAAAACAAGTGATATTCACACTGTGACCAGTGTTAGCTAGGTGATAGGGCGAGGGGGATTTAGCCGTGTAATCCACCTCCCATTGGATTACATTGCTAAGTCAGGTCTGGACCAGGCGTTAACAAACCAGCGCTAAACGTGTTTAGCGCTGGTTCGTTAATCACCTCCCCTGCCTCGCTGTTTCCAGTCGCTTTTAGGTTGGGAACGCCTACTTTGCATGCCATTAGCGATAAATATCGCTGGCATGCAAAGCGGCACCCAACCCGGTCGCTATCGCCTAGAAGCTGTCGCTAACAGCAGTTAGCGACAGCTTGCTAATAGGGTGTTAGAATTATCGCCGCTTTAGCGGGAAAAAGTCCCGCTAAAGCGGCGATAGAGCCCTTGATAATATGCCCCCATATCTTTCTCTGATGTGACGGTTAAAACTACCAAGGGTTGCTATAACTGTTGTATATACTTATTTTACTGTTGTACATACCTATTTTACAGGAATGTCATGCTGTTCTATGAAAAGTATAGGATAGTTTTTTTTTTTTATATTGCAACCATATGGAAGCAACATGTAGGGCAGTGGCTTGCATTCTTTTTCCTCTACTTTTTATTTTTGGGCATATCGACTTGCGATAAAAAACTACACACCTGCTTGCCAAGGTCACACCTACTGGCTTTGCCAATGCTTGTTCTGTATTTTCAAAAGAATACTGATATATTTAGTTTATATGTAAATTCTTTGTAACCATGGCTATATAAAGTTACATTATGCAATGGAAAATGTCAGAACATATTTTTTTTTCTGCTGAGCATCTCTGCAACTTCCAGAGGAAGAAATACTTTGGCTTAGACGTGTAGATACGTTTAGTTTATCTTTTGAACCTAGCAAAGCGCTTCCTGTTTCCTTGAAAAGTGCAATTAATTATACACACTGGACATGCGATTAGAACTGTAGCTGTATGATAAATCTTTATATACTTTGTTTGTACTTGGCAAGGGATTTTAGAATGCTCATTACTCACAGCGTCTATATTAACACTTCAAAAGTGTGTGTATTAATCCAAATACCTTAAATGAAAAATCTATTTTTTTCTGCGTCAGCACACGCATCTTACCTTGTACCATCAGTAGCACCACTCTGTTCGTGTCTTTCTTTATTCATCCTTTACAAATCTAGGAGCATTTTATCCCCCTTGTAATGCAATTATTGGTCAAGAATGCAAGCATTATGCTGAATGCTTTGTAAGAGGGGTAATTCTGGCTATTACCAAAAAGTGGCATGTAACCCTATTTTGAATTCACAGGAAAGTGACTAAGGGCCTCATTTATGAGAAGGTTGAACCATGTTTGCACCACGTAACGTGGTACATGCGTGACGCAAACCTCTGTCAGACTTTTGAAGCCATGCAAAGCCACTTTGTGTGGCTAAGAGTGGCTTCAAAATTCTGGAGTAACTGAATGTGGTGCAAATCGCTGGGTAGGAGTTCCATGGTAGTTGCGTGGGAGTTCCCATGCAACTCCCATGGATTTTGACACATCCCCAGATTTACAAGAACTTGTAAACCAGGGGATGCGTCAAAACCTTTCGCCTTCCCTGGGGAGGCGTAAGGAGGAGAAATATCCCTATTTCTCCTCGTTTCTAGCTCTTTCTGTGTGCTGCATTCTGCACCGTATTGCCTTAAATACAGCGCATTCCTGCCCTTGACCTGTCATGCAGTGAACTGCAGCAAGGTGACTTGCTGCACTGTGCGAGTTCCTCATAAACGAGACCCCAACTGTCTTGGCAATGAGTTTAGGAAATGAGTGTGTGAATGCCATGGGGCAAATAAAAAAACATCATCCGATGTACAAAGGTTCCTTTGATCCTTTTGAGCTATTTGCCCTGTATTTTCAAATTTGGAAAAGGGGTTGTAAAGTACCTCTGTGCCACAGAAGACAGTGCTACTGAGTTAAAAAGAGTTTGTTCTCTCAGTTGTAAATAGACATTGTCCTGTGCAAATAGATTCCTCATTGCTCGGTTGCATGCTGGTACTATTTCTGCATGTGTACAAGCACGGAAATCTGGGAGGTAGGTGCTGAATGTGCGCTACCCGAGTTGTGGCAATTATTTAGCTGATGTCCCACCAGGCACACTTTGGAAGATGGAGCTCAAGGATTTGCCAAGTTTTAACCATGCTAATGCCACTTAAATTATCTTCTCACTTAAGCCATTATTCCGAGTTTGTCAGTGTGCAGGTGCTTTTTATCACACCAGATACATAACGATATACTGTGATTATTATTTTTGGGGTACGATAAGTAACATCTATTAGAAGTTTCCGAGGAATAACATGTGGGTTTTAATGTTTATTGCACCAAAATCTGAATGGTATGGTCAGTACTGTACACTTTCCCCCTGTTAAATTCCAGCATGTTTGGCCTGCCAAAATTTAATGAATGGTGAAAAATTTAATGCAAATCGGTAATTACCGGTTGAAGTAAATACACTCAACTCGTAATTCCGACCTCTTCACAAACAGGGATTTGGTGCATTATCCTTCAAACTGAGGAAGTGTCTATGAGCCATTAAAGAATGAATGACCATCAATTAGCTCAAATTGAGAAGCAATACAATGGTGATCATAGTCAGTTTGTCACAGAATATTGCATTTTAATAACCGTGCTATCAAATTATCATAGCCAGAATATAAACTTCCAAAATATCATGAATGTAAGTATATTTAAGTAAATATGGATTTACGATACTTAATTCCACATATATGTACCTTGATGAAAGATATGTTATTACACATGCATATGTGAAGATAAGAATAGTAAATCTATTCTTACTTATATATATTCACCTTCACACCATTTTGGTTGTTGATATTCTGGCTATGATATCTTGGTAGCATAATATTTTTGTGATTAATGTTTTGATATACAACTTCATAGCCACCAATTAACCTACAACTCACTTAAACACAAATATTTTATGGATGATTGACCATGAGTAAAGCATGGACATCAATGGGTTGCCTGTGACTATAAGACAGGGGGTGAGGGTGCAGGCACAGAATACAATCCGGTCCCAAAGTTGTGTTGTTGGCCCTCAACCAAACAGATGCCAGAGGTGTTCCTGTGCAAAAATTGACAGTGCTGCCTATATGCAGAATGCAAGCAAATTTCTAGGTGGTGTGGGGGAATGTTGTGCCCCCCTCCCACACGGGTAGCTTTTCTATCATTCCACCTCAAGTCCCCACCATGAGTCGAGTAGGCTGAAAACACATATAATCTGAGCATGAGTATCACCCATGCTCACTTCCTGTTTGCTGTACCTTTCTCTGCACAAGTGCACACAGTATTCCTGAATGCCAGGGCAAGGGAAAGCAAAACGTTTTTGTTAATGGGGTTCATTGGCCCTGCACGTAAGTGTGTCACCTGTTGCTGTTCGAGGCGGTGCACCTGAATGCCAAAATACGTTAAATATCATGAGGACATGACACAGAATTAAGACATACTACCGAAGATATTTAGCCCAGTCCCTAAACAGAGGACTATTTGTTGCGAATGTATGATGGAACCCTGCATGCTTTTCCCACGCATGCCTTTACTCCGCAGTTACTACTCCGACTGCAACGTTACCACGCGTTCCTTTGCCATGCAAGTCGTTACGATTTGCCTTGGGGGGGGGGTGCTGTACTTTTGAAGAGTATAAATTACCATACCAGCTGCAGTCAGTGTATCAGTAGGGAAGGTTTGGACTTAAAATCCAACACCAGTCCAACAATGTGTCCCCTTAAAGCAAGTCGTTTTAACGGCTTGCTTGGTAAAGGGACACGTGGTAACGTCGCAGTGGGGTAGTGACTGTGGAGTAAAGGAATGTCGAGGTTCTGCCTGTGGGTTGAAACATGTTTTTCATTTGTTGCACCCTGCAACAGGTTCTCATGGTCAACCCATGTCACAGTTCACGAGTATTGTTTCTAAATATAGGTGAAAGATCTACCTGTTGTTTTGCAGACATCATCAAATTCTATTTTTGGCAATGTTTGAAGCTTCAAATATACAAACATGTTCTGACTGCTGTTAAAAATAAAGTACAATGTTCAGATGTTCCTTTGAACTATTATGTTCCTGTACAACTGCTTTATCTTATCACATGAAAATTACTTTAAAATTGAGAATGCATTTTACCCACAGTTGCAGGGAATGTGAATGGGGGCTTATGTTATTTTATGTTATGTGTATTTGCAAAGTGTACAATAATCTGTGAGTGTATTCTGGCACTGAGCAGCTGTGAGTGCTTAACCCTACCTATGGTAAGTTGGTTAATTGAAAAGACAGGTCTTCAGCTTTTTGCGAAATTTAAGAAGAAAGAGGGAGGTTCTGATGTGGAGTGGGAGGTAATTTAAGAGCGATGTAAGCAAACGACCATCTTCCTGATCTGACTCTGTACATGCGTGGGACGTGGGTAAGAAGGAGTCCCCGTGGAGCGGAGATGTCTAGGTGGTTGGTAGAAGTAGATGTGACTGTTTAGATAGGTGGGGCCCGAGTTGTGTAGTGCCTTAAATGTTTGTGTGAGGAGTTCGAATTGAGCATGTTTGTATATTGGGAGCCAGTGTAGTCCCCTGAGGTGTGGTGTGACATGAGTTCTGTTAGGAGTTTGAGTATGAATCTGGCTGCCGAGTTAAGGATGGTTTGGAGTTTTTATATTATGTTATGTAACGCTGACTTATAACAGCATTTGTATTCCAGAATATTAAAGTATATGTGTTACAAATGATAATCTAATTCCAACCAAATGTATTTATTTTATTTATTTATAAAGTGCACAGACATGACCATGAGCATCATGGCACTAGGAGAAAAATTTGAGGATGGTTCCTTTACATTGATATGTTTGTTGGGTGCAAAGGTAGAGAGTTTGAGTTTGCAATAATATTAAAGCCATTTCTAGGTGTAATTAAAACATACATGCACAAATGTTTTTGTGAATTGGGACTTGTGATTTGATTTAATGTGACTTTCTATAAAGTTATTTAAAGTTACTTGGATGTAACAGTGACATACATTGGTGAGAGATTACATAGACAGCCGCAGAGGAGGCACATCGATCAAAATGCATTGGGATCAATTCTGTGACTTGTTCTGTCTTATGTGTCCGTTGCTCATGAATTAGCAGATCTAATTCACAAAGGCTTTCTGTCAGTGTTTGTGTTTTCCTTCTGACTTAGATGTTACATACTCAGGACTTTCCAGGGTTAATAAGCAGTCTGTAATTTAACACTAGAGGTGAGCAGTAAAGGAAGTGAAAAATGGATAAAAACCTACCTTTAGACATTCTTTGAAGATATTGTTAGCAAGGGGCTGATGATTAGTTCTTCCTAAGCATTGCCGTTTGGGTGATAGTAGCAGTGAAGGGTGCAACTAGAGTTTCTGTTATTCAAGATGAGGAATTTTCTAGGCCAGGCCTGCTCTTTTTCAGCCCAGGACTATTGCCTCAAAAATGCTGTTGACAGCCAGGTGTAGATATCTAATACTTCATTGTGGCCATGTTTTAGGTGCTCCTTGTTTAGAGGCAGACATATTACTCCCTGCTGTGAGAGGCATCACATTACCCAAAGGCTGTGTCCGAAGAGCAGTCTGGAAATGACATTTGAAAAGGAATCAGCCCAAATATGTGGACAGCAAGAGACAGTGGTGTCGGATCCTCTGTCTGAAAAATTAGCAAAAACGTGGGATCCACGCTATTTCCCTTTGTTTCAGTTCCATGTTCATCATGACCAAGGAAGGGAGTGCTCGGCAGAGTACTCGAAGGACTACTCTGTGACCAGAGCTGGTATCTGCTTGACAGCTACTCTCCAAGAGATGATGGTGATGCAGCACAAAGTAGCCCACTCTTTACACGTCACAAATACGTCACAAAAATGTTAACAGTTACATGACATGAATGGACACTTATCACATGTTTCTTATGTGGTTCAATGATTAATGGAAATGTTGCATTCAATATTACTATTAAAAAGTGCATTTACTGTAGAATTAGAGCATATACGTATATGTGTGTTTTAATCATGCTAATATACCTATTAATTGAAGTCTTAATACATTCTAAAACCATTGATTAGTAGATAATGTACTTTCTGTGAAGATGAAATTCGACATTTATATGCATGTGCTATATTATATGGATAACACAATGACTTTAAAATTAGATTAAAATCATCCTCATATATGTAGAAATTGATTTTACTTAAAACAATATAGTTTATGTAATGTGTGCACTAATGTTACACATATATGCATTTAAAAGTACTTCTTAGCCATACTAACAATTGATTAAAATAAAGATTTACTGTATGCCACGTGTAATACGAATTTAATACAATGTACTAGAAACTTATATTCAATTGTATTTAAATGTGCACACGCATATTAATAGTGCACTATTGAGATAATGATTTAAGTTGTCTTGACAATTTATGCCTGTATTTCACCAAGCTGCATTTAATAAAATACTGTTTTCCATTTTCTGCTAACGTGATATTTCTTGCAGATATTCACATGCATTGTTAGTTTAGAATAGATACATTGCTGTACTAGAGATAGAGGAGAGAGCCTGAGAAGAAGACCTTGACAAAGGCATATGGGGAGCCAGAGCGCTAACTGAAAGGCCTATCCTTGACTGGTAGATCGCTCCCCCACCACACAGCTCCGTCTGTGTGCCCTGCTGCTGCCCCTGATTGTGCTCGTTTTTTTTCCTTCTGTGCCCCCTTGCTGCCCCTGATTGTGATCGTTTTTTCCTTTCTGTGCCCCTTGCTGCCCCTGATTGTGATCGTTTTTTCCTTTCTGTGCCCCCTTGCTGCCCCTGATTGTGATCGTTTTTCCTTTCTGTGCCCCCTTGCTGCCCCTGATTGTGCTCGTTTTTTCCTTTCTGTGCCCCCTTGCTGCCCCTGATTGTGATCGTTTTTTCCTTTCTGTGCCCCCTTGCTGCCCCTGATTGTGCTCGTTTTTTCCTTTCTGTGCCCCCTTGCTGCCCCTGATTGTGCTCGTTTTTCCTTTCTGTGCCCCCTTGCTGCCCCTGATTGTGCTCGTTTTTTCCTTTCTGTGCCCCCTTGCTGCCCCTGATTGTGATCTTTTTTCCTTTCTGTGCCCCCTTGCTGCCCCTGATTGTGCTCGTTTTTTCCTTTCTGTGCCCCCTTGCTGCCCCTGATTGTGCTCGTTTTTTCCTTTCTGTGCCCCCTTGCTGCCCCTGATTGTGATCGTTTTTTCCTTTCTGTGCCCCCTTGCTGCCCCTGATTGTGATCGTTTTTCCTTTCTGTGCCTGTTTCCCGCCGCTGCGCCCTGCGGCCCCGCCCCCTCACTGCCCATTCGCTGCCCCATTCCCTGCTCCTCCCTCCCACCTCCCCATTTATGGCGGCCGCTGCGTGGTGAAGAGAGCGACCCCTGACCTTGACTGGTAGGTCGCTCCCCCACCACACAGCTCCGTCTGTGTGCCCTGCTGCTGCCCCTGATTGTGCTCGTTTTTTTCCTTCTGTGCCCCCTTGCTGCCCCTGATTGTGATCGTTTTTTCCTTTCTGTGCCCCCTTGCTGCCCCTGATTGTGCTCGTTTTTTCCTTTCTGTGCCCCCTTGCTGCCCCTGATTGTGATCGTTTTTCCTTTCTGTGCCCCCTTGCTGCCCCTGATTGTGATAGTTTTTTTCCTTTCTGTGCCCCCTTGCTGCCCCTGATTGTGCTCGTTTTTTCCTTTCTGTGCCCCCTTGCTGCCCCTGATTGTGATCGTTTTTCCTTTCTGTGCCCCCTTGCTGCCCCTGATTGTGATCGTTTTTCCTTTCTGTGCCTGTTTCCCGCCGCTGCGCCCTGCGGCCCCGCCCCTCACTGCCCATTCGCTGCCCCATTCCCTGCTCCTCCCTCCCACCTCCCCATTTATGGCGGCCGCTGCGTGGTGAAGAGAGCGACCCCTGACCTTGACTGGTAGGTCGCTCCCCCACCACACAGCTCCGTCTGTGTGCCCTGCTGCTGCCCCTGATTGTGCTCGTTTTTTTCCTTCTGTGCCCCCTTGCTGCCCCTGATTGTGATCGTTTTTTCCTTTCTGTGCCCCTTGCTGCCCCTGATTGTGCTCGTTTTTTCCTTTCTGTGCCCCTTGCTGCCCCTGATTGTGCTCGTTTTTCCTTTCTGTGCCCCCTTGCTGCCCCTGATTGTGATCGTTTTTCCTTTCTGTGCCCCCTTGCTGCCCCTGATTGTGCTCGTTTTTCTTTTCTGTGCCCCCTTGCTGCCCCTGATTGTGCTCGTTTTTTCCTTTCTGTGCCCCCTTGCTGCCCCTGATTGTGCTCGTTTTTTCCTTTCTGTGCCCCCTTGCGGCCCCTGATTGTGCTCGTTTTTTTCCTTTCTGTGCCCCCTTGCTGCCCCTGATTGTGCTCGTTTTTTCCTTTCTGTGCCCCCTTGCTGCCCCTGATTGTGATCGTTTTTCCTTTCTGTGCCCCCTTGCTGCCCCTGATTGCGCTCGTTTTTTCCTTTCTGTGCCCCCTTGCTGCCCCTGATTGTGATCGTTTTTCCTTTCTGTGCCTGTTTCCCGCCGCTGCGCCTGCGGCCCCGCCCCCTCACTGCCCATTCGCTGCCCCATTCCCTGCTCCTCCCGCCCACCTCCCCATTTATGGCGGCCACTGCGCGGCCGCGCGCTGGCGCGCCGAAGGCGCGCCTAAGGCAAGCCCGTCTGCGCCCGTCCGCGCCGTGACCGCGCCCAGCGCCAGACCCCCTGGTCCGGACATCCCCCGCGCCCGCCACATCAACAGACGCCGATACGACGCCAGCACCCTCCACGCAATCAACCCCGGAAAAGATCACGCCTGCTACCAGGCCACCCCGAAGCGCACCAAAGGGCCCTTCACCTGCCGGAACTGCAGCTTCGCCAGCACCCGCCCCGCCAAACCACCGCCCAGGAAAGAACCCAACTACCTCAGATGCATCCTCCTCAACACCCGCTCCGCCCGCAAACACGCCATCGAACTCTGGGACCTTCTCGACTCAACCTCCCCAGACGTCGCATTCCTGACGGAGACCTGGCTGAATCCGCTTCAGCCCCCGACATCGCCATTGCCATCCCGGACGGATACAAGATCACCCGCAGGGACCGCACCATCGGAGTCGGAGGAGGTATCGCCATCGTCCACAGGAACACCCTCAGAGTCTCAACCAACACCGACGACACCCTCAGCACCGCCGAACACATGCACTTCCAGATCCACACCGATCCCAACACCACCCTCAGAGGAACCCTCATCTACAGACCCCCGGACCCCGACCACAGTTCAGCGATTCCATCGCTGACTTCGTCAGCACACACGCCATCGCCTCCACGGACTACATCCTCCTCGGGGACCTGAACTTCCACCTCGAGAACAACAAGGACACCAACTCCACCACCCTGATCGACAACCTCGCCACCCTCGGACTCAGACAGCTCGTGACTACACCCACCCACGCCGCCGGCCACACGCTAGACTCCATCTTTTCCGCAAGCCCACACGTCTCCTTCAACCACACCTCCGAACCCCACTGGACTGACCACCACTGCATCCACTTCACCTACAGGAAGCCCACCACGCACCACCGCACCGAACAAATGCCTCGCCGCTGCTGGAGCAGAGTCACGGAAGACCAGCTAACCACAACCCTCGCCCTGAGCCCACCCGCCGAACCCTCCGACCCCGACACCGCCGCCCGCAACCTCAGACAGTGGATCGACGACTGCGCCAACACCCTCGCCCCGCTCAAGAATCCGCCCAACAGCCACACCAGCAAGAAAGCCACCAGGCCTCCAAACGAACATGCCGAAAACTGGAGAAGATCTGGCTCCACGAACGGACAGCGGACAGCTACGCCGCCCACAAGAGCGCCACCCGCAATCACCATCACCTCATCAGATCCGCCAAAAGGGCCTCACTCAAAGACCGCCTAGACAACAACGCACACAACAGCCAAGAGCTCTTCAACATCGTGAAGGAACTCTCCAACCCCAGCTCCAACACCAACGACATCCAGCCGTCGCGAGACCTGTGCGACTCACTGGCCACCTCCTTCCACCGCAAAATCGCCGACATCCACGACAGCTTCAACACCACGACCGCCCCGGCAACCACCGAGACCACTGCCCCCACAACCACCAACCGCCTGCTCTCCTGGACCAACATCAACGACGAGGACACCAGCGAGATCATGAACACCATCCACTCCGGTTCACCGCTAGACCCGTGCCCTCACCACATCTTCAACAAAGCCAGTACAGCCATCGCGCCCCATCTCCGGAAAATAATCAACATCTCCTTCGAGACAGCAACCTTCCCGGAAAGCTGGAAGCACGCCGAGATCACCGCCTTACTCAAGAAACCCAAGGCAGACCCCAAGGACCTCAAGAACTTCCGACCCATCTCTCTGCTCCCGTTCCCCGCGAAGGTCACTGAGAAAATCGTCAACAAACAACTGACCCGCTACCTCGAGGAGAACAACATCCTGGACCCTTCCCAGTCCGGCTTCCGCAGCAACCACAGCACCGAAACCGCCCTCATCGCTGCCATCGATGACATCAGGACCCTGCTAGACAACGGAGAAACAGCAGCCCTCATCCTCCTGGACCTATCAGCCGCCTTCGACACGGTCTGCCACCACACACTACGAACACGCCTTCACGACGCCGGGATCCAAGAGAAGGCCCTGGACTGGACCACATCCTTCCTTTCCGGCAGAACACAAAGCGTCCGCCTCGCCCCCTTCCGATCCAAGGCCACCAAGATCATCTGCGGCGTACCCCAAGGCTCCTCCCTCAGCCCAACGCTGTTCAACATCTACATGGCACCCCTCGCCCACGTCGCCCGACAGCACAACCTCAACATCATCTCCTACGCCGACGACACCCAGCTGATCCTCTCCCTCACCAAAGACCCTCACACCGCCAAAGCCCACCTCCACGAAGGAATGAAGGCCGTCGCCGAATGGATGAGGACCAGCCGCCTGAAGCTGAACTCGGACAAGACGGAGGTCCTCATCCTTGGTTCCAACCCTTCAGCCTGGGACGACTCCTGGTGGCCAACATCACTGGGAACAGCCCCGCCACCCACCGACCACGTACGCAACCTAGGGGTCATCCTCGACCCCACCCTCTCCATGACTAAGCAGGTCAACGCCGTTTCCTCATCCTGCTTCAACATCCTCCGAATGCTCCGCAGGATCTTCAAGTGGATCCCCACCGAAACAAGAAAAACAGTCACCCAGGCCCTCGTCACCAGCAGGCTGGACTACGGAAACGCCCTCTACGCAGGAACGACGGCTAAGCTCCTGAGACGGCTGCAACGCATCCAGAACGCCTCTGCACGTCTTATCCTCGACATCCCCCGACGCAGCCACATCACACCCCACCTGAGAGACCTGCACTGGCTCCCTGTCAACAAGAGGATAACCTTCAAGCTCCTCACCCACGCACACAAAGCACTCCACAACTCCGGACCAGCCTACCTCAACAGACGACTCAGCTTCTACACCCCCACCCGCCAGCTCCGCTCGACCAGCCTCGCCCTCGCCACAGTCCCCCGCATCCGGAAAATGACCGCCGGCGGCAGATCCTTCTCCCACCTCGTCGCCAAGACCTGGAACACCCTCCCCACCAACCTCCGACAGACCCAAGACCTACTGGCCTTCAGAAGACTCCTCAAGACCTGGCTCTTCGATCAGTAGCAGCACCACCCCCCTCTTCCCCCAGCGCCTTGAGACCCTCGCGGGTATGTAGTGCGCTTTATAAGTGACATGATTGATTGATTGATTGATATTCAGCAATGTGTCAAACCTTTTACCAGCGTGAGAAGGAGATGTCATTCCCATGTTCAACGTGTGACTTTCTCTGGATTTTACAGTCTGCAACATGAGAACTCATGAGAACAATGAACCTCTGATGATGAGGCGTATTAGGTATGTTACCGAAACACTTTGTGAGATATAACAAGTGTTCACCCCATCTGACTTCAGAGACTACCCCTTCAGAGATCCCTTCAGATCCCAACTGACTTCACACCCATCAGAACCCCTTCTGAACTTTTCCTGATTTCAGAACTGCTTTGCTGAACCCTTCTGCAGACTCTATGCAGATCTGGCTTGTAGATACCGTACAGACACCTTCCCTGATTTCCTATTCCTGAATGGCCTTTGAGAGGTTTAGACCGCACTGCTTTCCCTTGATTCTGTCCTAAGTGTGGCTTAGACTAACACTTATTCCTGACCCATTTAAGACTCTTGACCAAGCTTCTGAAATGCTAGCACTTTCATCCTTGATTTGCTTTGTTTTGTCCTAAATTTCCTCATGGAACTTTTTTGATGGAGAGATTTTAGGTTACTGAACCATCCCCTTAACTTGGACTGGATTTTGGAGATTTAGATTACTAATGTATAGGCGAGAGAGTCTTAGACTATTTTCTGAGCACCAAATATTGATGCTGCTCTTTTGTATCAATATAACCCAATTGCTTGTTTGTTTGATACTAGTCCGCCTCAATTTTTTTTTAAGGGTGGGACTTCCCGTTGTTATTCTGTACCTTTACAGCATGGTCTTAAGAGTTGTGTAGTTGAACTTGACTATTAATTTGTAATAAACCTTCTTAAACTTGGCTACAAATTCCTGGTCCTCAATGTGTAGCCAAATGGGTTGCACTGTTCATTGAAATTTGCTTGAATGTAAATGCTAGTTCCCATCACCTCTCAGTTGGGTTAAGAAGGTCCATCGGAGGACCAATGGTAAGCAAGTGGGCCCAGAAAACGCTGTATCAAAACTGGTAGCGCGTTGGATGGTTTATCCACTGCTGTGAGGGAGTTACGGTGTCCTATCTAGAAATTGCCTAAGCCCAGTCCAAACTAGGCCTGGGTGGAGTTCGTGGAGTCGCGCTAAGTGGAACTCAGCGGAGTGGCTAAAAAACTCAGCCGTGATATGCGGAGTTCCACGGGCAGGTGGAGTTTTGCTTTGCGTTTTCCATCAAACGCAACTAGGAGTACGTCCTTGCATTCCAAATCGCGCGTTATCGGGACCAGGCGGTTCGCATGGGCGCAGCCATCTTGTTTTCTACTATTTTCTTATGGTGCTGGGCCTAATTTTCAATCCCTCTATAATCTTTGTAATCCTCCACTCTCCTAATTAATCTACCCTTCATTTTTATTTATTGTATTAGTGTGTGTTCTTGTGTCTGTGTATTTTACATTTTTTTGTGTTTTTTGTGCCTTTTTGTATTTTTATTTTCTCCTTACTTCCTTACTTCCTTATTTCTTCTTTCCTTTCCTTCCTTTTTCTGTTTCTTTTCTAATCTTTACCCCACTCAGCACCATGGCAGAGCAGGGACTCCTATCTTGCTGGTGGCGCAACCATCCAGATGAGCAGCCCCGGGCGATCTTCAGCAAGGAGCAGGTGGCAGCCCTAGTTTGTTTGTGCAGCACCACGTCCCCTCCATGCTGGCAGCAGGCAGCGGGCCCAGCAGTGGATACCCCCTGCAGGAGCTTCTGCTGCGCTGGGGGAGGGTTTGCCGGTGCATGCGGTGCACCAGCCAGGTTCAGCGCACCATCCAGCAGCTGATGCTCCGCTGTGCAGATATTCTTGACCGGGAGCAGGACTTGCTTGACAAGCTCAGTGTTGATATTCTGGGTCTCGATGAGTATTAATTATTTGTTATGTATGTGTTCTACAATGCTAACTTTTTTTCCGAATAGCAGCTCACACTCAGAGGTAAGTCACGTTTAGTTTACGTTAAGAATATTACTATTATGAGATCCAGTTTCTACTAGGCAGGTGATCAGTGCTACCTAATCGTACTCACCATTGGCGCTCGCTTTGGCTGATTAATTCACAAGCCATTGCAGACTCTTCTGTCCTCCTGTCATCATAGTGAATCAGTGATATCAATGAGCTGGCATTCTCTGTGACTTTGTTTACGTAGCTCATGCATTTCCAAGCTATTTCACAGCGATGTGTAGTATTTATCTATGCATTGCAAAAAAGGAAAACTGAGTTGGTCAATTAAGGGGGTTGAGAAATGAGAATAGAATCAAAGATCATTCACTGCAATGCCTTAGTTCCAAATGTAGTCTTTGTTAAGAAAATTTGGAATAGGGATTTCTAGGATTAGTATGGGCAACTCAACGATAGTTGATAGACTCAAAACTAGTACTACAGGCGATCTGTTTTAGACAAGTACAATGTGACTGTGTTTGCCTGTCATAATTTTGTAGAGATTAACTGAATCACTAATCTATATTTTTTTATCTTCATTTCTTACATCAGCACCCAAGGGCAAGAAGACGGACGTTTCTGAGATGGGTCAGGGAGTAGCTGGTCTGCAGGCGGTGCCGACCACCAGCGCCACTGCTGAGGGCTCTGCTAACCCCAATAAATCCTATTATTTATTATTAGCATTTCCCTAATGCTGGGTTTTATGATTGTTAATGGTAGAATCTTGGGGTATTGGAATGTTGCTGCTGGGTTCCAGGACGAGAGTTGCTGCCTGGAGGCTGGTGATGCTGGTGAGAAATAAAGTTGCTCTGACACCCTTACTTGCCATCTACCTTTCATGTGGCATGTGGCGACGAGGATGGGATATGAACCCACTCGTACAAAGCACAATTGATTAGCTCTTTAGCCCACTGTGCTACTTTAAAATTTTGCCTTGTTTATTTTTTTATAGTCTCCTTTTTTTCCAACTCCCCTATTTAATTTTTGTTTCATTCCTGTTATCCCTGCATTATCTTTTTTTCCTTATTTCATGTTTTGTTTTGTTTTTTGATAGCTGACTTTTTCCGGTCTGTACTAGTCTCTAGTTCACTTATCTTCTGTTTTGAGGGTAATAATCTTTCCCTCTCTCCTATTTATCTTGTGGTACTGTAAGACTCAGAACACATATTTGGTACTCTACTGTCTACGAAGGAACATTGCAGGCCCAAGTAAGCTAGTATTTTACATAATATTCACAATGTATGTTTATTGAGAAGGCTTTCTTTTTCCTGCTCATGATCTAACAGTTGAGTTAACGAGAGAGTGGGCATGGTCATTGACCACCCTCTCCCCCCCAATGTTGTGCGCTGTGTAATTCATTAATACAGTATACTAGCAGTTTCATGACAGTGCAGCATGGCTGGAAAGTATGAGGTCCCATTGCATTTGCCAACCAACACCATATGTCTTTCATTGACTATTATTCCACCCCTTCATTGTGCTTCAATGACTCTGAGTCATCACGATTATCATAGTTTATAGCTCCGCCCCTCTGTTACAAAACATTTTTGGTTGGCTTCACTACTTGGACTGTATAACATTGTGAACCAACCAAATGCCCAGAGTGATATTTTTGTTAGAAGATACTGCAGTGCTTTCCAAACTGTAGTAATGTATTAGACAACTCTTCTTATGGAGAGTGGCATGCTGCTCACCTACTTCACTTACTTTATTTATGTAAGGTTATCAAAGCTATGTTTTAAATTGGGGGGTATTTTTAAAAATGTTCATCTACTCCCTTGACTCACTGTATTTGTTAAGCGAGGCAGATGTATCCCACCCATTATCATTTACCACTCCCCTCACCGTGTTTGTTAAGCGAGGCAGATGTATCACACCCAGTATCATTTATCACTCCCCTCACCGCCCATGGCATTTTATCACCCATGACCGAAGTGCAGTAAGATTCAATTTGTGACTGCAGTGTTGGCTGTGCAAAGTGCATCTGCTTCAGTTAATGCAGCATTTTCAAAGTTTTGAATGCATTGCAAACTGAACACACTATGGGGGGGATTTACAAAAAAGTCACGCAACGCAGCGCAGCCCCTCGCGAGGCTGCGATGCTTTGCGCGACAGGGAGGGAGCAGAAGAGCGCCATATGTTCAGAAATATAGCTCTCTCCTCCCCTTTCCCTAGCGCCGGCTCTGATTTCAGCGGCAGTGCGCCATGCACACACCTTAGAGCTATAGCGCTAGGGTGTGTGCATGAGTGTAGCATAGGTTTTGTACAGGAAGGGTACCCTTCCTGTACAAAATACTATGCTAGGCATGATGCAAAGCTTTTCCCACTTTGCATACATGCTGCACAGTGCAGCACGCATGGAAAGTCAGAAAAGCACAGAGAAATGAAAGCATTTCTCCTGTTAGCGCCTCCTTTGAAGGGGCGTTAACTTTTGGCGCAAAACCATGTTTACAAATGTTTTTAAATATGGTTTTGCGTCAAAAGGCATGGGTGGTTGCAAGGGAACGCCCATGTACCACCCATGTAACGCCCCCTCGGTGCAAAGTAACGCAAAGCAGTGCTTCGCGCTGCTTTGTGCTTCTTAGAGGGTGCTTTCCAGCGCAAAACAAGTTTTGCGCTGGAAAGAAAATAGCACACAAAAAATTGCACTGGTTAGCGCCATTTTTGTGACGTTAAACCAGTGCAAAAGGTTTGAAAATCTCCCCTGAAGGGGGAGATTTATCAGATCTCCACGCAACGCAGTGCAGCCGCCTGCGAGGCTGCGCTGCATTGCGGGACAGGGAGGGAGCAGGAGAGCGCCATATTTTCAAAGATATGGCTCTCTCCTCCCCTTTCCCTTACGCCGGCACTGATTACAGCTGCCGTGCGCCACGCACCACCTTAGCGCCGTAGCGCTAGGGTGTGTGTGTGTGAGTCTAGCATAGGTTTTGTACAGGAAGGGTACCCTTCCTGAATGAAATACTATGCCTAGGCATGACGAAAAGCTTTTCTCACTTTGTATGCGTGCTGCACAGTGCAGCACGCATGCAAAGTCGATAAAAGAAGGAGAAATGAAAGCATTTCTCCTTCTGTGCACCTAATTTAAAAGGGCACAGTTTTCTCATGCTAAACCCAATCTACTGTATTTAGTAAATTGGGTTTAGCGTGAGAAACCTTGGGTGGTTGCATGGGAATGCACATGCACCACCCTTGACACGCCCCCATGGCGCAAAGTAATGCAAAGCAGCGCTATGCGCTGCTTCGCATTAATTTTACGTTATTTCCAGCGCTAAACAAGTTTAGCGCTGGAAAGTAAATTAGGGAAAAAACATTTTGCTCCGTTTTGCGTCACTTTTGTGATGCAAACACGGCACAAAATCTTAGTAAATCTCCCCCAAGGTGTGTTTCCCTTTGCCCACTAAGTCATCTATTAGTATTTCACTCCTTTCTTTTTTCCTAAGTTCTTCCGTTGCAGCCTACAAAAAACTTGAAAAATGTACTCTTGGCATAAGACACATTTGATTTTATAGCCATGTGAAGTGATTCCAAAATATATTTCATGGTTTTCCATAACAGATCTATTTTATGCCAGTTCAGATTTTTCCCTTTCGACTTCCATCAACTAGTACGGTGAATGAATAAGCCAAAGATGATCAATCGATGATCAGTGTAATGACAGTGACCCCTCTATTCTATATCCAAAGCTCTACCCTACCTGTCTAATCCCTCTACCCTACCCTGCAGTCATGGGCATCCATAGAAATGTTTTCAGCGAGGGCATAGTTAGCAGTGGTGGCTGGTCACATTTGAAAGTGGTGGGCATAAAAGTTGCAGCTGAGTGCACTGTGGCGAGCGAGCAGGGTTCGGGGGGATTCTCTCCTCGAGAAAACTTTGAAAAAAGAGTGGGCAAATTGTGCATTTTCAGGCAAATTTGAGAAAGCTTCTTACCTGACACAATGTAACAACGATGGTGAGAAATATTCCAGTGGTGACATATCACCGTGCTAGTAACTGCCTTCACCGGTGCGGTAAGGGGTGACATAGGCATCAAGGCCAGTGCGTGGGTGGAGGGCTATGGTAAGTAGTACTGAATACACCTTGGTAAAACAAATGAGGCCTGCTGTCAGTGTCTTCCAAAGCCGCACCTCTACGTGCAGAGAGGCAGTAGCCGGCCAGTGTCTGCCTTCCACACACGCTTCTCCTTAAGATGGAACTGCTCACTTTAAAAAGTTGAAACAATCTTCACGACCCCACAATCATACAGGCCATGAGTTCTGTAGCAAAAGGGAGTTTTCACAAATACATGGTGATTCAGAATAGTTTCCAAAAGCATATGGCAGGCCTATGTTTTATTTCCATTGCTGGACTGCAGTTTTGTGCCGGTACTTTCTAGAAAGCGATGCGAAACACACCACAAGTAAATATTTTGCAAGCGGAAGTCCAAAGGGCATCTGAAACACTGGTAATTACTTAAGACTATAAACTATATTATTTTTCAAGACCATTTTGATTAGGATCAGTTACCCGAACACAAAAAAGCATATGCATTGAATGAGGTGGTCACTGTTAATTTATTCTCACAATTAGGATAATGGGGAAATGAGTAAGAGAGGTAAGTGATTTGGATCAAGGCCACACAGTTTAGGTCCACTGGAAAAAATGAGATTATAACTCAGGGTTTCGAAGCGAACAATTTCCAGCTGCCCAAAACTGTTGAAAAAGTCCACACTGAGTAAAAAAAAAAAAGCAAACAAAAAAGAACACCCGCTGCTCACAGTGGATAGCAGTGAAGCAACAATAAGAGTAGATTTGTACGAATTACATGATTATCAGTCAGACAGGCCTGCTTCTGCACAGAGCCAGGGCAAAGGTCACCATATGCAGATAATCCTGGTGGTCCCTCCTATAATCCTGATGGTCCCTCCCCCCATCTGTGCCTGCTGTACAGCTAATCGGCACGCACTGCAGTGAGGTCACGGGGCTGTCTCAGGGAGTTCACACCCCATGATGACAGATTTTTTCACACGCAAACACAAGGAAGGGGGTGTTGAATATACATAACTCGTGCATTTACAAGAGCATAAACCACACCAGGAATCAATGAACGTGGGTCCCAGGCACAAACATGGAGCATGCTTACTAATGTACACATTATTTACTCCCTTTAAGGTGTGGGAGGTGAGTGCCTGGCAGAGCTCTCAGGATTCTTGCAGCGCTACCTCAATCCCGGGCACTTAATAAGTGGACCTTTGAACTTAAGAGCTACAGCTTGTTTTTATACTTTCCAATTACCGTATGCCTGGCTGAAATCTATATGGGCAGGGGTAACACCCATTGCCTCGTTGTAAATGCAGCTCCCCTCCTCCCCCGGGTCTGCACGTCCCCCTTGTAAAGATGAAGTGGTCTCGCACAGAGCTGAGCCGAGCTGCTCAAACAGGAAGTGACCTAACTATGCACACCCACTAGTTGTGCTGCTGTGTAATCCTGTTTTAGCAACCCTAGGGTATTTAATTAAGTAAAAATAAATGGCATTGGCGAAGGAAGTGTCTTTTTAATTTTTTTTTTTAAAAAAACATTTTTTAAATACAACACTTGTAAACCAGAGTTTATCGAATGCATCTTTAATCTACTTATACTTACTTCCTTTATGCATCTAAATACCTTCCATGTACTTGGATCTATATATTTATTACTTTCCTCCAAAACAAAACGCATATTCATTGCACTACCCTATTTCACACCCTATACCTCTATCAATAGCTTTAATCTATATATACTTACTTCCTTTATGCATCTATAAACTTTCCATGTACTTATGGATCTATATATTTACTACTTTCTTCTAATTCAGCATATCCAATGTACCTCACCTCTCTGACTCATCTCAAACCTCTTTCTACTACTCTTTCCAATACACTACCCTATTTCTCACCCTATGCCTCTATCAATATAGCCTCTACATCCACTCTCTCATTCATCTCCCACTACTATGATCCCCAAAATAGCCCTGTCTAGATTCTCCCCTACTCTACCCCTCCTTGCACCATCTGACACCTCTTTTACTATACTAATCCCCAAAACAAGCCTTTCTAAACTCTTCCCTCTGACTCTTCCCCTCCACATCCCTTTTTTCTCATCCCAAGCCTCCCACTACTGCTGTGACCTCCCAAAAAAAAAGTCTAAATCCTTCACTCTTCTATCCCTCCACTATCCTTTTCAATCAAAACAACAGACTAGCATGTCGACTTCTCAAATTTCATATTTCACTATACTAATTCACCACTAATCCTTTATGGGTTCCAGAATAGTGTGCTACTCGCCGAAAAAAGCGCTTCAACACCTCATTAGGGGTAGCAAGCACTATATAAATGCAAACCTTTTTTCCCTCTTCTATCCCTCCGCTATCCTTCTCAATCCAAATAACTGACTAACATATCCACCACTCAAGTTACTTTCATATTTCACTATACTAATTCATCACTAATCCTTTAAGGGGTTCCGGAGTAGCGTGCTACTCGCCAAAAAAGTGCTTCAACACCCCATTAGGGGTAACAAGTGCTATATAAATGCAAACCTTTTTTCCCTCTTCTATCCCTTCGCTATCCTTCTCAATACAAATAACTGACTAATATCCACCACTCAAATTACTTTCATATTTCACTATACTAATTCACCACTAATCCTTAATGGGTTCCGGAGTAGCGTGCTACTCGCCGAAAAAGCACTTCGACGCCTCGTCAGGGGTAGTAAGCGGTATATAAATGCAATTACAATACAATTAAGACTGCAGGCCTAGTTGCCTAGCGAATACGCAATCGAAAACACCCCACCTCCCACTACCCGATAATGGCAGTGAACCGGTATTTCCTCATACCTGTCTCTAGTCTCCGGTTGATCCAGCTGGTGGTTTTGCTGATAGTACACCTTCCTGTCAAAGTCCATCGCTTCTTTCCAATACCTGGGGAAAGGCAGCTCCTTCCGCGGCATCTCCACCACTGGGCCATGTTCTCCTTAATGCGTGCCACAGTCGCAGAGGTGTCACCCGCCAAATAAACCAGTCCGGATGCTGCTTTCATGTTGTTTGCATTAGTGAACAGCATGACAGCAGCATCTGGATTGGATAGGGCAGGCAGACATAGCGCTCATCTAGAGACCAGGAGGCTGTGTCTCTGTTCCTCAGCCACTTGCACTGCATACACTGGAAAAAGCTGAAGTTCGCATGTCAGGTTGGCCGTGGAGAAGAAAACGGCAAAACTGACATGTGCACTTCATTTCACTGCGATGGGGGTGGCTGCTACCAATCATTATGCTGCCTTGGAGCATCCCATGGTACGTCATCGGGCGTGGTTATGTAAGTCACGGCTGGGCCCCGGCCATAATTAAATTCCCTCCACTTCAAAAATATATTTTATATGCAACGGCGGGCTGGCACGCAGGGGTACAATGCCCTGGCACTCCTATGGACACACCGCCACTGATAATTAGAACAATTTCAAGATTGCGCTGCCGGGATTATACTGGCACCATGATCTTGAAATTTTTTAAAATGGAAAGTGAAATAGAAAGGATATAAAGGATCCGGGGGGGCAAGCACCCCCCCTTGTGGAATCTCATGCCTGCAGTAGAGTAAGTCAAGCTTCCTTTATTTAGTGCCCAGCTAATGAATTTGTTGACAATAATATGTGGTGGTGGGCGAGGTCAGTGAGTAAAGTGGGAGTAAGTGCATGATTTGATGTAAAATTTGGCATATGGGATACGCTGTAACAAATGTGCTAAATACAATCTATATAGTCCGTTCCTTTCACTGTAGTGCAGTGCATCATTTTCCCCAACGTCTACTTATGGCAGACAGGATAATATCCGCATTTCATACATGAGGTGTGTGACGTAGTATCTTATCTATTATTCATATGCCTCTTTGGAGTCAGGGTAGAAAGAGAAAGGCATTTGGAGAAGAGCAGGTCCATTGGAATTAAAAATAGATAATTGTCAACTACAACTGACCCAGCTGCAGACAGTAGCACAATACCCGACGCATGGCTTTATTAATTTAGCACAACACACAATTTGTACCCCATAGTGCACAATGCCTTACTCATTAATGAGAGGTCGTTTATTTTTGCACTCAAAGTGTCTGTTTAGTTACTTAAAAACTTTTAGAAAAAAAAAATCAAATCACTGTTTTTTTAATCCAGTGTTATTCTGCCTTAATACTTTTCTAACACACAGTCAGTGCTTTTTATGCGAGGCATGTGTGGGTAAAATATAAAATTGGCCTTCTGACTCTTCTAATCATAATCACATCAAATTCCAATGGTCCTAGAGGACCAGCAATGTACAGCTACTGTGTCACCCACTAATTTAAACAACTGTTTACACAGAGCATTATTCACAATTCGTCTTTTTGTTTTTCGCGGCGGCAGAGGCTGGACCATATCCAGCAGGAATTCCGGTGGCTGGTGGCCCTGGAAGATGTAGAGGCTGACACAGCTCCCTCTCAGCCAGGCCCCAGTGCAGCCGATCACCCTCAGCCTCCAGCCTCCCGGCCATCCCATCACCGGCGCAGTCGCCAGTTGACAGGGGCCCTGGCAACAACTGCCGCCAACCCCTCCCTCTGTCACAGGCCATTGCAACGGATCCTGCAGCTGCCTTTTTTTTATTCGTTGGACATTTTTGGACATTGGTGGTTGTTTCAATTTGTTTGTGGAGAGGGGTTTGCCTGCTGTGTATGGAGTGGGTGGGTTTGTTTGTAAAAAATAAAAAATAAAGGGGAAAATTATTATATTTCATCAACATTTATGCCGAAGTATTTTTTTGTGTTTTACTTTTACTTTTCACTGCTGCCTTTAGTTTTTACGCAGCCTGTATATTTCTTGTAGGAGTGTATTATACAGCTTAGTTATAAGTAGTTATACCTCTCTAACTATTTTGACCATTAAGGGGGTAGCTGCCATGACCTATATTGTCTACAGCAACCTAGCTAAATGATTACTTGCAGTAGCAGTTAGTTACTTACTTCCTAACTTAACTAGTTCACTTCACTCCATAGTTGTCTTACCTGAATATAGATAAAGCAATAACAGGAAAGGTAATACAACTTCACAAGCGAGGTCCCACTCACACCCAGGTGAGCTCCATTTGTAGGATTAATTGGAAGGATTATCCATTGCAGGCAACTAAATGGATGTAAAAACACTGAGTTAGTAGGTAATAAATTATATCAAAGCTTTACAAAGAATTGAGACCTGACTACTACATGATGACACAACAAAGAATTCCTGATAGTGATAAAATAACAGAAAATAACAATAGTACTAACTTGAGCAATGCAGAGCTACTATTTAATTAAAACTAAACTTATGAAATCCTCGAGTCATGAAAACTCGACTCAAAGTCTGGAGAGGACAAGCTTAGGTTAGGTGTTTATGGTTACGCAACACAAGGCCTGAATGATGATGCTGACAACTGAGGTTCTTCGTTCTATATCTAAAATATGGACCACTTTTATGCACAGGTCGGTAAATGGGGCCAGTGTGAGCTATTGCTTAGGTAATGGAAGATCCTGCAGTGAGTTGGTGTTGCTTTCACCACATCCGTCTCACCAAGTATGTGATCCATTGATGGTGTAATTTAAAGCACACCTCAATAAATCACACAGCCCTGGAGAATAGGGTTAGGGGTTTGATGAATGGATGGGAAAGGGAATTTGGGGAAAGGTTTGACAAAGACAAACACTACACAAGGACAACATTCATCTGGGCAATGAGCAGCAAATCATCGTCATCAATCTGTAGTAGAAGGAGAAGATGGAATGAGTATGACACAGTACAGTTAAATGCATTGCAAATAATCCTTCAGCCCCCGAGACCCAAGTTATCAGATATCTAAATGTTCTGTCTTCTAGGCTGGAAACAATAAAATTATGAAGGAGTGAACCCAAACCCCCAGTTCTCCAAATATGATTGTTAAAAAAAATGTATACTTTATTGCCAAATTAAGTGGCACATCTGCATTCTCCGCAGGAATGTCCATCACTCTTGGGTGCCTGTCTGGACTGGTCCGTTAGGTAAGCAGGAGTGTTGAGCTCAGCTTTCGCCTTTTGTTCGTGCAGGAGACTAGGAGGCCTGCGGATTGTAAAACAGGAACTGTATTTTAGTGTCAAGGAGAAGGACAGAAGGAAGGTAAGTGTCCTAAGGAGTGTATCAAACAGACTCAGAGCAAAAAAAACAAGACTCAGATTCAGAGTTTCACTTTTGCCACCAGTGCAACACACTCACACACACAGCAGCATTTCACAAATCAACACACCTTTCTCACAACATTGGTAGTTGATAATGACTCTTGATCCATTCTTTAGGATTCAGGTCCTGAGATACTAGGATGCACAAAGATATGCCAAGTGCAGGTGCTTATCAAAATGTGCTTAGATCAATAACATCCGAAGCACTAGTCTAACGTGCAATCATTAGGTTCTAAAGGTGCACGGTTATGCCAGGCCCCAGCTCCCACTTACCAGGACTGGTCTACCAACCAGTCTATGGCCTTTTCAGACCCGACCTTGTGCCTTGATTTCTGCCTCCTTTCTTGAACTCCTTCTCTCTCACACACTCCTTGTTACTCCTTACTTCATATGTCCTTTCTTTACTCTCTCTCACTCTTTGTTGTCTGTTTGCTCCCTATTCCTTTGAATCTCTCCCACTTTTTGTTGCCTGTTTGCCTGTTTTTCCTTTTACTCTCTCACTCTGTGTTGCCTGTTTTACCCATTTGCCTTTTACTCTCTCTCACTCTTTGTTGCTTGTTTGCTAGTTTTTCCTTTCACTCACTCTCGCACCACTTGTTGCCTGTTTGCTCGTCTTTCCATTCTCATTTCTCCTTTGACTCTCTCCTTCATGCCATTCTTCCTCTGTTCCTCCTTGATCTCTCCCCTCTCCCTTGGGACTCCCTCACCCCCTCTCTTGTGCTTTCCCACCTCCCACATCACCCCACTCCTTACCAGTTCTCCCCCGTCTTCCTCGTATGCATTCTCCCGACTTCTGCACCCTGCCCCTTGCAAGCCCCGCCGTCTACCCCGTGCTCCTGCTCCCCCCAGGGCCATTTAATGGCAGACACTGCGTAAGTGCACAGCAGTCGCATGCAGAGGGTGCACCACTATCACTCCAAAGACAAGCCCATCTGTGCCCGGCCATGCCTGGACTGCGCCCAGCACCATGGACCCTGGTTCATCGAACACCGCCAGGACAGCTGCATCTGTGCCACACCTCAATCAATGGTAGGACCTTTCTCATGCCCTCTATGCGATTTCTCCTGCATCAGCACCCCTACTCCACCCATCATACACACCTCACCCTGCCTGACATGTATGCTTCTCACCACTCAACACCAGATCTCTCTGCAAACACATCACCGAGGTCTGGGACATCATCTACACACACTTCCCTGACATCCTCTTTCTCACTGAAACCTGGCTCAACTCCTCATCCACACCCACCATCACCACAGCCATCCCATCGGGATACAAGGTCTCTTGCCGGGAAAGGCCCAGCATTCCATTCATTCATCCACAAGGACTCCGTCACCTACACCACCTACACTGACAAGAACATGCCATACATGGAACACATGCACTTCTGACTACAAGCCAGCAACCACACCACCATCAAAGGCACCCTAGCATACCGACCCCCCAGACCATGCACCATGTTGAGCAACCTCCTCACCGACTTCATTGCTTCCATCGTCATCAGCTCAAATGACTTCATCCTACTCGACTGCCTCAACATCCATCTCGATGCCCTCACAGATCCCAGCTCCACCTCCCTACTTGAGAGCCTCAACAACCTCGGACTCACCCAGCTCAGCCAAGGCCCTACTCACAATGCTAGCCACCTCACCCTGCTCACATGGAATGACCACTCCATTGTTCACTCCTACATCATCACACCCCAACTCACCACACTGAAGCCAACTAGCAACCCCAGACACAGCTGGAGCAAGATAGCCAAAGCAAACTGGACAACACCCTCCGAGCCAACCAACCAGACCTCACCAGAGACCTGCTGACTGGCATAAGAACCTTCAACAACTGGATCACAGGCTGCGCGGACACCATAGCTACCCTGAAGGACATCAGACAATCAAAAGCAACGCTCAAGCCAGTGGGTACAATGAGGACCTAAGAGATTCCCAACGTTACTGCAAAAAACTGGAGAGAAGATGAAGAACTAGCCCGGACACCAATGCAAGAAACACCTACAAATCCACGCTTAGAAAATATCACACCCAAATCAAAGAGGCCAGGAAAGCAGACCTTGCACTGAGACTAGAAACCAGCTCCAATAACTGCAAATAACTCTTCAACATCGTCAAAGAAATCTCCACCCCTTAGCAGCCACCAACACCATCACCCCATCACAGTACCTCTGCAACAACCTCTCCAACTTCTTTCACAACAACATTCTCAGGATCTACAGCAACTTTGACCCCCAGCACATGGCACAAGACTTCATCAAGCAGCTGCCCATGGCCATCATGTTTGACCACCAGCTAGTAAACTGGAGCCCCCTCACCCAAGAAGACACCACCAAAATCATGAAAACAACCCACTCAGGGGCCCTCACCGACCCCTGCCCCCACCATATCTACAACCTAGGAGGAACCCTTATCAGCTCCAACCTCACCACCATCATCAATACCTCTAACCACAGCGGAACCTACCCAGACAACTGGAAACATGCAGAGATCACAGCTCTCCTGAAGAAACCTTTGGCAGACCCGGAAGAGCTCAACAACTTCAGACCCATCTCTTTCCTACCGTTCCCATCCAAAGTCATGGAGAATGCAATCAACAGGCAACTCTCAAACCATCTAGAACAGCACCATCTCCTGGACGTTACTCAGTTAGGTTTCTGCAGCAAATACAGCATGGAAACTGCCCGCATCGCAGCAACAGACGACATCTGGACCATCATGGATTAAAGGGAAACTGCAGCTCTCATCTTGCTCGACCTCTCCCTGGCCTCCAACGTCGTCTCCCATGGCACCCTTGTCTCAAGACTACACAACTCTGGAATACAAGGACCTGCCCTGAGATGGCTTGCCTCCTTCCTCTCGGACAGAACCCAATGAGTCAGACTCCTGCTGTACACACATGAACCCAAGAACCTCATTTGCAGAGTCCCTCTAAGGTCATCGCAGACCCCTACCCTCTTCAGCGTCTACATGGCACCACTCACCCACATCATAAAGTCCCACAGAATCAACAACCTTATTTCCTACACAGATGACACTCAGCTCATCCTCTCCACACAGACAACAACCACACCACAAGGACCAACTTCACAACCTGCCTGTCAAGCGTGGCAAACCGGATGAAACAGAACTGCCTAAAACTCAATGCTAACAAAATGCAAGTCCAGTTTTTTGGGAACAAGAACTCTCTGTGGCACTTCTCCTGGTGGCCAGCTGAACTGGAACCCATGCCCACCCCCACAGACCACGCCAGAAACTTCGGAATCATCTTGTATGACAAACTCACGATGACCAAACAGGTGAACGACATAACCTCTTCCTGCTCTCTCAACCTACATAGGCTCTGCAAAATATTCAAATGGCTCCGCACAAGCACCAGCTGCTCAGTCACCCAGACCCTCATCACTAGCAGACTGGACTACGACAACGCACTCTACGTCGGTATCTCGAACCAACTCATACAAAGACTCCAGACTGCCCAGAATGCCACTCCCAGACCCAACCTCTTCAGCGCACACATTCCAGGCCCACCTCAGAGAGCTACACTGGCTACCCATCCAGAG
Source organism: Calotriton arnoldi (assembly GCA_963921515.1). NCBI lineage: Eukaryota > Metazoa > Chordata > Amphibia > Caudata > Salamandridae > Calotriton > Calotriton arnoldi. Next base: position 139,349 of record CAWUFW010001544.1, on the reverse strand, counting down.
GTGCTACCAATTCAAACTGCACATCCATGCCTACAAAGCCCTCCACAAGGCCATCGCCTTAACTTCCACCATTCAAGTGGGCAACTGCACTCAGCCAAACTCTGCCTCGCACAGATACAACACATCCACAGAAGCAAAATAGGAGGACAATCTATTTCCTACATCGTTGCCAAAACCTGGAACAACCTTCCCCATCACATCAGGACCTCCCCATCTCTACTCGAGTTCTGCAAGAAACTGAAGACCTGGCTGCTCAACTAGGAGCTCTGATCGGCCGACACATCTGCTCTAGTGCCTGGATACCCCTTTGGGTGATAAGTGAGTTATACAAATCAGTAGCATAACATAACATAACAATGTTTTGATTAGGCATTTTAAACAAATCATGTTTTGATGCAAACAAACAAACAAACATTGATTGGTTAGTGAATTAAGTGTTTTGGCTAGGCAGAGATCAATGTTTTTGGTGATGCACTGGAGAGACGGGTTAAATTAGAATGTGGAGTTAGTAATTAAGCGACTTGTTAAATATTCACACATACATGCATGCAATGGTATAGCGGGCATTAACATCTCTTCTTTTTCTGTTCATAAAAATGCAGAGAAAGCGCTGCTGCCAGGCAAAAGCAGCAGGTAAGTATCTTAGGCTGGAGAAACAGCGGTTTCTCATATAAAACATGACTATAGCCAAGCGAGTACCAGAAGTCCTGGGCACAATTCATATAGAATCACTCCCTAGATCAGCATGAAATCTCATGTCATTTTATCACTCAACGCAGTCCCTGAAAACACTCTCAGATCATAACCCGCTACTCCTGCGGATACATTGGGCCCATGCGCGCCCTACAATTCCGGCATGGCGCTTAAATCCAGAACTGTTAGAAGATCAGGCCTTTCGCGCGGTGGTGGGTACTGGCATTACTCAATATTTTCTAGAGAATACTGGCACGGCGTCCTCGTCTGCTGTAGAATGGGATGCTTTTAAAGCTGTGCTACGAGGTCACTGCATTACCAACATGATGGGGGTGCGTAGGACGCTATTGCAAGAGATAGAGACCGCGGACCAGCGCCTGCGCGAAGCGGAACAAGAATGACCTGGGCAACCTGATAGACAGCAGGGTTTACTGGAGGCGAGGGAGGCGGTCGCCACATGGGTCGAGAGACTGCGCTGTTTTGATTATAAAAAATACTTAGCGCGCGCTCATGCAGAGCGTGACAAATCCGGAGCGTTGTTGGCTTGGTTAGCCAACCCTGCTAGATGAGGGACGGTCATATTAGAATTGTGTAGCCCAACTGGGGAAATTTGCTATACCCAGCAAGGGATTAACGATCAGTTCCTTGCTTATTATATGGATCTCTATCAGAGCAAGGTGACGTTGAATGATGGGGTCCTTGGAGAGTTTCTAGCTGCAGCTGATCTTCAAAACTAGACAGGGCACAGGCGGAGCTGCTGGGTCAAGATATAACCATTGGAGAAGTTCGAGGAGCGATCAAACACATGGCGCGGAAAAAGACTCCTGGGGCTGATAGCCTGCCGATTGAGTTTTATCTGACCTACATTGATCTTCTGGCTCCTAAGTTATTGATACTTTATAATGAGGCGAAGCGAGCGGGACAACTGCCTGTCACCACTCGCGAAGCAATTATTATTCCACTGCTGAAACCAGGGAAACCGCCTTCTGATAGGACCGCTTATCGCCCGCTGTCCATGCTCACTACTGATTACAAGATTTTAAGTCAGATCTTGGCGACCCGGCTGCTCCCACACATGGTCTACTTAATACACAGGGATCAAGCGGGATTTATCCCGACCAGGAACACAGCCATAAATGTGAGATGCCTGCTTCGTATATTAGAAGCTGACACTTACCCGAAAGCATCCGCTGCCATTTTAGCGGTAGATATAGAGAAAGCATTCGACAGTCTAGAATGGCCCTATTTATTTCAAGTCATGCACAGTTTTGGCTTGGGGGATACTTTTGTAGCTTGGACAGCTTTATTATACAAGCATTCCACTGCTAGGGTTAAAACGGGTAGACTGATCTCGGATGCCTGTGCTGTGAGCTGTGGGACGGGGCTTAGTGTGCATGGTCAAACTCACCACATCGCGCTTTACGCCGATGACCTACTCATGTTTTTAGCGAATACTGCTGACGCCCTCGTCGGAGCAAAGCGTCTACTTCATGACCTTGGCGCTGGACTCAAAGTGAATTGGGCGAAGTCTTGCCTGTTCCCCGCTGCCCCATTGGCTGGTGACCCTCTAATTACAGATGGGGTGCAATGGAAATACCGCTGCCTGACGTATCTGGGGACCCGAATCTATCATACGTAGACTGACTTACTGGAGGGTAATGTGGGTAGAGCCATCCGGGGTCTTAACAGCAATCTTGAGTTTTGGGGAACCCTGCCTCTTTCGGTGGCTGGCCGAGTGGCCCTCCTTAAGATGGTGACCCTCCCCAGGCTGCTGTACTATTTCAGTACCCTGCCAGTTTGGATACCTGCGTCGATTTTTAAACAGCTTCAGTCAATGATTACGGGGTTTCTCTGGGCTGCTGGCAGACGGAGGGTCCGCTGAAAATACTAATGAGACCGAAGTCCGAAGGTGGACTGGCGGTTCCTGACCTTGAGACATACTACTTGGCGGCCCAATTACAGTGGCTTACCCAAGCAGTAGCATTGGAATTTTGAGGGCCGGGCGGACGGGACGGAGGGTAGGCCCCCGGGCAGGTACTCTCCCGAATTATTTTACAACTGTAGCTGCGGCTTAAGGCACTCACTAACGAATTACGGACGTTTCGGCTTTGCTGGAACAGGAGTCAGAGGAGAGCGCAGATCGCGCGTCATTATGCCCCTGAGATCCCTCTGGCCATGTGCATTGCTCTACCGCATGGGGGCAACTGGACCGCGCTGACCGACTGGAAGGAGAAGGGTCTGTATACACTGGGGGACTTATATGAGAACAACACCTTGCTTCCCTGCGGTACATTGCAGGAAAGGTACGATCTACCTCGCAGGGACTTTCTGCTCCACTCGGCCCTCATTGCGGCCATCCAAAAGCATTGGAGAGAAGGGCTGATTGAACCACAAACCTCAATGGCCTGCCAGTACATAGTATTAGCGGCGGGAACCTTTAAGGCAGTTACCTGCCTATATAGGCGTATGACGCATGAGGCACTGACTCCGTTACTGACACTGCGACAGAAGTGGGAGGAGGATTTAGGTGAAGAGATTCCCGAGAAAGTATGGACTGAGCTAGTCGAACGGGCATGGAAAAGCTCTAGGAATGCCCGCTTCCAACTAGTGCACTTTTTTTATACTGCACAGGGCGTACCTTACCCCGGCAAAAATGAATAAATATTTTGGCACGGATACAGCAATGTGCCCGCGCTGCAACACGGAGGGTGCGGATTTCCGTCACATGATGTGGGACTGCCCCCAGCTTGGGACTTATTGGGAAGAGGTGGTTACGTTACTGCGTGACATTACTGAGAGAGAAGTAGAGCCCACTATAGGCCTTTGTCATCTGCACTGGTCCCCCCATACCTCCAAGAACAAGATTACTAGTAAGTTTTTGGACTTGGGCCTTCTCTTGGCTAAAAGAGACATTACAGCACATTGGAAATCCAAGAGGGGCCCAAGTGTTCAGAGATGGAAGGCTGACCTCCTTAAATGGGCGGAATGTGAGGGCACCGTTAGATTACAGCTGGCTAATCGAGCAAATAGCAAGAAAGCTTTGGAAGCCCACATGCCTCCACGGACTACATCCTCCTCGGGGACCTGAACTTCCACCTCGAGAACAACGACACCAACTCTACCACCCTGATCGACAACCTCGCCAACCTCGGACTCAGACAACTCGTCACAACACCCACCCACTCCGCCGGCCACACGCTTGACCCCATCTTCTCCGCAAGCTCCCACGTCACCTTCAGCCACACCACCGAACTCCACTGGACCGACCATCGCTGCATCCACTTCACCTTCCAGAAAGCCACCACGCACCACCGCACCCAACAGATACCTCGCCGATGCTGGAGCAAAGTCACCGAAGACCAGCTAACCACCACCCTCGCCCGGAGCCCACCCGCCGACCCCACCGACCCCAACACCGCCGCCCGCAACCTCAGACAGTGGATCGACGACTCCGCCAACACCCTCGCCCCGCTCAAGAAACCCTCCAACAGCCACACCAGCAAGAAAGCCAGCTGGTTCACTGAAGACCTCTGGGCCTCCAAGCAAACCTGCCGAAAGCTAGAGAAGAACTGGCACCGTGAACAAACACCGGACAGCTACGCAGCCCACAAGAACGCCACCCGCAGACACCATCACCTCATCAGATCCACCAAAAGGGCCTCCTTCAAAGACCGCCTAGACAACAACGCACATAACAGCAAAGAGCTCTTCAACATCGTGAAGGAACTCTCCAACCCCAGCTCCAACACCAACGACATCCCACCTTCGCAAGACCTGTGCAACTCGCTGGCCACCTTCTTCCATCGCAAGATTGCTGACATCCACGACAGCTTCAACACCACGATCGCCCCGACAACCACTGAGACCTCCGCCCCCACGACCAACATCCGCACCAACCGCCTGCTCTCCTGGACCAACATAAATAACGACGACACCATCAAGATCATGAACACCATCCACTCTGGATCTCCGTCAGACCCATGCCCACACCACATCTTCAACAAAGCCAGCACCGCCATCGCACCCCATCTCCGGAAAGCCATCAACATTTCCTTCGAGACAGCAACCTTCCCGGAAAGCTGGAAGCACGCCGAGATCAACGCCTTACTCAAGAAACCCAAGGCGGACCCCAAGGACCTCAAGAACTTCCGGCCCATCTCCCTGCTCCCGTTGAAGGTCATTGAGAAGACCGTCAACAAACAACTGACCCGCTACCTCGAGTAGAACAGCATCTTGGACCCATCCCAGTCCGGGTTTCGCAGCAACCACAGCACCGAAACTGCCCTCATCGCCGCCACCGATGACATCAGGACCCTGCTAGACAATGGGGAGACCGCGGCCCTCATCCTTATGGACCTGTCAGCCGCCTTCGACACGGTATGCCACCACACACTACGCACACGCCTCCATGACGCCGGGATCCAAGAGAAGGCCCTGGACTGGACCACCTCCTTCCTCTCCGGCAGAACACAGAGCGTCCGCCTCCCCCCCTTCCGCTCCGAAGCCACCGAGATCATCTGCGGCATACCCCAGGGCTCATCCCTCAGCCCAACGCTGTTTAACATCTACATGGCACCACTCACCCACGTCGTCCGACTGCACGACCTCAACATCATCTCTTACGCCGATGACACCGAGCTGATTCTCTCCCTCACCAAGGACCCCCACACCGCCAAAACCAACCTCCACGAAGGAATGAAGGCCGTCGCCGAATGGATGAGGAACAGCCGACTGAAGCTGAACTCGGACAAGACTGAGGTCCTCATCCTCGGATCCACCCCCTCGGCTTGGGACGACTCCTGGTGACCGACCGCACTGGGAACAGCTCCAACACCCACCGACCACGCACGCAACCTAGGGGTCATCCTCGACTCCACCCTCTCCATGACTAAGCAGGTCAACGCCTTCTCTTCCTCCTGCTTCAACACCCTCCGCATGCTCCGCAAGATCTACAAGTGGATCCCCACCGAAACGAGAAGAACGGTCACCCAGGCCCTCGTCAGCAGCAGGCTGGACTACGGAAACGCCCTCTACGCTGGAGCCTCTGCCAAACTCCTGAAGCGGCTGCAACGCATCCAGAACGCCTCTGCACGCCTGATCCTCTACATCCCTCGCTGCAGCCACATCACTCCCCACCTGAGAGACCTGCACTGGCTCCCCGTCAACAAGAGGATAACCTTCAAGCTCCTCACCCACGCACACAAGGCACTCCACAACACCGGACCTGCGTAACTCAACAGACGACTCAGCCTCTACACCCCCGCCCGCCAGCTTCGCTCCGCCGACCTCGCCCTCGCCACAATCCCCCGCATCCGAAGAGCGACCTCCGGCGGCAGATCCTTCTCCCACCTCGCTGCTAAAACCTGGAACACCCTCACCATCCACCTACGGCAGACCCAAGACCTGCTGACCTTCAGAAGACTCCTCAAGACCTGGCTCTTCGAGCAGTAGCAGCACTCCCCCCCCCCCAGCGCCTTGAGACCCTCACGGGTATGTAGTGCGCTCTACAAATGCTATGATTGATTGATTGATTGAAGCAGCAAGGGCTTGGGAAACATTAGTGGTCTTGTTGAAAGTACCAGACGCTGATCTGGACGAAGACCCTATGGCTGGCGACCCGGCTGTTTTGCCCTGACCACTGTATATTCAATAAGTTGATGTATCTACCTATTGTGTCCCTGACTACACCTGCCTCTGGCACTGAAGAACTCCCTGAAACTTGCTGCAGTATACCTTTATTGTGTTCCTTTGTGATACACCTTGATGTTGCCATAATTTTTGTTATGTGTGATACGCCGGGGAGGGGGAGGGATAAGAGGGAGGGAGGGAAGTTTCGTTTAATAGTCTTAAATGTGCGGCAGGGGTGTCTTTTCCATTATCCTCATTGTCAACTGGTTGTTATCAATACATTTGCTTATCAAGGGTCTCGTTGACATTTGGCACTATTGTATTGATGAACGGTACACAATATATGTTGACTATGGCTATGTCACTTGTGCCTGGGAGCGCCCAGGTCGTATTGTCATTATATGAGTACCTGCTTGCCTACGTATTCTGATAATGATTGAATTGTTATGTTTTGGAAATAATAAAAACATATTAAAAAAAATAAATAAACGCAGTCCCTCAAGACTGGAGTTCTTATGGTATGCGTGTGACATGATCCAGCAAACAATTGTTGGACCTGTGGCAGGAGCAAGTAGAGGAGAAGCTGAGGACCATGGTGCCTTTAGAAACACTTAGGCCTCTAAGGGAAGGGATCTATGCTGGGATACTGTGGTATCGCTGGGGTCTGCTACTGAGATAACAGAAGGGCCCAGTATTTCTGGAGGTACAGTGGTCTCCAGTGAGTGCGCTTTTGTGGCCAAATTGGTCCTCTGCAAGTGACATGGGGCATATTCAGTGGGACAAAAGAGCAGCACAGGGCACATGACCTGAAAGAAGAGGGGGGGCAAATTAAATAGGGAAAGAAGAGAACCAACAGTGCTATATCAATGAGTGATCTAGCAAAAGGAAATAAGAAGATGTTAAGTTTATTGGAAAGACTAACAAATAACAGGGAGAGTAAGAAAATGTAACACGCAAAGGCTCTCATTACAACTGGCAGAAACAGGAATTTCCACCCAAATCAAATCAATATTACAAAGACTGATGGTACTATCAAATGCGGTAATACCACGAGCAGCTCCATCCACAAATGCACTAGGTAAAACCTGGTTAAATTTGTCACTGCAAAGAGGCCTAGAATTTGGGACGATCATGTGGAAATCGATGTGGTGACACCTCTTTCTGCCTATTAGTTCCCATTCCAATGGAGCTGGATGGGGTAATGTAATCTCCTGATAAAACAGTACCTCAAATCTCATGGTATCAGTACTGCATGCCGAAATTTGCACTATCAATAGCACTGAGTACAGTACTACCACAAAGAGATTATCACATAACTCTTAATGGTGACCAAAGCCAGGGAAGAAGGATACAATGATTGGTTTTCTATAGCTAGTGGATGATGCATTATAGGATTCTAGATTACTGCAGAATAAGACGGAGACCACGGGTAGGTCCGTAGGTAGATGATGGTTATATTGCCAAACGTGTCTGAAGAGAGCACTGTAACTTGCTTGCTCTGCTGCAAGGAGAAGCAGAGGAAACTTGTACCATTATTTGGTGACACTGGCATCTATCCTTAGAAAAAACCTCCAAGTTAACAGATGAAAAGGATCTTTAATACCATTATTTAGCAGTAATTGCACATATCTTCCAACAAGAGAAACCCTGTGTGGTAAAAGGGTGCAGAAACACTCTGAGGAAGTTAAAACCTATCGAGCCGGTTTGCATATCTCTTGCACCACACAACGTGGTGCAAGGGCGAAGCAAAGCTTACATGTGATTTATGAAGCTACGCATAAATCTGGAGTAAGACAATGAAGCACAAATCACTGCGTTGCCTTACTCTGCTCTGGGAAGGCGCTGCATGGGAATTGCGTGGGTGCTCCCATGCAACTCCCATGGTTTTTGACACGTTCCCAGATTTACCAGAACTGGGGACATCAGAAGCAGGGGACATTGGGTTGCCCTTGAAGCAAGTAGCAAGAGCTACTGTTGTCTTGTGTCATTTAACACAGATTATCTTCTCATTGAAAGGGTAAAGAGAAGCTTCTCCTGATTCATACAGATTTAGGGTCTGATTTATATCTTGGCAGAGAGGTAACTTCGTTACAGCGGTAATAGAGTTCCCTCCCCGCCGACACTATAGTCCGCCTGCCCGATTTAAATTTGGGTGGACCATAGTTTGACGATGGCAGAGACTACTCCATCTCCTCTTCGGCCAAATTCCTACTCTGACTTAACAGAGTAAGGGCCTTTGGAGGTTTGGCTATATGTCTGTCCGCATAATTTAGATGGATGGACAGATAGATGTTTTTAATGCCTGTCACTGCCAAGAAAAACCTGACGTTAAGGGGCACTGAAAAGTGTTCAATACCCCCTCATCATGGGAGGGAACTCCCATGGCAGAGAGGCATTTTTCAATTTTTCAAAAAGAAAATCCCGCTTTGGAATTTTCTTACCCCTCTGTTATGTTTGACTGAGCCATCCGGCAAAGTTAAAATACATTGGCAGGAACTGCTGTGACGGCGGTTCCTGTCAATGCTTGAAATGTCCACTGAGCCAGCGAATATTTCAAAATTTGGCACGCGGCACCCCTGACAAAGTAATTTACTCGCCTATTCTGGCAAAGGATGAGCTGTCCAACAAATTAGTAGCTTCATGAAGGCTGTGTTGCTCAAATGTAAGTTGGGGCCTAGATGGTCCAAACATTATTTATAAGCAAGACCTCAGTCCTCTCCAGGATGCTTCTGTGAGCGAGGATTTTGTGAACAGTAGCGTTGATAATAGGTATCTTAAAATAGGCACTATAGTCCTTTTTCCTCTGTTGGGAATACCCAGAACGTGTGTACCACATAAGGGCAGATTCTGTATGCGCTGGAGCTAGTTGCCCACTGGATTGGATCTGACAGACCTGGGTGTATAAGGACAGTTTCCAGATGGCTGAAATGTTTGAAGTGTGAGAGATGAGCATTGACTATGTAAAGCAGGGTAGGTTATGGTTGGGCTGAAGCAGTAGAAGTGCAATGAGTGAGGTTTTGAAAGGGTGACAACAAAGAGAGCACAGTCAGCATTAGATATTAGTTAGAAGACTACTGCAGTGTTCAAAAGATAATGGTGAGTGTTTACCCTTGTTTAGTTGGAATTATGGAGCTTGAAGGCCTCAGGGTGGTTGCAATTGTGCTGTAGTAGTCTCGGTTTGCCACCAGGTGGCACCAACTAATATTTAGAGGTAAGCATGTTACCTGTGTCAACCTTTGTGGAGAATTCTACTCATGTTGATGGGTAGGAGTGAATGCTGGCATCATGTAATAAACTGATTTTATAAAGTACTTCATACCACACTTCTTCCATTTCTAAGCACTGTAAATATTAGGTGTTACTTTTACCCAAATAGGGGCACTCAATTTAGCAAACTTAAGAGGCTGGAAGGTTAGTAACACTTTGCCAGGATTCTATCTCATGACCTGCCTATCACCTCATATCTCAGTGAGGTTTTAACTTACTGAGCTACAATTCTGGCTGTGATTTCACTCACCATGGAGGGGCTAGGAATGTTGGGCCATTACATTGATGTGAAATAACACCCACCATCCTAGTGTGGATATTTTGGCACCCCTTTAATATTTAATATTGCACACATTTACAGGGGCGGCCGACGCGGCTCGCGGGTGAGCGCGCAGGGGGGGGTCGCGGGCTGCATTAAAAAAATTAAAATAACAGTTACCTTGCCGCCGGGTCCCGCGTCTTCTCTCCTGATCACCTGTGTCCGACTCCACGTCGGAACAGGAAGCAGGCAGCCAGGCTCCCACCCCTAAGCCAATCACAACGCTGCAATGCAGTGTTGTGATTGGTCTGAGCGCCGTGACACGGCGCTCAGCCAGGGGCTGGAGGGGTGGGCATATTTTCCAAGCAGGCTGTAATGAAGCCTGCATGGAGAACAGGGAAGTTCGCATGACTGTTTTGGGCGGCCCGAGAGGGCCGACCAAACAGTCATTGCGCACAGAAGTGTTCTACCACTCCTCCCCTGCTCTGCAGCCTCACCCCACCCCCTCACGCACGCTGCCGCAGCAGGAGGACAAAATAAAATCATAATCATATTCTGTTATTATCATTTTATTTTTTCCTTTCTTTTGCTGCTTCCTGGCAGTGGGGCGACGCTCCTCCGCCTTAGCGGAGGAGCCGCCACTGCACATTTACTTTGAAATGTTTTTGTGTCTTTCACCGTCAAAACATTTAAAAGTAATTAGTATGGTAATTATTTGTATGGCAAATGTTTAATCAGTGCCAGGCTTTTAATCCCATAAATGTTTTGTGTTTTTAATATGGAATGAAGTTAGTACTGTATTGCAGCATTTATATAGTGGTTACTACCCCTATGTGGACCTCTGAAGCGCTTGCCTGGATGAGTAATGTTATACCATGTAGGGTGTGTGGTTGGAAGGTTGTTTGTTTTTGTTTTGGTCCTATATGGGAAGTGTTCAATGTCACGCATGATGACCACAGAGGTGTGGTTATTATCATGTTATGGGGTTTAGCACGTAGCAGTGTGTTGGACGATGAAGTGTAAGAGATAGACATGAAGTTTTATGGTTTCCAGTGTGCTGTTAGCTTTGAACAGTTCTGCAGGTCCTTTTATCGTATTTCATTTGATATAGTATGTTTAGGTGGTTACTGCGCTGGGTTGTCCAATCTGAGGTTTTGTGTATAGTTGTGGTCCTGAGCTGGCATGGTTAGAGTGAGAGAGAAGTGGAGAGATCTGTAGGTTTGGTCATTTTTATTATCATCCCATATCTGAGTGTCTATGTGAGATGTAAAGAAGCGGTCAAATTGTATAGATATTTGGGACCTACAGTGAATGACCTGTATTAAAGTCCTTCAAAACTGTTGAGTATTGTTTGACAGATCTCTTCAGTTATTCAATGCCTGTTCATTTGATGTTTTATTTTTTGACTGTACAGTGCTAATGAAATTGACAAAGAGTCTTTTGCATATCTTTTGTGAGTGGTTCGGTGTAGACGTGCCCACATATCTCCAGTTCGCCTCACCCCATCATCATACTGAAGGAGAGACTAGACATAGGCCCCAATTACAAGTTGCACAGTACTGTGACCGCAGTAAAATTCCATCCATGCAATTTTAATGTTACCGTCCAGAAAAATCACTCCAGTACCATGCAACTACTAGTTGGACCCCATGGAATGGGGAATTACCATGTGTGACTCATTTGTCCAGTCGTAAAACCCCCCAGAATTTGCCATTTAATGGGCTTTTAATGCATACTTTTAACACCAGCTCTAAGAAGATGGAAAATGCATGCCCAGGCCTGTGGATGGGGTGGGAATTGAGGGTTGGGGTTGGGAGGTGAGGGTTGGTGGTGAGTCCATAGCGAAGGGAAGGGATGATTTCTTGGAGTATCTAAATAGAAATAAATGCAGAAGAGGCTTGGTTGCTGCTTCACTCGTGATTTTTCTGCCTGGAACTACTAGGTAGAAAATTCGGATCAGGTTCTACCATGTCCATTAGTTTGGAAAAACCCAACAAGTCATATCAGAAAGAGCAAAACTAACGCATAAAAAAACGTGTTAATTTCGTTCTGCCTAGTTTGTAATCGGGGGCTCGGAAATTGATTCAGGCCTTAAATCCCTGCACCAGGCCCAGCAGTTAAAAGAAACAGGTCCTCTGCCTTGCATCTGTTGTTTACAGTCCAGCTGTTGTAGCTGAAGGATTGACAATGGCATGTACTTTCAAGGCTGCTCGCAGGAATCAGGGCCTATTTCCTGTTCCTCTTTGTAGGAAAGCATACCTCCACTAGAGACCCTTTTAGCTCCTTGGAGTGAGCAAGTGCCGCATGTATTAGCTCTGGCCACAGTGAAGCCTTCAGCGTTCCTCTTTCAATAGGAATACTTGTACAGTTTTTGAATACAGACAGTTCCTTAAGAGCGCAGCAAGAAGCCAGACACATGGAACCTTTCTACCTTTCTATCACTGTGGTAAGGGGATGTTTTCTTTGCGGCAAAAAGAGGAAACCCTTCTGAGTCCATTCATTATAGAAAAAAACATATGCAGTACCTTAAAAAGCGATATGTCTTGTTAACCTTTTGCTTTTTCTGCACAAGTCTACACCCAAATGCCAACATTAATATTTGAGCTCAGTCTGGCAAATGAAACACACCAGACTATGGTGGCTCTGGACTTCATTTTATTAAGGAACTCAGGTAACAAGGCCGATGCTCTGCTTATCCCACAAGTGCTTCGACCTATCAGAATCTGTACAGTGGAGCCCGTGCGTAAGGGGTTGGGAACAGCAGAGGAGTTATAGCCATATAATGCAGACACCGAATTCGACTCAGGATTCGGTGTTCACAAATCCTCCGCTTCTAAACGACGTTTGAGGAATGAGGAACATTCTAGACCCATGGTTTTTTCTACCGATTCCCAGGAGGGCCTTTGAAAATATTCTGCATCTCATTTGACGCAAGTAACTCTCCACCTGTCAGGTCATATATTTTCATATTCCAAAAAGGGTGTACATTAAATCAGGGTGTCTCTATGCTCTTCATTTGTCTGAGCGGAAAAGCACATGGCAGTTGAGAGGGCCTAAACCTTGGAGCATTCAGAAAGCTGACTGCTAATCTTTAATTTCCACTTGATGGAGTCAGGGACTTGTATATTCAAAGCCTCTAGGACTAATAGATGGAGGATGCAGGTTAAGAAAACAACCTGCTTTGTAATATTCATCCAACCCATAGATACAAAGATGAAGAACTCATGGTAACAAACAGCCACTTTGATAAAACATATATTCATTGATAGGCTATTCTGTATTGGTCGTCTTCTGTGCGCCCTGACTCCATACTCCTTGTACTTCCTTACTTCGGGTTCCAGCATTGACCACATCCGGATCGTTTTGCGAGTTATTTCCAGAAGGGTTGAAGTTTGCTGACATCATTTCAATCCCTTCTCTGATGCATCATTTTTTTACTCGTAGTTTTGGTGTATTATCAATGTGGCTTTCCTGATGAAGGTGCTTTGATCACCGAAACGTGCGTAGATTCCATGAAGATCCACCATTGATTAAAGTAACCATATTGTATCTCTCAACTTTAATATACTTTTGTTCTCTTTAAACCTGACATTCAGTATGAATACTGTTTGATAATCAAGTTTACATTTATTGGCAATATAATGATTATTTTACATCACATTGGTTGTACATCAGTGTAGAATCTATTGAGAGCATTTGAATAGGATTATATTTAGGGACTATATTTATAGGACATTTATTCTCGCTTTTTGTTATATGTATTGAGAGAACAATGAGTTTGTGAAATTTTTCGTTTTTATTGCTATGTAACACCATAAGTAATGTTTATTTAAGAAGAAAAAACCTCGTTTTTATGTTGGTTTGCATGAATAAAAAGTTTTTATAATGTATCATTTTGTGTACAATGAGCTCTCTCTACTAGCATGTAGTAATTATGGTTTCTAATGCTATATAGAGTATATAAAGGTGCCTAGGGAATTGTGTTGAACAATTTTATTTGCCCTGCCCTGGGAACAGATATTAGTAGCAGGGGCTCCTTATATTTACATTTATTCCCTTTACGCCACTCCATGTCACTTTACTCCACTCTACGTCACTCCACTCTACACACACTCCATGACACCCCACTCTACATCACTCCACTCTATGACACCCCATACCACTCCACTCTACAACACTCTATGACACTCTACTCTACTCTAGCTCCACTCTACACCGCTCCACTCTACCCCACTCCAAGCTACACTACTCCACTCTAGGACACTCCACTCTACCACAATCCACTCTACAACACTACATTCTATGACACTCAACTGCACTCTACTCCTCCACTCCACACTATGCCACTCCACTCTACGACACTCTTCTCCACTCCATGCCACTGTATGACACTCTACTCCACTCTATGCCATTCCATTCTATGACGCTCTACTCCACTCAATGCAATTACCTCTGTGCTACTCTACTCCACTCTAAACAACTTGACTCTATGCCACTCTACTCTACGCCACTCCAAAACACTCTACGCCACTCCACTCTCCACTCAACTTTATGACACTCTATACCATTCTGCTATATGACACTCCACACTATGCCATGCCACTCCACTCTTCACCCCTCCACTCTACTCCACTCCACTCTTCACCACTCTACACCACTCTACTCTACTCTACTCCACGAGACTCCTCTCCACGAAACTCCACTCCACAACACTCCACTCCACGATACTCCACTTTACAACACACCACTCCACTCTTCGCCACTCCACTCTATGCCACTCCATTCCATGCCACTCTCCTCTATGCCACTAACTTTTAGCCATGCTGAACAGCAGTCACACTGGTGTACAACATGGCTAAAATACATTGGCAAAGCCAATAGCTCTTACATAGGTGAGACCTATTGGCTTTGCCAATTCTTGTTTACGATGGACAATATAGGGAATGGAGCTGAGACATGATTGAGCCTTTGAAAGACATGAGCCTGGGACACCATCTTGTGTCCCAAGAGGCAAGAGCCACGCTTGCTTATCTGTGTATTTTCAATTATGTACAATGGCATGTATATTTGTAAGACAGAGCCAACAATCACGTAGGAAGGATGCCATGAGCCCTGATGCAAGCAAGGAAATTGGGCCATTCTTTCCTCCAGGTAGTAAAGGCACTCACACTTTAACCCCATTGCCACTGCACCTGCTGCATTAATTATGGCTAGACCTCCAGGGCTTTAAGTTGGCCTGGTCTTTTCGGTTCACATAATCTGTATTCATTAAAAACATTCATTGGAGGGAGTCCATATCGGTCCCTATGTTAATGTATCTAGCTTCACAGGCAAAAACGTTGATTGATTTCTGAACAATGGATGTAAAAGACGTTAAGGTAATCCATGTCAGCGATTTAGTTCCTGTTTGTATGTTTTACTTTATCTTGCATACTCTGAGTGTGTTTCCAGTATGGTGTGTTTCTGTATTTTGTTTCTGTAGCGTATTACTCTTGTATAGTGCTCACTTTTAACTGAGTTAATTCCAGGTGTCTATAACGGGCCACTATTGAGAGCCCTGGAATTCAGGCTAAAGGCAGTGCAGGTTTCTCACAGTACCTGTCAGTGGGTCATAAAGGTATTTGTAACACATGGTCATCCAATCCAATGCATTAAATAGAGCTATAGAACTGCAGGTAATCACTCTTTAAAGTACCTGTTTACTGAGAAGTGCTGATAATCTACCACGAAATGTATTGCAGCTGTGCTGAGAAATGTTGGTACTCTCCCTTGCAAACTGAAGGAGTGCAGGTACTCAGTACTCGACAGTATCTGCCCATTTAAAACACTGATCCAATCCCCTTGATATCTCTGCAGATTGCAAAGAGCATTGGTCACATACTCCAGTTGCAATTGTGACTCTGTACAGGATTCTTTGTGTGAAGGAGGTACACAGTTGTCAAAAATATTGACAAGGCGAAAGTAAAACAAAATGAAGGGCTTACAGGTGAGGGGATGTGTTATGTGTTTGGGGGATGAAGTGAGGGAGATGCGAGGAAGCGCAATCCGTAGAGAGGGTACTGAAAAGAAAGAGATGAGGTGTAAGATATGCAGACGGACGAGATGTGAAGAGAAAAAGCATGTGCATGCCCAACATAGAGTGAGCATAACGGGAGTGACTGAGACACTATGATGACCACACTCCTTCCATAGGCCTCAGTAATGTTTAATTCAAAGTCTCATTTTTTCAAAATGAAAATGTTTCGATATTAATTATCTACAGCAAAATCACTGATGTTACTCATTTGTCGTAAACAGCTAACAACACCAATTGTTCTGGCTGGTTTTAAGTGTATGTCAGTTGTTCTGCTACATATTTGGATACAACAACTGAAACTCAGAGAAGCACCTAAATACCGGTGGGTGGCACACTTACTGTTTAAGCCATGCCTTTATTTCTGCAGGCCACGCCGCTTTTAGAAAGCCCCCCCCCCACACTTTTGTTAACCATTTAAAGCCTGTGCATCTCCAAGCTCCAGACGCATGTAAAGGTTCGTCGTGACAGACTGCTGAATCCTTACGCTCCAGAGAGTGTCATCACAGAGACATGCACGTGTGTCCTCGCAGGGCTTCAGAGTCAGTGACCCTGCTTTGTTTGTGTCACACAATTCAGGTAGCTTTCAGTAGCCATTGTGTTTACCCGTGAACCACTCCAGACCACCGAGCGCTCCATCCTGCCCACACAAAGCCTTTGAGGGGAGAAGATAATGATGGGGAAATGACCTGCCGAGCAAGGGGCATCAGCCTTTATGGCTGGAGGTCATTTTTTTCTCATAACAGGAAGAGAAACCTCTGTAGTCAAGGAAACTAAAATGGCGATAAAGTTGGAACAGGTTTCTCGGCAGGGGCTGGGTGGTGAAAAAAAGATCGCTTTGTGCGGAAGAGTGGATGGGGCAGAGTTGAAAGGTGATGATGTCTTTAACCTCTGCAACACCCAAACGCATGTGGCACGGTAATTAAGATTAAAGTTAACGGCACCCAAAGGTGTGAGGCATGATTAAAGGCTTACACACCCATTGGTCATGAGGAACCAAGCCAATTCTTGACGGTTTTGCAGTTTGGCTTCCTTCAAAGCATTTCCACTTTATTGTCACCTTGTTTATCAAAAACAAAGATAAAAAACGCAGGGATATTTTCGTAGTGCATAATAGTGTGTGCGTGTGTATCTAATGCCACACTTTAATTCCTCTCTTCTCTGGGGTCATTCTAATCTAATAGACATTCTTTTGTAATAATGTCACAAATTTGCATTCATGATTTTGTTAAGCTGAAAGCCTGTCTTCGTGAGAAAGTCCCTCAAATACTGTACTATGTTTCTACAGATTTTTTTCTAAATTACTCTAAAATGCTCCATAGGTTGAAAACAGTAACATGCCACATTCAGCTGGTGCAATAAAAGGAGTTTACAGAATTTGCATTCTGAGGAAATTCTGACAAACTCGAGGTATTCGCCTTTGGCCAAGTACTTTTAAATTTACAAATAAGAAGCCAGGTGTTAAACCTGCGATTCGTCAAAGGGGTATTTAGAAAAAAACTCTTTAGTTCAGAAATGTCTATTTTGCATATTAATAATTTGATATGCTCTGGCTAAAAGTTGTAGCTCCAAAAGTTGAATAACTGAAATTAAGACAAATGAGAGGAACACGGAAACAAAAAGTTAAGAATGCCATCATTGTTTAAAAAAAATATTCTAATCAAATTTGGTACCTTAATAAAATTAAGTTTCAACTGATCATACGAAAGTTATAGTTGATCATATGGCGAATGGCAAGAATGAATTAAAAATAAACCTAAAAAGATTTTAATTAGTTTTTTAAATCATGCACAAATGGAAAAGAGACTAATTATCTAGGAAGAAAAGGGAGCTCAATTCGGAGACATTATAGCACCCTGAGAGTTTTTGTAGCAACCCGCTGGTAATGTTTACGATGCTTCTACCTCTTTGTCTACACCCATCCTCTGGCCTGCTCAGAAAATGTCAATAAATACAGCTGTAAGTTAGCTAAAGTGGTCTCCAAAGATGTGTGCAGCCCACTGGTCTCCTTTAAAACAGTTTAATTATCTGTACCCTGGGCAAATCATTCGCTATTGGAATTGTTGGAAATTTAGTTTTTGCATGGTCACCCCAAATTTTTGCCTTCCGTCGGTGAACCCATTTTTTGCTGGCTGCTAAACAGTGGTAAATGAGTGTGCTCTTCCCTGCAAACATGGTATTTTACTTATAGGTTTCTAGTATATGATACTATCTGTACCAAGGTCTGTAAATTAAATGCTACTAGTGGGCTAGCACTCATTGTGCCACCCACTAACCTAGCTCCCTAAATCATGTCTCAGGCCTGCTATTGCAGACTGTAGGACAGTTTTAAAATGCCATTTCAAGCTGGCAAAATAAACCTTTTGCCAGGCCCAAAACTTCCTTTTTAAAACTTATAAGCCACCACTAATGTAGGCACTAACTGCTCATAGGGCAGGGTAAAGGGCATTTAAAAAGTGGGACATGTATATTTAATGTTTTGCATGTCCTGGCAGTAAAAAATCTCCAAAGTTGTTTTTCACTGTGGCAAGGCTGGACTCCCTAGACTAACACTGGGTTACCTTATTACATCTCATAAGTGCTAAATTCAATTTGGGTCGATTTAATCAAAGAAGGAAAAATTAGTGAATAGACCAGAACACATCTGTCATAAAATAAATTGAAAACATTGAAAAAGACTTATAAAGCACAATTTATTGCTGTCACAGAACTCAGTTCAGCCGAGCTGAGTTATTTATTTTTCATTATAATGCAAAACATATAGGTGCATACTGTTTCAATGAATAGTGATAAGAATTAAGTGATAGAGAACCCCAAGTAAAGTAACCATAACCAAACATGTAGAAAAGAACTGAAAATAAAGTGACTTTGTATTTAGAAACAAGGGTTATTGGTATATACAAGGACGTCTAGTTGATCACTTTACAATGAAAAAGGAGCAACCAGACTGTTTTTCTGGTGCTTCCACCTAGAGACTGTCTTTTAGTAGGTGTCTGTTATGTCCTGCGAGACACGTTCTAGTGTCTCGACAGGCATAGAGTTTACAGCCACTCCCCTATGGGAGTGGGCACACTTGCACCCCCACACGCATCCCTCACAGGCGTCACGAGTGATGTGAGCCTGTCAATAAAAGGGCCCGGGTGCACGTGCTCGTGGCCAGTTACAGTAGTTACCCTGGTGTGTCTGTGTCCGTGATTGTCACCATGTGGGCCTAGGGCCCGACACAACAATGGCGATGAGGCGGGTCTGACCCCGCGTGCAGCAGCAGCCTTGAGATATGGCGAGGGGGAGAGTGTAGCCTGTGCATATGGCCCGGCACCCCTGCCGCCATGCTGCCATCAATCACGGGAGGACAAGGACACCGGCAAGCGAATGCCCGCAGCCGCAGTACTGACCGGCCTTGAGGGAAGGGCCCTGTCAGTGGAGGAGAAGCAGAGAACTCGGCCAATGTTCCGACGCTGCGACCCAAGTGAGGCGGAGGTAAACCAGGTACGGTGCTTGTTTACCCTCTGGGCGTAAGGCAAGCCCCACAAGAAGCCGGTGAGAGGCGCTGTGATAGTCCGACACCCCACTGAACGTTGAGCGCGCAGCCCTGTCAGACTACGCCTGCACAACCTCTGGACGCACAGAGGCCGGCACGCCGAATGCCCCAGCGCCTTCATGCACAGCGCCGTAATGGGCTGCATGGCCTGCTCCGTGTAGAAAGATGTTGTGGCCCAAATTGAATTGCAGCCCCGTCTCCCAGACTGCAGAGGAGAAACAGGCTGCGGGCTGCACCGCATATGAAAGGCAGCGCGTGTCAATGGATGTACGTGAAGTTAACCAGCTACACGGTTTAACCCACTTGCTGCGAGAGCGTGCTGAAACAGCTGATGCCTCAGTGGTACGCCCGCTAGTGAGTGGAAGTGGCTGCTGGCAGGCCGCGTCTGACCCTCAGAAGCGTGGTGTCCGGTCTGCATAACCGGCGAGGCACCAGGATAGCCAGCGAGCAAAGGCCGAGCGCTGAGGAACAGGGTGTAACAGCGCCACCTGGTGGTGTCTCATGGCATCGCACCCTGTAATACATAGCCAGCCAAACCTAAAGTGCGTGACTCACTCATGCCGCAGACAAACGCATGCATGATAGGAAGGAAAGCCAACAGAGAAGTGCAGCGCTCCACCCACATGAGAGGTGAGACCCTTCATCTCTGTCCCATGTCTACGAATCCAGCCCAGCCTGGGAGTAGGAACACAAGGACTCCCTTACACAGCACAGCTGGTGAAAGGCCGTAGCCGGCCTGCAACGTATGGAAAGTGGCTGCAGCGCCACCTAGTGCCATGAGGATACAGTGCGCCTGCACTGAGGAAAACCCTGCACCGGTGTCTCCAGCCCTGCCCTATCCCAGGCGAAAGTAAGCACAGGAAGGCCCCTGATGGTCGTCACCCCCAGGGAAGAGACAGCCCGCTCCTGGACCACTGACGCAACCGGTTGCTGCTACAAGCGTGTTGGGGCAAGGCATGCCCGCTGTGAAGTACACCACTGCTGCCAATTGTCAGGCAGCAGGAAAATGACCCCAAGGAAAGACAACCCACAGTGCGGGCAGACTGTGCACCCTGGTGTCTCCTGGTGTACACCGCTACACCTGCAACCCAGAAAGCTGGCCTGTAGCAAAAGGAAAGCCCAAAGTTGCCCAGCCAAGGACGCTGCCAAGAGTCCAGTGAAAGGAAAAGGACCGAAAGCAGCCAAGCCCCATAAAGGTGCAAGGAGGAACGTGCACCATGCGCGCAAACCCCACTAGCAAGAGTGGACGACCAGTCGCACAGCAACGTCTCGAGGGGGCCATCCCCACTGACCGCGCACAAAAGACTGGTGCAGAGAGCGCGCCACCAGGGGTGGCCCAACGCCACCACAAGTGAGAAGAGCGCGCCACACGCCCCTGGCGGTGAACGACCACCACCGGAAGGAAGAAGAGCAGGCACGCACGGTGCCAGAAGAGGGCGCCCTGGCAATGAAGAAGCATGCACAGCCTGAGGTACATGACACATGTGCCCAGAAGATTGTCAGCAGAGGTGAACGCCCAGGAGGAAAAGAGACCTCTCCAAAGGAAAGAAGCACTGCTGAAACCAGCAGGGAGATCCCATACATCTCCACAGCAGCAACAGCAACGGAGCCCGGAAGGGGCCAAACACAGCACAGTGTCCTCCCTCACGCTGCCTCAAGAAGGAGTCGTCAGTGACCCAAGGCTGACACAAGGAGAGTTGCACACCACAAGTGGCCAGCTGCCAACACAGCTCCCTATTACTTGTGGAAGCCAGTCCCTGGAGAGGGAACACACGGAGGAGGAGCTTCAAGAAGCTGCATGAAGAAGGAGCACCCAAAGTGAGTGGCTGCTTGCCACGCAGCAGAGAAGAGCGACAGAAGTCTCACCCGCATGGTCCAGAGACCAGTGAAGTTCAACGGCCCGTTGGCCTTGTTAGAACATGGTGCATGTCAATGCACCCGGAGAAGAAGCAGAAGAAGAGTGGAAATCGTGTCACCAAGAAGAGCTGGACGAACGCAGATGTGTCAAAGACAACGAGAGGAGAAGCACGAGGACTCGTAGCACCACAAGCCAAGAACACCTCCAAAGACACCAGACAGCCACCAAGGCGTACCGACGGCCCTGGCGACAGCACCAAGGGAGAACCACACGTAAGCCGCAGCAAGCGCAAATCGCGTTGCTCCCATCGCTTCACAGTGAGACCGTCCAGCCCCGAGTGTCGGCAGTTGGAGTCGAACGGCATCCCTGACCGCAAATGCCAGAGGTGCAAGAGCAGATTCAGAAGAGGCAGTCATGTGGCTACGACGTTCATCCAGAAACCTCCTCTCCTAGCTGATCATCGCCACCTGTTGTCCAGGCCCAATGGCAGCTACGTCATCAGTGCCATGTGCATGACACCGCACTCAGCTAGATATGTGGAAGTGTGACCGGAGGGTCTGCACCAAGAATCGGACAACCAGCTGAGGTCAGAAGGGGAAGTCGTGAGTGGCAGGGCCGGACGATGAAGAAAACCCAAGCTACAACAGGAGTGAGTCCTGACACAGCGACAGCAAGGGAAGAGGGGGATAACCCAAGAAGGAACTGGCAACCGCACAGCGGGAGTCCGAGAGTAAGCCGCACAGCCTGCGCGAACCGAGTCTCAAGCCTTACGTTTCTCAGCGTGTTCATCACTCCTCCGTCATCAAAGTCCCAACAGCCCAAGAAGTCCAAGTACATGAATGCAAGTGCCTCCCCAGAGAACATGGAGGTACCTGGCCACTCCCTGCCTCAGGTGATCGACTCCAGAATACACGCCTGCAGCCATCAAGGCAAGTCATCACCCGCATTGTCCAGATTCACCACACGGCTGGTAATGCTACCATGCCAGTCCTCATCAAGTGCGTCTACCGACACCATCTCGAATACACATGGAGTGGAGTCCTACACTATTGCCAAGCTAGCCAGCAAGAAGACTCGGAGGCTACCTGCTAACCTGGTCTGCACCTGAACTGCGGCAGCGAGAGCATGTCCTGACCAAGACCCATACACCCTTGAGGTTTGTGCGAGAGACTGGCTACTGGCTCCTTGGCGGTTCGCAGCTGCCCCCAGCCGGCACATACGCAGCCCCAATCGCAGCCTACCAGCAGTCCCGGGGCAAGCCCGACGAAGGGTCTCCCCAGGCGGGAGAGCTGGAAGAGACATTGCCCCACCGACAGGTCACCGGACACAGCAAGACAGCCTAAGAGAGACTTCAGGCAATCCTGAAATAATCCAGTGAACTTTCACCATGGACTCCCACCATGATCTTGACGCACCCAGTAAATGAACTATGGTTACACACCACAAACCATCATCCAGGTCAGCGGACGGAAGTTACGTGGGACTAAAGGACATGCTTACACCGGCACGTTCCTAGTGCGCAGATGACATCTTCAAGCAAGAGTTCGTGTCCTGAACTGATCAGGTTAAATGATGAATACCTGCTGAGAGTGTCCTGCCACAGTCGAATTCACAAGCCCTTATCCGCCGTCTTCCTGATGCCGGACCCGAGAAACTTATGGACCCTGTGGTGTATGTTTTGTTACTGTTCATCCCCACAGGTTGAACTATAGAGCTTTTGTTTATTAAAATTTTGGAGGAATGTTATGTCCTGCGAGACACGTTCTAGTGTCTCGACAGGCATAGAGTTTACAGCCACTCCCCTATGGGAGTGGGCACACTTGCACCCCCACACGCATCCCTCACAGGCGTCACGAGTGATGTGAGCCTGTCAATAAAAGGGCCCGGGTGCACGTGCTCGTGGCCAGTTACAGTAGTTACCCTGGTGTGTCTGTGTCCGTGATTGTCACCATGTGGGCCTAGGGCCCGACACAACAGGTGTCGACGATGTTTCAACCCTGCTTGTAATGTGAGGGTCTCATCCGGACTGTTGTAACCTGGGGACTACAAAATGCGCAGCATTAGAAGGATACATATCTAGGGTTATCAAGAACTGATCCACTTATGATTAAGACTTTGTTATACTGTTTGTTCTATAACTGCAAATTTTGAAATAAATTTTTTTACTGACAACATAGTCAGTTGGAACTGTTTGTTGTGCTGTGCTCTGTTTAAATTTTCAATTGAGATTTTGGATCAAGTTTTCTTCATGTACTGGGTAAAGCTGTTGGTGGCACAGTGTTTACATTGAGCACGCCCTACGGCTAAGTGAACTTACGCCTGCAAACTTAACAGAGGTGCTGGCTATTTTCTCAAAACTACTGCCATCATTTGTATATAACGTTTTCATGTGGTATTGTTGTGCACTCTGTTATTGCTGAATATTGTAAAGTACTATTTTGTTTAATCATGTCGAACTTTAAGGATGATAGAGACAAACTACTTGAAGAATTGTTCCATAACAAAAGTAATGTGACTGCAACTACCTCCCTGAATAAGGGGGAAGGCCTGAAAGGGAAGTTTCAAACGTTAGAGAGGCTACGCAAGCAAGAGTCATCAAAATGGTGGGACGCTACTATACTTAAAAAGTATGTTGAGAGGAAACAAGTTCCCCGTGGCCTGAGAATTATTATCTTCCCGTCATTCGATGACTTAAGCGAGGACTTACTATTGGAATGGGAGGACCTCCTATCGAGCTCTTCTTACGGCATGATGTCTATTTTAATTAAGCATGCCGAGAGGAAAAGGGAGCAGTTACTAATGGAGATTCAGACATTGGAGGAGGCGATTAGTCAGCTCAATTTAAAGGATGCGATTGAAAAAAATTATAAAATCTTAGAAGAAGTGCTTGTGAAACATCAGATTTATCTTAAGGATAAAAAGTCTCGTAAACTAAAAAGGGATAAAAATGATTATAGATCAGGACGAGTTTTTACGTTTGCGCGTAAATTTGATAACATCCAACTTAATCCCCAGAAAGATACCTCTAGCCTAGGTGATCTGGCTAGTGGAGCGTCCAACAGTGAATCCGTTATTTCAAGCATTAGAAGTGATAATAACGAAGGGCCGAGTACTAGTATGACTACAGGGAAGTCAAGAGAAGACCCAACTTCTACCTCTTTTTTAAGGGAAGTAGAAAGATATTGCAAAGGGACCAAGGCAGAATACAACAAACGCCTAAATGTGGCCGCAAGACCAGGAGGGGCTACAATAGATCGGTCAGAAACAGGAAAGGAGGGCTATCTAACCAGGTCCAAAACAGTGAAGAAATAGACTTGTTGCATGACATAGTTGGTTTAAATAATGCAGACAATGATTTGAGCAATGAGAAAACTGATGAAATTGCAATTGTAAACTTATCCCAACATGTATTGAGTCAAGATGAAATAAAATTGTTGTCCAAAGGTCTCAATTTTTGTCCAGCTTCTAGACCTGATTTTAACCAAATACACATAGATGTTTTTAAGTTTGTGCGCAAACTAAAATTGAAAAAGTTCTTTACCCTCAATCCAAAGACTGTAATTGATCAATCTACTGCACATACGATACGTAGTGACAGGACTATTAAGGACATACAAAACATACAAACTCTTCTATCCATCAATGAAGAGGAAAATGACATACCGACAATATCACAGATTCCGTCAGATCTAGATATTTCTCCAGATCTTAGTCTTGATAGTGGTCTCAAGCCCAAATCTACCTTCCAACCAACAATAGGGAGAGATAATATGTTGGAAACTTTCCTACGACTAGTTACTGCAGATCTATATGCTTGGGAAGACACTTACAAATCCTGTATTCCCCTAAGAAATGACAATCTAACTATGGTGAGAGACACGCATTACGAGAACTAAATCAACTTCCTGATTTGATTTTGAAAAAGGCCGACAAAGGTGGCAATTTAGTACTTATGAATACCAAAGACTATCTTGCTGAAATTGATAGACAGCTATCAGATACCAACGCCTATGCTGCAATTCCTTCAAATCCCATGAAGGCCATTACGACCCTACTGGAGAGTAATCTTAAGAGATGGAGGGAGCTCGGTCTTATTAATGATCAGGAGTTTAAATACCTATTTGTCCCAAATCCGGTGGCACCATGTTTGTATGTCTTACCCAAAATTCATAAACCTGGAAGATTTCCACCTGGTAGGCCCATCGTTTCGGGAATTGGTTCTTCTACAGAACACATTTCTGAATATATCGACCAGTTTCTCCAACCATTGGTCAGAAATTTACCTTCATTTATTCTAGATACCAAGGATTTGCTTAACCAACTGAGTGATTTCAATTGGACTGATGACTGTTGGTTTGTGACGTTAGACATTAGTTCTCTTTACACCTCAATTCCTACTGCTCTGGGGTTGGAAGCGGTGAAACATTTTTTGGCGAATAGAGATGCTTCCTTGTGGGAACATACTATGATGCTGTTAGATATGATTGCCCTAGTTCTTGAGAACAATGTTTTCCTACATAATGGTACCTGGTTTAAACAACACCAAGGGGTGGCCATGAGGTCTAAATTTTCGCCCTCGTTTGTGAATTTGTTTGTAGGCTGGATGGAGAAAACTTTCATCTGGTCCAAATGTCCTGACTTGTTGATCAATCATGTAATCTATTGGGGGGTGTTAATTGGACGACGCTTTGTTAATTTGGACTGGCGATACTAAGTTGTTACATGACTTCTGCATTTTTTTAAATTCCAACGCATGCAACATCACTTTCACTTAGCAGTTCAGTAAAGATGAAATAGCTTTTCTTGATCTGAAATTATATGCTAAAGATGGTTCTATTCTATCTGCTTTACATAGAAAACCCACTGCATGTAATGCAGTTTTACATGCGAACACCTCACACCCTAAATCTCAAATTAATTCTATACCATTTGGTGAGCTCACACGTTTAAGACATAACTGTAGTGAGAATGAGATCTTCAAGAAGGAGATGTATGATACCATCAGTAGGTTCAAAGCCAGGGGCTACAGTAGCAAGATACTTGTGAAGGCTAAAAATAAGGCACTTGGTCTGAATCAAAATCAATTGCTGACCCACAAACCAAAGCCAAAAAAGGGTATTAAATACAAAGGGTCAGATCTACAAGGAAGTGCCGCAGTGTGGCACCGCAAGCCCTTTGGCTGCGCCACGCTGCGGCACTTCCAAAGCACAGGGATGCAACATATTTACAAGAATATGTTGCATCTCTGTACTTCCCCCTGCGCTGGCGCACAAACTGCAGCCATGCGCTGGCACCCTTGCACCATGGTGCAAGGATACCTGCGTCATGGGGAGATTGTTTTTGTGCAGGAAGGGGCACCTTCCTGCACAAAAACAATCACTACAGGCATTTTCCTCTTTCAATGCGTGCTGTAGAATGCAGCACGCATTGAAAGAGGAAAAAACGAGGAGAAATGAAATCATTTCTCCTCGTTGCGCCTCGCTACGCCACCTCTAGGGTGGCGTAGCATTCAGACGCATCTCCAGATTTGCGATTTCTCGTAAATCTGGAGATGTGTCTTGTTCCATGGGTGTTGTGTGGGAACACCCACAGCAACACCCATGGAATGCCCCTTCAACGCAGAGTGCTGCGTGTGAAGGGGCCGTATTTACAAGGAGAGGAAAAGTCACGCAGGGTGGCTTTTCCTGTCCTTGTAAATATGGAGGAGCCCCCTGCGTCACCAGTACGTCACGAAAAGTGACGTACTGGTGGCGCAGGGGGCTTGTAAATCTGCCCCAAAGAGAGAGTGTCTTTGATAACTCCATATAACTCATCCAGCCATGTGCTCTATAAAATTCTAAACAGGCACTGGCATATCTTACGGGTGGATCCAGTTATCAACAGGGTCACGACTGAGTAACTGAGCATCATATATAAACGGGGTCAGACCTTGCGAAACATTCTTAGTCCGAGTTTTTACAATCCCAAGAAACATAGGTGTGCTACACAGTAGCTGGGCACGCCGCCAGTTGGATTTTACAAATGTGGCCATTGTTCCATCTGTCCCTATACGTTGGATAAGACCAAGAGTTTTAGATACAATACCCAAACAGAACATAAGATCAATTCATTCATGAATTGCAATACGAAATTCATGGTTTATTGTATTATTTGTGTTTGCAATAACATCTATGTGGGCAGCACAATCAGACCAGTCAAAGAGAGGATACAAGAACACATACGGGCCATCAGAAATGTGAATATCAACTATCCTCTAGCTGTACACTTTAATGCAATGCATGGCCTAGCAGAGCTCTCTCGTGTGAGATTTCATGGGCTCGAGACAGTTGCAGATAACCCTAGAGGGGGTGACAAGGTACACCACTTACGTAAACTGGAGGCCTCTTGGATTTGTAAATTAAGAACAGTGGACAATGGTCTCAATATTGATAGAGAGATGTTTGTATTTCTTAAGGACTAAGTTGTAACCTTACATATTATGTACTACTTTTCAGTCCGTGTTAAACAGCATAGAGTCTGCTTGATAAATCCGTCTGTCTCTATCATATGTATCTAGTGTATCATACTTGCTTGTTGTAATTTTTCATGTACTTTATAATACTAGATAATTTGTTTTGAAGACCAGCCAAGTACATTGCCTCCTGTCTACTGAGATTTATCTGGATCTAGAATGCCTGTCAAAATATATGTTCTGTTTGATGTTATTATGTGTAAACATGCTTGTTATATTAGGTCGCTGTAGGATGTTTGGTTATACATATAGCATAGCCTTTTAACCTGTCATGCTATATATGATGACTTAGGACTTAATATGAATTGTCTGTTTATTTTCACAGCATGTTTCTATACCTTTGGAAGGTTTGAAGGGCTGTTTCTTTGACTTTATTCTTTTCCACTTTTCCCTTTGGTTTTGGTTCTGTCCACACTGTTATGCTTAGGAATTTTTACCAAACTTATATGGCATTGAGGTACTGTTGGGCGCCCACACTGATCTACATAGTCAGTTCTAATGCTCGTTTAGTATATGAGGGACTCGGGTTCTCATCCTTATAATAGGAGTTATTTTGGTACTTGACGTACTAGCCTGAATGTATAATACGTTCTTCAAATGTACCCTTTGCTGTTGTGAAATTCCTTTTTGAAGTTAGTAACTTCTGAATAGGTGTCCTTGTTGGGGTACGTAAATCTGATCGACACATGTCCGTTAGTGGAGAATCATTTACATGTTTGTAGCCCTAAATATTATGATTATACTCACAAATTGTATGCTAAGGTACATAATCTCTTGACTTAGTTTCTTATTATAAACATGTCCTTTTGACGATAGATGGTAGTTGGATATAGTGTTTTGAACTACTATAATGGCGGTGGTTTTGCGCACATCACGTAACCCAAGTACGCCCTCTTTTCACGTCTTGGACGTACTTTGCGTGCGCTCAAAGTACTTTAACTCGAACGCTGTAATGGCGGCTCAAGAACCTTATTGAATGCGAGCAGGGAGCAACGCGCACATGGGTGAGTCCCGTTATACTTTTGTATGCTGCGATTGGATATATAATAAGACTTAGACCTTTGGTCTCACATACTAACTGTCGTACTTTTATTGCCCTTTTCTCATTTTTTATTAGACTATTACGGAAGACGCCTGTCTTCCTAGAGGCTTGATACACTGCCTCCTCTCGTCTATTACAACGAGTCTTCTAGCTCTCCTGCTGCTAGGAGGTAAGACTATGTAGATTATGCGCACATATTCACTTCTTTGGGTTTTCCATTGAAGTGTATTAGTATTCTTTCACTATAATTTTCACTCGGGATAGTGCCAGCTTTAATCTGTTACCACCCGCCCTTTTTTGATTAAGTTCCACTCAGGCTTGACTATGTGGGTGATAAGTCCGGCTTTTGACATACTTTTGGTAACTTTACAAGCTAGTTAAGCCACTTTTCAAACTGGCTACTTTTTAACAACGTGACGCTTTGGATGGAGGTTATGTAGGCATACTCCATGTTGTGAATTTCATACTCAAGGGTCTTATTTGTTCCCATTTGAGAATCCAATTGGGATTTTTTTTTAAATATCTTATCTTTAGAACTGAACAGGACTTTTATCGTCTAAAAGTCTATATTTACATCTTTCCATAGTGACTATTTGTTGTACCTCGGCAAGAAACTTTGCATTTCATGGATACTTATGGAATGGAGTGATATCCCAGAACCCCTCAAAAGTATAAGAAAAGGGTGTTCAAATCGATTACGTTCTTTTATTTGGACACTATTTTTGAGGTAAATGTTGAATATATATTTCTCCTTCTTCTTCTTTTTTTCTTTTCTTCTTTCTTACTACTTCTTTCTGAATTTTAGAGTTTTCAAGGGCTGACTGCTTCCTCTTTTTTCACATTATTTCGTTTCTTTTTTTTTACACGTAAAACGGGTTATAAGGTTTTGTGATACTTTCACTTATTCTTTCATATAGATTTTGGCGTTCACTTATTTGAGTATGTTTCTTATGGCTTTAAATGGGGCCAGGTCTCTATCGTGCACATTTCTTTTATTATTGGATTTATTGCACCCGGGTCAGTATACACTCTGTTAAGATGTTAGGAGTGACATGGAGTGGTTGACACTGGAAGATCTAAATAGTATTTCCCCTTTTGTGCTAAAATTCAGCTGTACACTATATATTTTTATCAACAGCCTTGAGAAAGTCGTTTGACGACGAAACACGTGTCGGCTGTATGTACGCTTCATCTACGTGTCAACATATCAAGAACTGATCCACTTATAATTAGGACTTTGTTATACTGTTTGTTCTATAACTGCAAATTTTGAAATTAAAGTTTTTACTGACAACATAGTCAGTTGGAACTGTTTGTTGTGCTGTGCTCTGTTGTTTGAATTTTACATATCTAGGGATAGCAGTATCTATAATTTAAAGAAAGAGTGACAACTATAGGGCTGTGTGGGCTGGGGATTGTTAGGCTTACCCAAGGATTTATTTTATAGGTCGCAATTACTTTGTCCTATTGCGAAAGTAACGTTGTGCCTTTGGGTTGTCGGAAGAGCCTGGTATAGTGTTCTTCCTTCAGGAGGGGCCCGATGTAAATAAGGATACTGGTTAATTTGAGCTCCTGGTATTGCTTACTTCCTTCCAGATGGGCCAGAAGGGGATAAGGGTTGCCTGAGAAAAATGATAAGGGGCTTAGAAATTCCATGTGGTGATCCACTTCATATCACTGGATTGTGTGACAGTTACCTAGTTCATTACATCACATGCCCACTCGTGGCCTTACAGTGGATAAGAGAGCCTGCGTTTGCTCTCACTGTCGTACCTGTTACTGGCGTGTCTGTTTGTGTGGACGGCAGGGAAAACTCCAGATCGGAGATCACCAGGTCTCAGATGCGTTGTATATCGTGTTCATGCCTTGGGTATTCGCAGGCATCTCTCCTCCGAAGCCATGATAAACGTGCACAGAGGACCATGAACATCATTTTTTTTTTCATTCATGGTTGAGTGCAACCACTAGACCTGTGGGGACGCAGAGTCGGAGGATTCCTTTGCGCGTGTGTTGGAAAAGCGGTGAGGGAATAATGTTATGAATAGCACTAGAGATGGAATAAACCTCACTCCAATGTTGCAGCTGCTCCGAGGGCGTAGTATTATAAATGATACATTAAAGGAAGATAGGGAGAATGAACATGTTAAAAACAATTTCAGAAAAATAATTGTACTATTTTGAGGCCTTTTCGGTGTGGCATGAAACAATATATGAGTTTTAGCGATCTGCTATGCGCGGTACTGCACCTTTGCCTTACTTTTCAAATATATTCAATCCAGTTATGATAAAAGGAGAATATAAAAAAAGAGAATTAGAGAAAACATATACACATTTTGGACACATCAATGGACATAAACAATAACATATAAGAAGACACTGTGATAACGGGTTCTTTGGCACACATATGTACATATTATATACTGCCTTGCACGGTCTTTCTCCCTGCTCGGAATGGGCCTGCTCTGGACACAGAGAGCGCCCTTGCCCGAAGTCATGACGGGCTGGGATGCCAAAAATGCAAAGATGTGACCTGCCATTTCCGCTGTCTCTGCTGCTGCGGCAGCTGGGGCGGCTTCCATGACATCTACGCAAATACTGACCTGCCTTGAGTCCAGCAATGAAACCAAAGTTGGCAAGAAGGGGAATGAGACAGCCATTAAGGGAAAGCATGAGGCGGTTACAAAACTATCACAGTGGTCAGTCCGTGGAGCATTGCAGCCTGAGTCTGGAGGATACCAACCTTTAATTACTAACTTGTTTGTGACTCCCAACAACAGAGGATTAAAGGGAGAAGCCCAGGAGAAACCCGCCCGAACACCACAGAGGCTCCTTCAGTGGAAACCCCAGCAGAGGTCCTCAGAGTCCACAGGAGTAATACACACAGTGAGCTAAAAGAGACTTTAATTTTCCAATTGCAGGCTGGGTCTATGCCACCTGGGGTTTCTAAGGAGATGGAGGCAGTAGAACCCATTATAGATACCACAGAGACCATGCAAGAAATCTCCCTCCCTTCTGATATTACAGGGGCACAGGGTAGTGACATAAAAATACCCCTTAGAAATATTGGCTTGCCCCCAGCTACAGCCTGGAATAAGCTTGAGGACTGGGAGAATGAGCTCGTCATTTCCCCCGAAACAGTGGGTGAGAATTTTTTCTCTTTGACTGATGAATCAGAAACTTCTAATCTTGGTAATTCATCCTCAAGCGATGGTACGGCCTCGGATTTAAGCAGCAGTAGCTTGTTGGAAGAGTCGGTAATTTTGACACAATGGAAATAATCCTCATTAAAAAAAAAGAGAAGGAAGGGGAATAGTTGTCAAGGAGAATCGAGTGGAAGAGATATGGAGAAACTAAAATGGGACTACTCTGTCACACAGCTTGTTTACCTCGATGAGGAGAAATCCAAAAAGGAGCCAGATGTGGAAGAGAAATCCTTAGGGGCAGCAGGGGCAGAGATGGTTAACACCGTGGAACCCACTCTT
The DNA here is from genome assembly GCA_963921515.1 of Calotriton arnoldi. Classification (NCBI taxonomy): domain Eukaryota; kingdom Metazoa; phylum Chordata; class Amphibia; order Caudata; family Salamandridae; genus Calotriton; species Calotriton arnoldi. The sequence continues at coordinate 106,995 of CAWUFW010001544.1, read as the reverse complement.
GCTACGATTTTTCTCTATTAAACAATTGCAGGACCAAGTACGGAGTGACAGTCGCCGGGCTAGGTTAGCCTAAAAAAACCTACAGGGCGTGGTGAGAAAAATGAATAAGACATGCTCAGACCTCATAGAGAGGATAACAATGGTGGAAGGACGGACTGAGAGCCTCGAGACCGTAGTTAGCACCCTGAAACCCCAAAGTGCATCCCAAGAATATATTATGACCAATGTCATGTGAAAGCTAGAAGATGAGGAGAACAGACAACGAAGGAATAACCTAAAATTTCTGGGGATTCCCGAATGTGTGGAGGGGGGTAACACCATAGCATTTGTTGTAAGTCTTTTAAAGGGTGCATTTCCAGACGTGACAAAATGGGACTGGGATACAGAAGTTCAACGTGTGTACCATTTCCCCTTAATGCTGAAAAAACGACAATCTAACGATGCGGAGAAGCCTTGAGCAATGCTCGTGTATTTTGGGAACTTTTTGTCAAGACAGTTTATTTATGATCAGGCTCACCCAAATGAAAAAAAAGAATATGAGGGGGTTTCATTCTTTGTTCAGCTGTATTTTGCACATGCTATGGTTGAATGAAGGTGGCGCCTGTGGCAGTTGTTTGTTCATTTCCAGAAATTGGGTGCTGAGGATTATTTGCAAAATCCTGCTAGATTGAAAATAATTTTTAAAGGGCGAACCCACAGTTTTATATCTGAAATTCAGGTGCAGGAATATCTAAAGGAGCTTATGGGAGGGCCTGTCACATTAGTTAGATAGCTGTAAGGCTCCCTGGGGGGGCGGGATAGGTTGGAAAAGATAAGGCAAAGTAGTAACGGTGGGACAAAATGTGGGATTAAGCTGACGCATGTTGAAAGCTTTTTGGGCGGGGGAGTCGGGCTGTGGGTATGTTATTTTAGATGTACATCATTCAGGCTGGGCCTGATTGCTCATTTGTTGGTGGGGGTGCGGGAGATGGGGGAGGGGAGAGGGAGTTGCGTGTGGTGGGGTTTTGGGTGGTGGGGAAGGGAGGAAGGGGGGAACATGGGGTTCACACATTGGTGGGTTAATGAAATGGGGAGTTGGATGCTACAGGATGAAAGGATCACACATCTGTTTTTTTTAATCTTTATGTTGTATATCGGGCTTTGAGGATGTATGCAAGGTCTGGAATCTAGGATGATTTGATGGCTGGGAAGGGAAAGTTGTGGATAGCTACTATCAACATTTGAAGGCTGAATGATGCAAAGAAAAGCCAGAGAGTTGCATTAGAGCTTCAAACGTTATATGCGGATATTATTTGTTTGCAAGAAACGCACATTGAAGGAGCACGAAGAGATGTGTTAAATTCTCTTGGGTATAGTTTGATCGGGGGCACCTCTCAAGGTGCACGCACTGGTGGTGTGGCAATTGTGGCTCGAAATGTCAGTATACAGTTTAACCAAACACAGGTAGATATGCATGGCAGATGGGTCATTGTTGAATGCCAGACCTCTATTGGATCCAAATTCACAATATGTTCAGTGTATGGTTGCATATCAGACGTCCATTTGTATTTGATTGACTCTCTAAAGAGCTGGCACTTTGGCCCCTGCCAATCATATTGTGTGGGGACATGAATATTAATCTACCCGGTAACTGGTCTGTGGTAGAACATCAAATATACACGGGGCGGAAACCTAAAGTATTTCAATCACTGAAGGGTTTGTGTCGGGATCATGGCTTGGTTGATATATGGCATAGTAAAAGACCTACTGATCATGGATATACATATTACTCAGTACCGCATCAATCACATGCCCGTTTAGATTATTTTTATATCTCACATACTTTAACACAGGATTGTAGAATTGAAAGATGCCCTCGGTTTCTGTCAGAACATAACCCTTTAGTGCTGGAGATTTATGGAGACGGGCTTCAATGGAAGACAGTCTCCTGGAGTTTTGAACGCGCCCTGCAAGTAAATGAGGAATATCGCAAAAATATGAATAATTGGATCCTTGTGCTTTTGAAAGAGGATTTAGGGATTTAGGGAGTGCATCAATAGGTGTGGTCTAGGACACTCTCAAGGCGTGTATACAGGGGGAGACGTTACAGTTTTCTGTGAACCTTGGGAAGGAGGAAAAACGGATATTACAGGATCAGCAGAATACTTTGGCTTTGGCAGAGGAAAAATTGGTGACAGCTGCCCGGCAGGGGAGAGAGGTGGGGGAGGCCCAATTGGATGTAGCTGTGGCAAGGGCAGCAATAGCGAAAATATTCGCAAAAAGAGCAGTGGATAAATTAACGGTGTCGAGGGAAACAGCCTAAAAGTGTAGTGAACAAATAGGACACCATTTAGCCATGAGAACGAGACTGAAAAATGTGCATAATGAAGTGAGGACACCATTTAGCCATGAGAACGAGACTGAAAAACATGCATAATGAAGTGCGGGCAATTAGAGATTCAACTTACAGGATGGTTTCAGACCCTGCCGAGATCAGGGCTTCCTTTCAAAATTATTATCAATCTCTGTATACAGAAGGCACCAAAGGGAAAGTTAATCTGGTGCATAAATATCTAAATGCAATATCCCTTGACAGGTTATCCAAAGAAGAAGAAGAATTTTTAGAGGGACCGCTACAGTGGGAAGAGATTCTGCTTGCCTTGACTAGTTTACTAGCTGGAAAGGCGGCAGGTACTGATTCTATTCCCACTGATTTTTACAGACTTTTTTCCGGGCAACTTAAGGAATGTATTATGACCTTATTTGAGCAAATACATAGCGGAGCGACTCCTCCATGTTCCTGGTCCTCTGCTAAAATTATTGTATTTCCCAAGAATAACAAACCGCTACAGGAACTTGGCTCCTATCGCTTGATTACTTTAATTAATGGAGATTCGAAACTCTGTTAAAAGTTCTTAGCCACACGTCTGTCTCAGGTAATTCATAGGATAGTCTCTAATCGGCAACACAGGTTTATTCCCAGGAGAGGCACAACCGAGCATACTAGAAGAGTTATCGCTCTCTTTGATGCAACACAAGTGTCTGGTGATGCTATGGCTTTGATTCTGCTAGATGCGGAGAAAGCTTTTGATAGGGTCTCCTGGCACTATCTTTGGGCCACTATCCAAAGAATGGGTATTGGACGGGATTTTATCCAGGCAGTAAAGGCTCTGTATTATAATCCTGTTGCCAGTGTATTTGTAGCAGGAGAACTGATGGAACAATTTAAAATCTATAGGGGGACACAGCAAGGTTGTCAATGTTCCCCTCTTTTATTTGCGATGTACATTGATCCGTTTATACGGAGACTGGAGAATAACATGGCAATTCACCTGATACAAGTACAAGGATATGACACCAAGACCTTGGCCTACGCCAATGATATTGCCCTTGTAACTTCTAACCCTGCAGTGGCTCTTAAGTTAGTTGAAGAAGAAGCCTTAAGTTCGGGAGTATATCTGGATACTCCTTAAACAAAGATAAGACGCAAATTGTCATTAATGTCAAACTACTCTTGGTGGATAACCGAGTGGTTAGAAATGCTGGTTATCTGGGTGTCAGTATCACAGCTAGTCTAGATGAAATTATCAAAGAAAATCTTGACCCTCTCATTGGGAAGACTAAGAAGGGACTCTGTAGACTAAATAATTTACATCTCCCCTTGGTGGGTAGATGTAATATAGTGAAGATGATTTTTTTCACCAAAATATTCTATTTATTCAGAGCTATTCCTTTGGAGTCTTCGAACCAGTTGCTGAAGAAGCTTGATGATGTATTTTCACGGTTTTATGGGCGTATTCAAGACCTAGAAGATCACTTAAATTTCTCTTGCTCCCAAAAGAGAGGGGTGGGTGGGCCTTGCCTAATCTTAAGTTATATTATTGGGCCACCACTTTGCAGTATTGTACTGTTTTATTACAGGAACAGCCTAGTGGAGGGGCCGAGGATCGTGTTCCCTCTCCCTTTGAACTTTTAATTGGGGTGGAGGCATGGGGGTGTCTTTGGCGACAGCTTGAATTTAGCTACTATTAAAGATTGGGCCCCAAGACCCTTTTAGGCATATTTAAGGTCTTGGTGTCTGTTCGCAGACTGATGGCAATAGGTAGATTGAATTTCTACACGCTCCTCTCGTATAGTAGGAACCTGCCAGAGATTTTCAGGGACCAATACATGCTTACCTGTCTTAAAACTGGGCCAAACAGACTGGGGCATGTTTTTCCCCAGCAGGTATTGTCTCATTTGATGAACTTAAAATAGAGTTTGACCTCAGTCGAAGGGAATTTTTTAAATACCTCCAAATAAGAGATTTCCTTCAACACAAGGGGGGAGGACCAGCAGGTTTTTTAAAAATTGAGTTAGTAGATAGACTGATCGGTCAGAATAAATACTGAATTGGTACAATATACCATGTCTTGAATACTGTTATGAAAGATTACCTAGAAAAATACTCCCTAAAATGGCAAGATAAATTGGGGATACCGGAAATTGTATTTTTTAGATCTTTTTCACTAGCACAGTCTGTTTTAGTGTCAGCAAATTTACAAGCTCAGTTTTATAATACCTGTTTTTTTTATATTATACACCATACAGGATTGCTAAATGGGAGAAGGTAAAGGAACATGTCGCCCCTGGTGTTCTTTACATGGAGCAGATATAGTACATGTGTTTGCTTCTTGTGGAACTCTTTTTCCCTTGAAAAATGAAATTACTAGATTTTTTAATGACAAAGGTAAGCTGCAGGTAACACAAGGAGATTATGGACGGAGCGCTGAAACTTTTCAGACACTCACCCCCATTCACAGATCTGGGTTGAATCCATCATCATTCTTTAGCTCACTTCGCCACCTCAGTTCAGACCCAGCTATGTGCAAATCAGTCTTGACCCTGTGCCTCATGGGAACAGTCCAGCCCGAACTGCCAAGCCAGGTCTTCCCTGAACCGGTAACAAGCATCCTGGGACCGGTTTCTGGGTAACACCCTTCACCAGCCAGGCTAGCTTGAATCCAGTGGCAAAGTGAGCAAGGGACCCACGTCTGGGCATACCCTGCCAACTTAGGGCAAACAAAGCAAACACAAGGAGATGATGGACGGAGTGCTGAAACTTTTCAGACACTCACTCCCAGTCACAGATCTGGGTTGAATCCATCATCATTCTTTAGCATACTTCGCCACCTCAGTTAAGACCCAGCTATATGCAAATCAGTCTTGACCCAGTGCCTCATGGGAACAGTCCAGCCCGAACTGCCAAGCCAGGTCTTCCCTGAACTGGAAACAAGCATCCTGGGACTGGTTTCTGGATTCTTTTTGCATTTGTCACCCCGAGTGGGACCGGTATGCCCAGACGTGGGTCCTGTGCTCTCCATGCCACTGGAGTCAAGCTATCCTGGCTGATGAGGGGTGAAACCCCGAAACCGGTCCTATCATGCTTGGTTCCAGTCCAGGGAGGACCTGGCTTGGCAGCTCGGGCTGGACTGTTCCCATTGGGCGCAGGGTCAAGACTGATTTGTATATGGCTGGGTCCAAACTGGAATGGCATGGTGAGCAACAAAACGATGGATTTAGGCCCGGATCTCTGTACTGGGGTGAATGTATGACATTGTTCTGCATTCTGTCCATCAATTGTTCTTTTTGCAAAGGTAAGCTGAAGGTATCCATAACTCCGACATTGATTTTATTGGAAATACAAGAAAGTGAGGTGATAGAGGTTGGTGGAGCTTTGCTTTGTGTTTCTATGGCTATCCTCAGATTATGTACTGCCTCAGGTTGGTTGGAACCTAATCCCCCAACGTTTCAGCAATGGTTGGCTCAGCTATTAGCAGTGTATAACTTAGAGAAAGCTGTCTACGCAAGAAAAGGTAATCGGTCACAGAAAAAGGGACTGAGAATTTGGGCACCATTGACCTAGTGTGTGGATTAATCCTCTAATTAGAGGGGACCTAGGGGTCTTTTTTTTATTTGGTATTTGGATGCTGATGCACTTATCACTTTATACGGTGGGGGGTTACGAGTTTAGATTGAATTGTATTGTATTGTAATGAATTGTTGGTTTATGAACTGCATCCAATGATTGTATAAGGTGGTGGTCCAAGATGGATATTTTTTTGTGTGTAATATATCTAACGTGTGGGGTGGGATGGGGGTGGGCTAGGTTAGGTCTTAATGTGTATATTAAAAAACTTGTAATAAAAAATCTTTTTAAAAAAAGTGTTTTTTCTCTCACAGTGTGCAGCTCTGACTTTCTTTTCCTGTGAACTACTGCCAAAAAATATTCTCGCCCTACACTACCCCGGTGTGTTGGCTCACCCCTCATTTTGCTGAGAGACAAGGCAAGCCATTTTGCTACATGGCATGGTTTAGTTGTAGTTGTCTCTATTTCTCAGTGGTGCATCTGTGTTACGTTCCCCTACAGCAAAATAAGAAGTGGAGTCGCACACCCTAGTGATGAAGGGAGAGCTCTCAGTGAACAGCAGCCTCACCAACAAATCACATTTTTTTCCTTCTTTTGGGCAGAAGGGTTGAACAATGCCACTTTCGGAACAGTAAACACACAAAAGGTGAAGGGAGGAATGCTTGCAAATAGTCTAACCACTGGCATTTGGTGTAGCATTCCAACCCATCTTTTTTTGCTCACCTTGCCACCTTAGATTAGACCTAGCCATATGCAAATCAGCCTTGGTCCTGCTTCAATAGGTACAGTCCAGTCCGACCCACCAAGCCAGGACCTCTTCAAAGAGGAACACAAGCAAACCAAGCCAAATTTGAAATCCTTAGGCCTTTTCAGCCAGGTGCAGCTTGGTTCCAGTGGCACAAGGAACCACTGGACCCATGTCTGGGCTTTCCCACAGCTACTCAGGGTGTTACATCAATCACACAAAAGGTTTGAGCAATGCTCGCAAATAATTTAACCGCTGGCAATCGCTCAGCGTGGCATTCCAACCCATATTTTTTGCCCACCTTGCTAACTCAAATTAGACCCAGCCATACTCAAAATCACCCTGGTCCTGCTCCAATGGGAAAAGTCCAGCCCAAACTGCCAAACCAGGTCATCTCTGAACCAGAACACAAGCAACCCAAGACAGGTTTTGACCCATTTGGGCCTTTTCAGTTGGGCTTGGTTCCAGTGATACAAGCCTGTTTCGTAAGCTACACCTTCATTCTGACATTTTTATATATTTTTTGTGGCTAATTTTGAACATGGGGATTCCATATTATAACACTTGTGCTTATGTATAGAACTGAAACAACATCTTGCCAACAATTTTGGGTATTTATTGAATTGTACATCTCTTAAAGACATTATCATTGTGGAGACTACAACTTGATCATTTCTGTGCAAAAGGGACCGTGGCTTAGGCCGCTGAATGTATATAACAACGTAAATCATTGCACATTATTACAAATCTCCCTTGCCTACTTCAGATTGAAACAACTGGCATGCTTAATCCCCAAAAAGTTCAGCTTTCTTATATTTGTTTCTACCTCTTTAATAGGGACTAGAACTATTATCATAATATGCAAAAGAGTTACTCCTGGTTCTTTTAGACCTGTCCGAAGGATTTTGTACTTTGGATCACAAGATTGGAAGCCTGCTCTCTGCTGAAGGCATCCACACACCTGTTCTGTTGGGACATGGTAACCTGGCACAGGAAAAGCCTCACTTCTGCCACATTAGAGAGGCAAAACAATATTTTAAATGAAGACACCACACACGAATGCAGGATATCTAGGCTGTAGTTTGTTGATGGTAGAAACGTTTGTGAATTGTGTTCTCTGCACTGCTGGAAGCCTGTGACATTTCTCTGAAGGCTTGAGAAATGTGATCTGATTTCTTTAGGCTGAAGCAGAGTCTGGTTGCTTGATTTTGCAGACGCTGGCGTTTTGCAATCTCTTTCTTATGAGCACCGACATAGGTAATATTGCAGTTGACAAGTGTCAATTGTACCAGAGTCCTATACTATTGATTTTTTTTGTGGTAGCCACAGCATGTGAACACTTTCTAATTCCTGTTCAAATTTGGTGGCCAAATGACAGGTCTGTGTCAAAGCATACTCCACTATGCTTTGCTGCCTGAACAGTGGCAGGTGAGACTCTCAATTCGCTGGCCAGGTGAATAGAATCTACAATGTACTGCGACTCCCACTGTACTCTGCACCACTCTATGGCACTGCACTTTACACCACTACACTTTATACCACTGCACTCTACTCTATACTACTCTACTCCATGCCACTGCACTCTACACCAGTCTACTCTGCACCACTCTACGCCACAGCACTCTACAGCACTCTAGGCCACTGCAATCTAGGCCATTCTATTGTACTCTGCATCACTCTGCACCACTACACTCTACACCCCTGCACTTTACATCACTCTACTCTACTATGCCCCACTGCACTCTATGCCACTGCAATCTACGCCACTCTAATCTACTCTGAATCACTCTACTCTACGCCACTGCACTCTACGCCACTTTACTCTGCTCTGCACCACTCGACTGTATGTCACTGCATTCCACACCACTCTACACTACTCTGTACCACTCCACTCTATGCTACTGCACTCTATGCCACTGTACTCTACACATCTCTACTCTACTCTGCACCACTACCACTCTACTCTGTGCCAATGCACTCTACGCCACTGAACTCTATGCCACAGCACTCTACTTTGGACCACTCTACTCCATGCCACTGCATTCTATGCCACTGAACTATACACCACTGTACTCTACTCTGCACCACTCTACTCCATGCCACTGCACTCTACGCCATTCTACTCTCCTCTGCACTACTCTACTCTATGCCACTGCACTCTACGTCACTGCACTTTATGCACTGCACTCTCTGACTCTCTACTCTGCACCAATCTACTCTACACCACTGCACTCTAAGGTCTGCACTCTACCCCACTCTACTCTAAGTCACTGCACTCTATGCAACGCTATTCTACTCTGCACCACTCTATGGCACTGCATTCTACACCATTGCACTTTACACCACTGCACTCTACTCTTTACTACTCTAATCTATGCCACTGCACTCTATGCCACATCACTATAGACCACTTTACTCTACTCTGCACCACTCTACTCTATGCCACTGTACTGTACAGCACTCTAGGCCACTGCATTCTACGCCATTCTACTGTACTCTGCACCACTGTACATCACTTACTCTGCGCCACTCTACTCACCTCTGCACCACTGCACTCTATACCACTGCACTCTATACCACTCTAATCTACTCTGCACCACTCTACTTTATGTCACTGCACTCTACACCATTCTGCTCTACTCTGTGCCACTCTACTCTATGCCACTGCACTCTACAGTGCTCTACTGTACTCTGAACCACGCTACTCTCTGCCACTGCACTCTATGCCACTCCACTCTATGCCACTTTGCACCATTCTACTCTAGGCCACGCCACTCAACACAATGCCACTGTGCTCTATGCCATTCTACTCTACTCCACCATACTCTATGCCACTCAACTCTACCCCACTTCGCTCTGCACCACTCTACTCTACTCTATGCCACGCCAAGCCAGTCTACTCCACTCTATGCCACTTTACTCTATGCCACTCTACGCCACTCCACAACACTATACACCATGCGACTCCACTCTACTCTACTGCACTCTGCTTCACTCAATTCTGCACCTCTCTAGTCTACCCCACTCCACTCTACACCATTGTACTCAACTGCACTCTATGCCACTGCACTCTACACCACGCTATTCTACTCTACGCCACTCTATTCTACGCCAGTCCACTCCATGCCACTCCACTCTACGTCACTCTACTCTACTCCACTGTACGCCACTGCACCCTATGCCACTTCACTCTATGCCACTCCAAACCACTCTATGCCATGCCACTCCACTCCATGCTGCTGTACAACATGACTAAAAGAGATTGGCTAAGCCAATAGCTCTTGTGTAGGGGAAACCTAATTATTAGATTTGTTAATGCTTCTTAGTACAGCAAATGGAATACCATTAGGACCTAGAGAGTGAAGGAACAACATCTCTTAATTAGTGTAATTGCTTCTGTCAGTAATATAGCATCTTAGTGTCACATACAATATTATTAAAAGGGAGTGTGCATGACACCCAGCATACAATTCCTAAATAATACTTTCCTGATCAGGAACGTGCTAGAACCCGCTAGAAAGTGAATATTCTAAAGTGATTTACCCTGTTTTAATCTCCCATTCAGAAAGTGGAAGCCAAATTCAACAAAAAAAAGGAAGAATGAAGAATTATACCCACAGCCCCAGATATTTTGGTTTGATATTGAACTTGTGGAATAGTACATCTGATGTAATAGTATTCCAGTAAATCATATTGTGAAAAAGATCTATTTCATAAAATATATCAGTCACTGATTAATCCTGACTGAATCACTTGATAGCTAGAAACATAGAAAACAGAGGATGATAAGACGCTAGGAAAAATTAAATGCAACTTTTACAAACATGTCATCTGTGTTTACTAAATTTCTTTCTGGTAAGAGCTGATAACTAATTCTGCCCTGGAACACAAGAACATTTTCCTACCTCTATCTTCAGTCAAGTCTCTCTGAAAACTAGGATGTGCTAAATTTACTGATATTTGCCAGGACTGGAAGTAAAAAAGTAGGACTGTCCAGGCATCTGCACCCTACAACAAGCGCCTTTCTATACATTTTTATTGTGGACATTTATTTTCACCATAAATTACCTTCAACTTCCACCCAAACTATGTTCTAATACTTTTAAGAAATGTGATGTAGGGCTGGATGCTAGTTTTCAGCTTCCATTTATCATCGCCAAACGTCGGTACTGGTCTATTTCAGGATTTTGCTCAAGATCACACAATTTGGGGGCATATTAGCAAGGGCTGGCGATATAATTATCGCCGCTTTAGCGTCCGTTTTTGGGCGAAAAGCGGCGATAATTATATCGCAATATCATCAAGGACACGCTAGCGCGTGTTTCCTTGATGTAGAGCCCGCTTTTCACAGCCTCGCCTCGCATCGCTAATGAGATGCAAATAAGGCGTGGCTGTGAAAACAACACATGTTAATATCGTGAAGGCAGCTTCGCGATATTAACAAGGAGGTGCAGCGATAAAAAATCGCGTACCTCAGCCTTAACTCAGGAATTTAACGTCTGTTAAATTCCTGACTAAGGCATACTTTTAATGGGAGATGGATTATGCTGATACGACGAACAGGGTCGTATCAGCAATGTTATCGCTGTTTTCAATGGAACATCGCTGGAAAACCAGTGATGTTCCATTGAAAACACCGCTATCGCTGAAATATTATCGCCATAGCGCTATGCGTTGTAAATATAGCGTTATCATGGCGATAATATTCAGCGATAGCCAGCGATAATATTTCTGTCGCTATGTACGGCCAGCGATAATTATCGCTGGCCGTTGATAATATGCCCCTTGGTGAGGTAGAGAAGGTGCCATCAGAGCATACACCTTTAGTTCTGTATTCAACATCTTAACTACAAGGCCATATGAAGAAATGGTGCTGATATTAACAGTTGGCAAACTTACCCGATAATCAGTCCTGTAAACGTGGGGGCAGCCTATTAAAAGAAACATTTCTCCTACTCTTCAGAAGCTGTAACTTCCAGTGACGTCTTCAACGTATATGTATATTTAACTTTCGCAATTAAAAGCAATTTTGCATACACACGTCCTGCCAACAAAACAAACCTTTCCTGACAAATGCAAATGCATGGGCCTCTATAACTTTAATTTCATGCGCAGACGCACATATTCCCACTTTTTAAGTGCTTCACCTATGCCAGTAACACAAACAACTTGTATTTTTCTTTCCACCTCACGAACGCTTGACAACGTACATTGGTTTTAAAATACTGTATGATGAATGTTGTCGACAGGATATTGCAAAGATGGCGGCTCTAATAAAAGCGCCGTCGTCCGTGAATTGCGTGTAGAGCAGAAGACAGCCCGTGCTTGATGGGGATTGCATTCATTCTCAGCTGTGATTGAAAGCACGTCACGGCCCAATGTTCCGACAGCTGCAGCGGCCAGCCACAGGAACAGAGATATGAGTGTTGTGTGTCCACATCCTGTTCCTATGACTCATTCATTCATTTATGGGAACGGTTTGTCTAATCTTATGAATGGGATGCGCTCTGCGGCCTCTTACTTTTATATCCTGTACAGTGGACCCAGTATTTGACAGGGCCTTGCTGTCATGAAGTGACGGCTGGATAGGAACTTCTTTATGGCTCCGCGACAGTCAAGTGACACTTGAACTCGTGGAGTTCACTTCTCTGCCATGAAGATACAGAGTCTCCACACATTCATGTCACAGTCTTCATAGCACCCTATATTCACTACTCAGTGATGTTGTGTTTCTCCTTGGTGGTGTTTATTGTCCTTAGTTATCATTATAAAAGTGCCTGCATGTCTCTCTGGCCTCACGTGTTGGCTACATATACTGTTGCCATGGGCAATGCTCCCAGGGCCGAACTCAGGAACCAAAAGCAGCTCTGGGAAAAGTTCAAACCAGCCTCGCTCCCTTCTCCTGACACAATCTTCTTTCCAGTCAACCATTTTCTCACTCTCTCCTTTCTCTCTTCTCTCAGATGACTTTCTCCATATCTTTGCCCTCCCTCTCTCTCTTTCTCTCTCTATTGAAGCCTCCTGTGCCTGCTGCAATTAATCTCATGGAGCTGGAGAAAGTGACAGAGGCACCGGGAGCAGCCCTGGGCGTTTAAAACTGGCCTCCAAGGGCTCCAGCCCACCAGGGAAATGTCCAGTGAAATGAAAGGCCTGTCCGGCCCTCCATGCCCCCTTGTCGTGTGTGGCTCAATGAACACCACCAAGAAAATAAAACTAGGCCTGGAAGTTAGTTATCAGCTGGACCTTTTCAGTGAGAGCTCAGTCTTACTGACCCTCTGTCATCAGATGTCCTTTGCCCACTTATGGATTCAGAGGTTCACAAGTGGTGAGTAGCAAGCATGCCAGTCCTTTTAAAGGTCTTTTGGACTTTGTGTAACAAGTGAAAGTGTAAGAGAGTATACACCTGTCTCTACTCTGTTTGGAAGAAGCTTGGCCCACTTGATTTGAAATGTAAATAAATTGCCAATGTCTTATCTGAAATGTCCACTTTCTTTCCTGGTCAATCTGTACTCCATTTATAGATTGCAGTTTCAAATGGTAGGTATACCCTTGCATGGCCTCTTGCACGATAGTTTGCATGGTCGCATGCACGAACCAGTTTTTTATGCTTAAGCGTCCTATCACTCTGTCCTTTTAGTTTGAATACACCCACAGGATCAGTAACAAACACAAGATAAGAAGAAAACAAAAAAGTGATGTGTGGAATTCTGAAATTAATTTTGGTCACTAGAAATTACTCTGGGCTGCATTCCATTCCATCTATTTTTCACCTGACATGCCACCTAAAAGAAGAACCTTCCATAGGCAAATTACCCTTGGTCCAGCAGCAATAGGGACAGCCCAGCCCCAAAAGCAAGGCCACGTTCCCTCTGAATCGGAACACAAGCACCACTAGATTGGTTTTGTTCCTATTTAGTCCTCCTCAGTGAGGTATAATTTAAGTCCTGTGGCACAGTGAGCACAAAACCCATGCCTGGGCATACTCATTGCACTTGCATTGCGTAGAGGAAAATGAAAAAACAATGGATGGAATGCTTGTATCAATCTCAGCCACTGATAACCGCTCTGTTATTTAGTGATAAGGTGCCCTAAATGGTGAATGTGCCCTTTACAAACTTGCATATCATATTACATTATGGTAACCAGCCATAAGCAAATCAGCCTTGGTCCTGCCCCAATAGGAACCGCCCAGCCCAAACTGCTAGACCATGTCCCCACTGAACTGCAACACAATATAATAGCCCAACCCTGGCCCTTAAGCTCAACATTCCCATTACCCACATAGGCCATATGGCAGACACACAAAGTTCTTCAGCACCTTCTTACAACACACCTTGGTAAATAGCTATTAAGTACATATACTCAACCACACTACCATTCTATAACTTGACTTTGGGCATTCTACCCTCGTGGGCCTAACTAAAGTAAAACTAGCACCTCTGAGGGCTCCCTCAATACGAATGCACGGCTCATCACAGGCACACAAAAAAGGATCACATCTCCCCTGCCCTCCATTCCCTGAACTGGCTACCTTATGAATCGAGGATCCACCTCAAAATAGCCTGCATGACGTACAAAGCCTTGCACCACAACACTCCTCACTACCTGGCTCAGAAAATGGTTCTATCGGGCGGGAACAGATTGTCTCGTAGTACTATCTTCCTTCTACTGAAACCCCAGGAATTTTACAAAAAGAAAATGTACAAAAGAAATTTCTCCGGAATTGCCCCAAAAATTTGGAACTCTCTTCCTCTAGAGACCAGAACCAAAGCCTCATTTAATCTTCTAAAAAAAAAAGTTAAAATGAGATTTTTGAATAGTCTCCTTCCTATTTGATGCGATTATCCGTACCACTTTGATTCCACTCTTTCCCCGCACTCCCTTACTTTGTCTGTTTTGATTGCTATTTTTACTGCTTGTGTTATTATCTGATGACTCTTTGTATTTGCCCTTTGTATTTGCTATTGTTATGCTGTACAGCGCTCTGATACCAATATTGGTCTTGTTCGCACCATATAAAACTTCATAAATAAAAATAAATAAAATAGAACAGAGACATGGGTTACAGACTCCCTGAAGACTGCCTAGTAGCTGTCACAACCAGGGCAGCTGCAGAGTCTAGCACTGCTAGCTGTGGTATCAGGCCACTAGACAATCTCTCATTCACTCCTTCACAGGAACAAGAGTCTGGGTGTGTGTATGAAGTGTACACTAAACGCTTGTAGTAAATTGAAAAAAACAGCAATGCAACTGAATGCTTTGGCTGCACTCTAGACATGCTTTAATGTCAACATTATCTAGTAAACCATTGAGTCAAACTGAAAACAACCCGCAAAACGTGAGACCAGTAAGTTAGACTATTGTTGACGTTGTACCGTGACTTATCTGGAGGCTGTTCCTAAACATATAAAAGAGAATTTGCCTTTTACGTGCAAACTCATAAAAACACTCTAAGGAATGTAGTTAACAACTTTACAGAATTGAAAAGGTGTCCGAAACCTATTTAAATATCCACATAAATGTGACCACAGTGTCCACGCTGGGCTTGAACTGGGGTCCTTTTCTGCAATTCCATTTTAATAGTGTATATAACGTTTTATAGCTGTGGAAGTAGACCATAGCACAACATAGTTGTTTTAATAAAACAATGAGTTAAAACTAGGAAAGAAAACACTGGCAGACATGTTATTTTATTGTTTCAGCCAAATGCTAGCAGATTGGTTCCAGTTGGCAACACAGTAAAACAAGCATTAGCTAAGTCAAATAGTCTGGCATTGGCTCCCAGCATTTTTGTTTTGGAAATGCTTGTTTTGTTTATCCATGTTTTTCCTAAAACTTTTTTGTGGGAGCTGTCAGCTCATTGCCAATATTAAGAACACATTAAAAAAAAAAGCAAAAACATTTTTGATCTCTAAAGCACACATTGCAGTAGTAGTCCCTGGCACGTGTGGGAACTGCTTTGTGTGTGGATGTGCTCCTTGTGAAAGACAAGAATGCTGTTACTCACAGTGAAGTTTGCCAATGGTTGAAGTGGGCTGATCGATTGCCTCATGGTGTTTGCTGCAGTGTGCGAAAGAAAACTGTGAATGATACACTAGACCAATGGATGAAGAGACTGGCTGGAAGGCCATATAACTAATTGCATTTTACATACGATCTTACTAAAATCAAAATGACTTGGCTAATCCAAGACCTAAATAGGAGTACCCTAATGTCATTGAAGGTCATGGGTTTTCAGATATTTGTTGCAAATCCTTTGGAAAGGACAGTTCCAGCCAAGGTTGATATATACACATGTAGGTAAGAGTGGGGATATGGTTGTTTCGCCAAAAGACACACTACCATTCGTAAATTCAACTCTGGGAAATTTAACTTTGAAGTAGAAGACAAAACATGCTTGTTGGAAACAACCTCATGCAACTAGGAAAAGGAAAACTAAAGCAAATTATGAAAGTTAAATGATGAAATGCAGTTTTTCAAAACTTTTTTCTGAAGCCATGATCCAGTGTATAAACTGATGTTTGCAATCGATTGTCAATATTATTATTAGCGCTCCAAACACTGGCTTAAAAATGGCTTTGGCTATTAGAACAACAAACAGTTAATGTTTTTACCTACTTCGATCTACTGTGCAAAGTCTAATGTAATGAGTACACACATATTCAAGATCTAGTTCAAGAAGTTAAGCTTATGCATGAACCATAAGCTACAAATTGTGGGAGGGGCTATGATCCATGGACAGTGTAGTGCTGCTGGGTTTGTTTTAGCAAGCATTTATTATACATGTATGTCTGTATGTTTGTATGTATGTATGTATGTATTTATTGTATTATTGATCATGGAAGGCAAGGAGATGTTGGGAATCCCTGTCTTCTTTCTTAGCAGAAGATAGACCGTGCCTGAGTCGGGACTAAGTCCCCGGTTGGTTATTCAACACCCAAATTTATTTTGTGTAGACCCTGTCTTGAAGCAAGGAGGTGGTAATCTTGGGTCCTACGTGCTGGAACAGGACAGTCACTGTTAATATTCAGGTTTTCAGGGGTTTTTTCTTGAACACTGCCAGTTTGCGAAGGGTCCTGTGATTTGGGCAAAGAGTTTTTCAGAGGTAAGAAGTAAGAACCGTGCACTTGGATACATTTTCCTACGTTTCTTGCAGTTGTTTCTGGCTTGTACAAGGCTGTTTGCCTTGCTGAATCTCAGGTTTCAGTTAAGAGAGTATGATGGGGACAGAGACTGTACGTATTTGGGATCTCACCTCTCCTGTAGTTTGTTGATAGAAAAAAAAATGAATTTTATTCTCTGCACTGCTGGAAGCCAGTGACATTTCTTCGAAGGCTTGAGATATGTGATCTGATTTCTTCAGGCTGGAGCAGAGTCTGGTTGCTTGATTTTGCGGACTCTGGCGCTTTGCAATATCTTTCTTATGAGCACTGACATATGTGATATTGCAGTCGACAAGCCTCAATTGCACAAGAGTCCTAGACTATTGAATTTTTTGTGGTAGCCACAGCATGTGAAGACTTTCTAACTACTATTCAAATGTGGTGGCCAAATGACAGGTCTGTGTCAAACCATACTCCAAAACCATACTCCACTATGCTTTGCGGCCTGACTAGTGGCAGGTGAGACTCTCAGTTTGTTTGGCCAGGTGAATAGAAGCCACAGTGTACTGCGTCTCCCACTCTCAGGATTTTGGTCCTCACAACATTCAGACAAGGAAACTCTCCTTCATCTAGCACCCTCAGATGTGGAATTAAATGTTGTCTGGGCACATGTAGAATCTGAGATGGTGCTCAACAGCTGAGCCACTGTTCTCAAATAAATATATTGAACAGTAAGGATGATAGAGGGATCTCTGAGGGACCTTGAGGGATCTCTGAAAAAAGTTATTATGAGACTGAGGGACCTTACATGACATGTGGGAATTCCCAGAAGTACGACTTGTTTACTCATGATTGCCTCAGTAACATGTCTTACTCCTGGAGATTACTTAGAGACAATGCTTTGTAAATCAGGCTTGTATATTTAAAAGCATATTGGTGCTGAAGTAGGGGATGCCGTGCTTGGCTGTGCTCATTGGCCACAACTGAAAAGCGGGGCATCTGTCGGCCTGAGGTCTCCAGAGTAGCCTGTGCCAGGCCCCAGCACCGAGGCAATGAGCAGAGGGGAGATGCAGGAGTAGATAAACACCCTGTCAGTATAATTACACATTCTAATACTCCCGGTGGATCCCCCGGCACACCAGCGAGCACCACCAACTATGAACAGAATATCAAGCAATTTAGGGCTGTGTCTTTGGTGGAGCAGTTCTGGAAACTGTACAGCCACTTGGTGAGGCCAGGCAATCTCACAGGTTACAGAGACTTCCACCTGTTCAAGGAAGGCATCAAACCAATGTGGGAGGATGAGGCGAACAAAAAGGGGGGAAATAGGATCATTCGCTTGCGGAAAGGATTGGCCTCATGTTTCTGGTAGAACGTCATCCTAGCCATGCTGGGGGATTAGTTCATGATGGGAGATCAGCGGCGTGAAAGTCTACATTCAATTTCAGGAAGACATCCTTGCCATCTGGAATAAGACTGCAAATGAGCAGCACACCACGGCGTGTATCGGAGACACACTGCGGTGTGTGCTAAACCTGCCACTAAATACCACCATGGGTTACAAGATTCACAATGAATGCCTCACAGATAACTCCAACATCTGCAACAAAAAAATTCCCCCTAGGAAAAACAACTTGTTCCAGCCACCCTCCAGATTTTCCGAGGATGACAGTAGATATGGCAAACTGCCACGTGACCTGGGAAATGATGGCAAATGGAAGCTGAACCCTCCTGTGGACTCATGGAGCTAATGCTCATTATAAGAGATGTGCTGTCTCCTGCGTGGTCTTCTGATCCGACTCACTTACCAAGTGCTGTTAGGTCACCTTTCAAAATGGTCTTGAACGTACACAAGATATTGTCTGCAGGCGGCTGTTTGGGCAAAGTTCTGGATAAGGCCTAAGGGCCAGAGCTGCCGACTTTGGAGCTGGGGAACCAACCAGGTTCGATTCTCGGTGTCGGCTCAACATCTTGTGATTCTGGGCAAATCTCTTAATCTCCTTGTGCCTATCAAAAAATGAATGTGTCCTTGTGTTATGTAACTGGTGCTCATGTAAAGCGCTCCAGTACCTTCGGGTCGAGTTGTGCTATATAAAATTACAAAAAAAATAAAAAAAATCAGAATGCAAGAAAACGTGTGCATAAATAAAAGGCAGCCATTGCTCTGAAGAAAGTTACAGCCTCGAGGTTTTTGAGGGAAAAATTGTAACCTCATGTACCTTTTGTCAGACCCTTAGTCAAAATGCTGACACCGTTTTAAAAAAAATATTTGATGGCATGTTTGCTTTGGTGGTAAGGACTTTTTATTTTGTGATTGCAGATCCAGACCATTTTGGTACAGATTACTTGGCTCAGCAGGACGGGCACATTTAGAATGAAATTTAAAATAGCTGAGAGAAGGAATGAGGGTGTGTGTTTACTGTAACTTTCATATTTCAGTGGATTTCCTCTGATTGGCTGAATCAGCTCACATTTCCCTTAACAGTCGCTTACATAGAATTTAGTGGTCTCAGTTGTTCGGTAGACTGTCAGAATTGCCTCTATATAAAGATGACAAAATGAAAACTGGAAACTAAAGCAATCACTATAAATTATTTTCAGTCGGAACATTGTAGGTTTAGTCTTGAATGCTTTAAATAAAAATACATCTCCTAAAAAAAAATATATATTTTTGTGCAACTTACATCTAAGGACACAACTACTCAGAGAAAAAGTTTTTAAATTGGGCCCAAAGTCTGTGCTAAGGTGCAGTCTCTTGGGCAAAGAACAAGCTCTCATCTGGCTATGATGAAGTTTGTGGAAGAAAACAATTCCAATGGCTGGAAAAGAAATTGAAATTGAAGGGAGGTCATTGACATTATCAGAGACTGCGCAGTCCTTTGAACTGGTCCCAACATAAAACACTGAAGTCATTGCTTCTTCCTTCGGTTCTGTTTCGAGGATGTAGCTGTTCAAACACTCAAGCAATTCAAACACTCAACCTGTTCAAATACATTAAAGTTTTTGTGCTATCTTTGGACCGGCATCAAAGGAAGTGGGGGGTGCCTTATAATGCGTCACAACTGCCAGCCGCCCTGCAACACTTAATGGGTTCCTTCTAACCTAGGGCCGAACCGTATCCCTCGCTCTGAAGAAAACAAAGTACTGATGTCTCTCAGGGGTATATTTACGAGTAGGTTTGTGTTTCGTTTGCACCATTCAACGTGCTACATGCGCTAACCCAACCTTAAGTAACATTTGTGAAGCCACGCCCATGAGTGGCTTCATAAATCTGGAGTAAGGCAACACAGCGCAAATCGCTGCGTTACTTTACCCTGCGAAGGCGTTCCATGGGCGTTGCGTGGGTGTTCTCATGCAACTCCCATGGGTTTCGACGCATCCCCAGATTTACCAGAACTGGTAGACCTGGGAATGTGCCAAAACATTATGCCTTCCCAAGGGAGGGGTAACGAGGAGAAATATCTCTATTTCTCCTCGTTTCTTCCTCTTACTAAGTGTGCTGCATTCTGCAGCACATATAGAAAGAGGAATATGCCTCCTAGGATTGCTTTTGAGCAGTAAGGTGCCCCTGAAAGATATTTCTCCTTGTTTTGCCTCTCCTGGGAAGTGGAATCTTTTGGGCACATTCCCAAGATTACCAGTTCTGGTAAATCTGGGAATGCAAAAAAAACATGGGTGTTGTGTGGGAACACCCACGCAACGCCCATGGATTGCCTTCCTAGGACAGAGTAAGGCAACTCTGTGATTTGCACTGAGTTGCCTTACTCCAGATTTATGGAGCCACTCAGGGCCACGAAGATTGGCCTTGCGTGGCTTCATAAATCTGACTTACGGTTTGCCTCACTTTTGCACCATGTTGCGTGGTGCAAGAGCGACACAAACCAGCTCGTAAATAGGCCCTTCAGTTTGTAGTAATGGTGTAGCACTCATGCATCATGGGGCCCATATCGTGATGGGCTTTAATGGTGCGCCTCTTTTATGCGCCTGCAGTGTGTAAAGAGATTCATTTAACCCGATATTTTTTGGAGTTACTGCATTTTTTCAGACAGTACAGCTCGGAAAAAGAGAGCAAAGTTTGTCTCTTTCTGTTCTTTAGCTGTGGTGTCTGAAAATAAAGCACTAATTCCGAGAAATATTGGGTTAAATGATTCACTTTACGCACTGCAGGCATATAAAACAGGCTCTCCGCTCCGCACTGCACCAGCAAAGCTCATCGTGTTAGGGCCCATGGTGCTATTCTCATAAGGGAAGATTTATGGGAAAGGTGGTGCAGGGCAGTGCAGCAAGTTACCTTGCTGTGCTGATCTGCATCACAGGGAAAGGGCAGGAATGCACCGTATTTATCCAATACGGTGCATTCCTGTCCTTTCCCCCTGCGCTGGCACCATTTCGGCAGCCTAGAGCCAACACGGGCACCCTTGCACCATGGTGTAAGGATGCCTGTGTTGTAGGCAGGATTTTTTTTGTGCAGGAAGGAGACCTTCCTGCACTAAAAAAATCCGTAGAGGTGTTTTCCTCTTTCTATGTTTATTGCAGAATGCAGCACACATAGAAAGAGTAATAAAATAGAAGAATAAACACATTTCTCCTCGTTAGACCTCATCTTCTGAGGCGTATCTTTTAGGTGCATTTCCAGGTTTACCAGGTTTGGTAAATCTGGGAATGCGTCAAAAACCTTGAGATTTGCATGGAGACACCCACCGCAATGCCCATAGAATGCTTCCCTTGTGCAGAGTAATACAAAGCAGCGATTTGCTCTGCATTGGATTCCTCCATATTTATGAAACCATTCAAAGACATACAAAGTGGCTTTGCGTGGCTTCATAAATATGACTTGGGGCTTTGGGTCGTACATGTACCACGTTGCGTGGTGCAAGCATGACTCAAGGCCCTCGTAAATATGCCCCATAGTTTGGAAAGCTGCTACTGAGAGCGATCGGAAACAGGGTTAAGTGGGAGAAACCTGGAATGTGTGTGTTTCATGCAGATTTTATTGTGAAAGAAAAGGCGTATTGCATCAGTTGAAGTAGCCCTGGCATGAAATTTCTACAAGTGCTTTAAACTCAATAAACATTTTAATATTCTTATGGCAAAACACCTGCACCAAAGTGCCCCACATCTTGAGAAAATGTTAATAAAGAGGAGCACGCACAGAAAAGTGCAAGATGACAATGCACAAACGAACTATGTTGCAAAAGATAGCGCAATTGTATTTTTATAGCAGCATATTTTGTCACGAAAAGTTCAGCAGCATGGCTTTAATTAATGCGTAGTCAAGCCATTAATATTTTAATAATACAGATCATTTCTTCCTGACGAGAGAATGTGGTCATTTTTTTTAGTTGTATTGCATGAAACATGGCGTCAGCCTCTAAGTCTTGCAATTACTACAATAGTGGCCAGTCAGTGTGCCATGGGCCCTAATGCAAAGAAGGAAAAAGGGCCCCTAGCTGCTGTTTGGATTATAAAATACAGCAATAATCAGTGCTCAATAGGCCTGGGTACCACTGCACCTGATGCACCAATGGAAGCTACGCCCAAGACTACCCATAGTTGGCTTGTGGGTTTTCACATGAAAATATCGAGACTCTCGTGCCCTTTGCAATTGATTAGAGTAAAAACAAGCATTGGCAAAGTGAAAAGGTCTCGCCTCTGCGAGATCTATTGGTTTAGCCTATTTTAGCTGTTTTGTACAGCAGTGTGGTTGTACAGTACGTGCAAAATTTTAGTAAAAAGTGTTATGATACAGCAGTATTGTTGCATTATTTGTTACAGTGGGAGGTGTGATATAAAACCAAAGCATCCTATAATCAGAAGCTGAAATGTGGAACACATGAATATATGATGAAAGGACACAAACTTCCCAGTAAAATGTAATGGTGGCACCAAAGCATTTCCTGTAACCAACCTGTAAAGAAAATATAAACGATGATGGATTGACACTTCAAAGAACCATGAATTTAATTAAATAACTCAATGGCTACATAAACATCAAAGGTGTTGACCATCCACAAACAACTTCAATTGCTTCTTCAGCCCTATTGCCATTTTCCTTAAATTTGTGTGCGCAGAACATATAGCGATTTTACCATGCACTGTTATTTTTATTTTAACTTTGGGAGAATAAACGTTGCTAATAAAAATGTAGGCACCAAAATGGAAACCCAATTTTTTTTTTAGCATGACATGTATATTCATAATGCCTTGCTCCTCTAAAATGTTCTTTGGGCCGATTCACAGAACTAACTTAAGACAAAATCCTAAACTTACTACCATTTTGGTATTCACAGAAGGCACTTACTCATTTTGGTATTCACAGAAGGCACTTACTCATTTTTGTATTCACAGAAGGCACTTACTCATCAATGAGTAAGTGCTTTCTGAGCATTCTACTCATTTTGGTATTCACAGAAGGCACTTACTCACTGATGAGTAAGTGCCTTCTGTGAATACCAAAATGAGTAAGTGCCTTCTGTGAATACCAAAATGAGTAAGTGCCTTCTGTGAATACCAAAATGGTAGTAAGTTTAGGATTTTGTCTTAAGTTAGTTCTGTGAATCGGGCCCTTTGTGGTCCTCTGTGTTTTCCAATAAAAATTCATAGCTAGTCACTCAGGACATGTAGATTTTTTACTTCATAGGGTGTACAATCTAAGAAACCAACTGGTAGTGTTCTGCGTCTTCTGAGAAGGTAGTATTGTTTGATCATTGGCTGGTTGCATTGGAGGCTTTTATGAGCTACGGGATGCTTGGTTATAGATTGGTTGTGGTGGGTGGCTCTTAGGAGGTTATAAAGTAAATTGGGATTGGGTCCGTGTATGGCCCGCTGGGTGGCGGTGAGAAGATTGAGAGGGGTCTTTTACCACTGCAGTCAATAAAGATATTGGAGGTGTTTGCTCCAGGGGTGTGCGTTTAATTGGCTAATTTTGTTACTGCTTAAAGTTTTTAAGTGTTCCAAAATAGTAACAGAAGGGGGGATAAAGTATAGATTATGTTTTATCCAGGGTCACACGATTTGTGTAAGTGGTGAAGGCAAGATTCAACATAGGATCCACAACCCAAGTAATATAGTCAACAATAATACTAGAGTATCCTGCTGCTGTCAACTGTAGCAGGAGGGAGAATGGAGAAAGACCTGCAATGGGTGGAGAGAAATTATTAAAAGAGATGCGAGATACAGTTTATGAGGATTTGGTGGTCTAACGATATTTACGAGCCAGTGAGCGTGAGAGATAGGGCCCCTGTAAAGAAGTGTGGACCGAGTAAGAGAGAGTGATGTTGTGGAGAATGAAGGGACAGAGTGAGGATGGGCAGAGAGGCTATCATGAGTGGAAGGAGAGGAGTCTGTGACGAACTGAGCCACAGTGAATGAGTGAGATGAGGAGGGAGAGCATCCAAGGGGTAGAAAGTTTGAGGAAGAGGGTAGGGCAGCGTGTGGTGAGTGAGTAGATGGTGTGAGAAGGAAAGGGGAGAGCCTGTGATGAGTAGGAACAAATAATGAGCAGGGGGAGAAGAGAAAAAGAGTAAATGGGGAATGGGGAGACGTAGTGACAACGAGAAGAGAGATGGGTTGTTTCCACAAAAGGAGTAGAAAGGATGAGAATGACAGAAAGGAAAGAGCAAGTAAAGTATAAAGACAGAAAAAGTGGGATGAAGCATAAATGGAAGTATGTAATCAAAAGAGACTGTAAAGCAAACAAACGCAAAACAAAGCTGCACCGCAACAGCTGCCACAGTCGGACAGCACCAACTATTAAAAGCCAGAGGACCCGGTGGTGGCACGAAACTAGAAGGAAGAGGTGGAGGTGGCTGGGGGTGGAGGAAGGAGGTGGATGAAATGCAATGACCCGATTTAGCAAAGGGCATAAGCACCAATGTGGTAAAATGTCAGTTCAGTACGTGGTCCGAATAATAGATGTTTTAAACCAGACCTATGAAATTAGAGACCTGAATGTGCAGTTTGATGGGAATGGAGTAAACCAACAGAAAATGCAACAAACCCTGAGCCTATTGAAACGGAGTGCTTACCTTGGGATCTTTTATGTCCAAAGGTCGAAAACAAAAGTTTCCAGCTGCATCCTCACGCTATCATGAAAGCGCCAACAAAAGTACCGTCTAGATTGTGCTCGGCTGTCAAAAGCCCTTTAGGGGTCACTCTTGGGTGCAGAACACTAGACTTTTGAAAAAATGAATGGCAAACACGGAAAACAGATTGGCTACGGGAGTCTTGAGACCTGTTTGTGAGAAGCCTGCCCGTCCAGAGCTTACTAAGAAATGGTTAATGCAGGATCGGGGGGAGGAGGGGTTTAGGATGGCAAGCAGCGACGTGTCCCGAATAATAGATGCCTCAAATGAGACCCGTCTGAGTGTGCACTCAGACGGGAATAGAGTAAACCAACAGAAAATACAACAAACCCTGAGCATATTACGGCAAAGTGCATGTCCAGGGAACTTTTATGTTTAAAGTTCGACAACAAAAGTTTCCAGCTTCCTCGCACGTCCTCATGAAAGCGCCAACAAAAGTACTGACTGGATGGTGCTCAGCCATAAAAAGCACTGCAGATGGCGCTATCAGGTGCAGGCCGCCGTAAACGTTTGAAAAATTGAACGGCATACGTAGAAAACAAATTGGCCACAGTGGCCCTGAGAACAGTGTGTGAGAAGCCGGTCAGTCCAAAGCGCAGGAAACAATGAAAAACAAAGGCACTCACGTGCGCAGTTGCTGCTCTTATTTCAGACATGCAGGCGGCCGCGCTGAGTGTTGGCAATAAACAGACATGAGGGAGGAGAGAGGAGAGGCCATCACAGGCTGCACAGTGTGATGGCCAAACATAATGATCTCTTAGTGAAATCGCCAGCGAGGGATCTAAGCCCACAAAGGAGGTACATTTAAGCAAATGCACCAATAACAAGCCAGCATTTGTAAATGACCCAGATAACAGCCAATGGCAATTGGTGGGTGTGCCAAACCCCACAGAAGAGATATAACAGGTCGATCGAAGCTCGACCTAAAAAGGGGGCTATCATTCCTTCAGTTTTAGCTGTGAGAAAATCATTTTAAAGTCAACTGAGAAGAAAATGAGCGATCTGTTTTCAGCACCAACTAGTACTTGCAAAGGACACTGCCACATTGCGAAGAAAAACTATGCCAGAGCATAGATGTAAGAGAATGAGAAAATTCTGCAAAGAAAGTGCAGGACTTCTCTTGTGTAATCCACTTGAATTAATTTCAGCTACTATAAATTACTTTCTGCTGTATTCTAGTCCATCACTTTTAGCTCCCTGTTCCACTCCAGACAAAGACCAAAATTATGCAAATCAGACTTGGTCCTCCTTCAATACGAACAAGTGAGCCCAAACTGCTAGGTCAAGTTGCCTGTGAATAGGAACAAAAGCCCAAGTCCCAGTGAGGTGCCCTAGCCGGGGAATAGCATGGTCAGTAAGATTAGGGGGTGTGAGCTTCAGATTTTCCAACAATCACGCTGGCATATAATGTTAAAATACATTATACCACAAGCAGGGCGCACGGAAAGGGCTTAAGGGACAGTGAAAAGGGTGAGGAATGTGGATTGGTAGGGGTACTAAGTGAGAGGTATCACAATATTTTGTAAAATAACCAAACATTTTTAAGACTTTCAAAACCAAGAGAGGGAGAGACTGTGTATGTGTTTTTAACTGTGTGTGTATTAAAAATTCCTGGTGAAATCTGACAGACACCTCACCATACCCGACTGAAAGCACCTGTACCCAACTATTTATCATAAAATACATTTATTAGGGGGGTGTAACACCCCAAACACCCCCCATGAAGCAATGTCCCTGGCCCTAAGTGCAACAAGCATGCCATGACATGGGTTATGTGGTAGATGTACCACAGGACTCAAGCTGCACCATATGGCCGAGGCTGATTTCTCTAGGACTGGATCCTGTCAGAAATAACACAGTAAGTAAAAGTCAATGGACTGGAATAAGCCCAGAGTAATTACCCGTGGCTAAGATTAATGTAAGTATTTCATCCATCACCTTTGTTTGCATTTTCAGTGGGATGCCCTGAGTGTGACTGTGTGCCCATGCGTGGGTTTTGTGCTCGCTGTGCTGTAATCAGTTGCTTTTGTTCCTGTTGAGAGAGTATGGGAATATTTACAAGGGGATAGCGCCACTAGAACGTCACTTTTAGCGATGTTATGGTGGCGCTATGCTCTTTTCCATATTTACAAAGCAGCGTTAAGCCACTTTTTGTGGCTTAACGTCGCCTTGTAAATACGGCCCCTTTACACGCATCACTTAGCGTGAAAGGGGCATGCAATGGGTGTTGCTGTGGGTGTTCTACACCAACACCCATTGCTTTTTGACGCTGCCCCAGATTTACAAGCATGTGTAAATTTGAGACAGCCCCAAAAACTAGCGCCATGCAAGAGCAGGCGTTAGTATGGTAAAACGAGGAGAAATACGTTTTATTTCTCCTTGTCTTTGCTTTTTCTGTCTGTGCTGCATTATGCAGTACACATAGAAAAGCAAAATGCCATTAATGATTGTTTATGTGCAGGAAGGTGCAAGAGTGCCTGCGTTGGCGCTAAGCTGCTAATTTTAGCGTCAGCGCTAGGGAAAACTCAGGGGTGCGCCATATTGTTGTAAATATTGTTCACCCCACCGTTTTAGAAATGTCGGAGCGTGGCTCTGCCAATTTGGCATAGCTCGGCACTCCGACATTTCGTTGTAAATATGCCCCTATGTGTCCTTACAATATATGCCGCACTGTTCCTACTGGGGCTTGACCAGGCTGATTTGCATAGGGTTGGCCTGTGCATGAAATGGCGCAGTAACCAAAGTAAAGCAATAGACTGAAATGTGGCACAGGCAGTGGCTGACATTAATAAAAAAAACAGAACCCATCAGCTTTCCTGAGTTAATTTAAATTTAACCAACATAAAATCTCAGACCTCTGAACTTTTTAAACATTTATGAAAAGAGTTCATTGCTGAAAAGAAACTAAACTTTAGACATCTGTATTATCTTATAAACGTGCCCGTGTGAACTGTATATGTTCTTCTATGAAATGATAGCTTGGATGCTTTCAGTGTGTGGTTCTTGAGGCAAGTGTTCCTTGAAGAACTTAAGATTAACAATGTAATAGTTCTAGTGGCATCAATGACAGATGAGGAGCACAAACATGAACCTGGAGATGCCTTTGTCTGAGGTGCCCTGATTAAACAAAATGGAAGGAAGAAAAAGAAGAAGCGACTCACAAATACAATAAGGTTTTCGTTCATTGTTAAGGCCCTGCCCCCTTTAAGAACCAGAGGCCAGAGTAAGAAAAGCTTGCTACAGTGTAAGGCAGTTTTGCGCCAATATTTCCACAAACCAACAAGTGCAAACTTTGTATATCTGCCAACCTTGGAAAAGTTACTGTGTGGTGGAGGGGGAGGGAGGGACATTGGAGCACACACAGAGAGTGGGTGATGTTAGCTAATGTTAGGTGCCTATTTTGAGTGGTTACCCTAAGAATTAAAAAATTTGACCGAATTACAATAATATTTTCCAAATATATTACCTAAAGAGTGTTATGTTTTTCAGGCTGTTCTGGAAAGGAACTCATGAACGATTCTAAATGCTATGGATTGTGGTTTAGAACGTAGGGCAATTAATTCTAACAAAAGCATACCATGTAAATGCCCATCAGAAGAAAATGATCATCCAATACAAAACACCCTGATTGCATTCACTGAGCATTTTAGATACATGAAAAGCTTAGATCTCAGTGCCAGGTAACGTTTCCTATGCCTTATCCTTCCAGGTGGGAAGAACTCCACAGAGTGTGAGTTCATTGTGAGTAGCTGAGGCTAGTCAATGTGTGGATGAAATTGCAACATCACAGTTTCAGGCACCCAGAGATAAGACACTCTTGAATCTCTTAAGCATCTAAAACATAAAAGGCACAAGAGGTTTATTTTCCGATTTTCTTCAAATACTTTCATCACTGTGCATGCGCATGTTTGTGGCCGTTTTTAGGTCTCGCGTGCGTTGCAGGGCAGAGCCCTGCTCCGCGAGAGATTTTGTAGGAGAGAATTTTCAGAAGAGGGCTTTAAGCCCCGCCCCTCATTCCCATTGGCCGGCGTCACCGTTTATGTTAAACGGTGGCCTGCCATTGGAAATGAGGTGTTTTGGTTGCCTCCCTTTGGCTTGCGATCTGGACTCGGTGGCCTGCTTCATGGCTGTCGTAAAGCACTTTCTTATCTTTATGGGGCCATGTGTTTAAACACATGGCCCCATAAAGACAAGAGATACCCATGCTCCGGCGCGATCCTCTTTCGCTTTCGGGACGGCGCTTGTTTTGCCTATTGCTGTGAATTCTCCATGCCTCGTTATTTACTGGGCATCCCACGAAACTCGGGCACAGGCAGAATATGCTTTTTTTTTAAAGCTCAGCTGATACATCAAACAATGCGTGGGTTTAGGAGTCTGAGCTGCTATGCTTGCGATAAACGTTTAAGTCCGCATTTATGTGTTTACTCTTGCTGTGTGTAGGGGCGGACATTTTCACTGTCTGATCAAGGACTGCACGAGAACACCGAGTACCCATTCCCCTCATTTCACTCTCTGCGCGCGCTGCAGTTACGCACGAAGAGCTCCTTGGCAGACATCAGATGACAAGTGAGGCTTTACGCACAGGCCAAAGGTTAATTCAGCTAAGAACCAACATTTATCTTGGCTCCTATTTATGACAATAATTCCTAACCTTTTTTGCGCATGTCTGCCATGATTGTGCCCACCAGTGCATAATGCGGGTTCTTGCTTAGTGGTAAAACCAGCTCTGTTGAGGTTACGGTCTGCCGGTGTCAAGGCAGAAATGCAAGAGTTATGCATACATTAAAGGCCAAGCAGGCCCTGAAATGCAGAAGCAGAGCAAGTGAAGATATGTAATGTATACGCTAGTATCTGCTCGGACCTCCATGTCTTTAGCTATGAGCCAAGATTGTTGTACTTTGAATTACATCTCGACTTTGTTTAATCTTCATATTATATCAATAGTTGGGAGGTTTGGTAAAATCAGTGTGTTTTTTATTTTACAATATTTAGGCGTTTAAGAGTTGAAAACGGTGGGGCTAGAGATGAAGAGGGCTCATGGAAAACCGTGTCGAACGATGTTGTTTTACAATGAACATCAGGTTTGACTGCTATGTACTCTGGTATTATAACCACAAATAAGTACATAATCTTGTACTTCATTCGTCTGCCTTTCTGTGCTCCGGCAATGTTTTTTAAAAGGCACGTGCATTGATCTGTAGAAGATGAAATGCGGAGCTGCCCATGCAAACTGCAAGTTGCACACAGCTATATCCTCTGCATGTTCAACCCACACAGCTGTTCACAGTTACTAACCGATTGCGCTGGTTTGTCTCTTTTGTATGAGCTACATCAAGCCCTTGCGTTTGTTGAAAGGGGAGGGTGGCTTTTGTGTAGGTGCGTGTGAGAACTGCAGAGGGTGAAATCCAAACATAAGGCCACGTGGACGGCTAACTCCAGCCTGGCGTTCTTCATTTTATCGTGACGTCATGCCAAACCAAACCAAAACAGAACTGCGAGTCCCAGAATGCAAAGCGCTGTTGGCTCAAAAATGGCATGGAAGTGGAAGACGTCACACAGGATATTCAGCCGCTTTCCAGGCATGTGCACATAAGACCCTCACGCCCTAAATACCAACGGGATCCTAACTAGAATTATTTAGCATTAATTTTTAGGT
Organism: Calotriton arnoldi; assembly: GCA_963921515.1. Classification (NCBI taxonomy): domain Eukaryota; kingdom Metazoa; phylum Chordata; class Amphibia; order Caudata; family Salamandridae; genus Calotriton; species Calotriton arnoldi. Next base: position 76,520 of record CAWUFW010001544.1, on the reverse strand, counting down.
CACAAAAAAAGCTAAACATCCAGCGCTATTACCCACAACTTACCGCCACCTGTAGTCAAGAATTCACACACGTCTGTGGACTGCTCTCTCTTTCAAGTGCGGCTCTCACGGAGAGTTCCCTGTTTGAACAAGCATTAAAAATGCAATATGTCTCGCCTTCTATTAAGTTAAAGCCATTTGCTTTGCTATACAATACCATTAGCAAAGCAAATGACTTTAACTTAATAAAAGGCGAGACCTATTGCATTTTCAATGCTTGTTTACTTCTGTTTTACCTTTCTCAACCAGTTCCTTGTGCTACGTCAGTATGGCCCGAGCAATAGCCACCCTGCACTTTCCTGGGACGTGTGTAGAACATGTTGGCCACAGCTCAGGCAGGGCCGGCTTTAGGGCAATGCGAGTGGTGCAGCCGCACTGCGTGCTGACCTGGAGGGGGCCTCTGACCTCAGGCCTCTGTGCTTAGCAATAACTTATGAATAAAAATCTCCTGCTGCAGAGTTCCTTGTGCATTCAGCTTTCAGGCAGCAATAAAAATGTCAAGATAACTGTTGTGATTAATGTTCCTGCTAAAGAGAGAGATCTGAGTTTTGTCTAGTGGCAGTTTTGACTCACCATAAAGTATTGCAGAGGGTTAATATACCTGCTGAAAATAAAAGATCTGTATTTTATGTGGATAGTTGAGTGGATTAGTGAAGCCAGCATTTACCAGCACTTTAAAATGAATGAAATGTATGTGACAGAGGCTATGGAGAGCTGAGGGGCACTTTTGCTGGGTGGTAGTGAGGGATTCCGAGCCGGAGGCCATGGCAGGGGGGGGTGCCAAAACAATTGTTGTACCGGGCGCCACCAGTGCTAAAGCCGGCCCTGAGCTCAGGTCAGACAGTGTGTTCACCTGCACAACACACTAACCTTGAAGAGAATAACAATGTATAGTCTTGTCTAGGGTTCAGAAAAAAATCCTTCCTCCTCCTCACTATTGTACTTTTCTGACCCAGTAGTTTAGGGTTAGATGGGTTAAATGTGCCCTACACCGCTCACTGATAGCATTAAAGGTAATTCAGGAGGACACACTTACAAACGAAGGGCCAGATTTATCAAGGGCTTGCGTTGCTCTTTCATCATGCAAGGTGACACAAGGGCAATACAAGCCCTTGTCTGGCTCTGCATGGCTTAGTAAATATGGAGTAACACAAGGCAGCGCAAGTCTATGCCATGTGTTACTCTGCCCTGAGAAGGTGTTTCATAGATCGAGCATTCACCCATGGTTTTTGGTGCACTCCCAGATTTACTAACACTAGTAAACCTGGTAATGGCTGAAGATGGTATACCTTCCCAGGGGAGGCATAACAAGGAGAAATATGTTTATTTCTCCTCATTTTTACCTCTTTCTATGTGTGCTGCTTTCTGCAGCACATATAAAAAGTGGATAAATCCTGAGAGTGCCTACCGGCACAAAAACAATCCTGGCTGTAATGCAGAAACGCTTGCACCATGGCACAAGGATGCCTGCGTTGGAAGCCACTAGTGTGCCAGGGCAGAGGGAGAACAGGAATGCTCCATATCTTAGAAGATATGGTGCATTTCTGTCCTCTCCATATAAGGCAGTGCAGCAAGTTGTCTTGCTGCATTGCACCAAAGATTAGTAAATCTGCCCTTAAATGAGTGGGAGAATGCTTGACCGTCTTGATTGACCCTCAACAGTCTGTAAACACCAAATGTTCAGCTTCTAAGGTTGAAAACTACTCAGGAGCATTGAAATAGATCCACACCTAGGAGAGTAATGGTATTAAAAGGACTTCCACTGTCACCCCTTGTCCTCATAAGGGATTCGTGTGCCCCTCTTGTACCCATTTTAGGCTCATTGCCTCGTGGCGCCTAGAGATGTAGCCACAAGTGTCGATATTCACAGCCACTTGTTTTACTTCTACTGTCACCTACACCTCCCATACGCAGCTCCAGGAGAAGCCACATAATGACCCCTTACATAATCGTTTGCATTGCACATTGGAGGAAGATGTTTTGGCTACTTCAACAGGCTCGGTAGTTACGCCAAATCCTCAGATTCTAAATAAAAGGAGAGCATCTACACATACTCCTTGCCTCCTCAATATCACTGATTGCATAAGGGGTTTATACAATATCAACCTCCTCTTAATGCCCTTTCTTTCACAAACAACTAAGAACCATAAAAAAGCCCAAGCAAAAAGTTTAACCTTGAAAATGTGACTATATAAAACCCAGGAAACAGAAAGAAGTTGATTCTGAAGCTCACTTCAAACACAACAAAGTCAACTTTGACTGATACAAAAACAAATATAAGCCAAACCAAGCTAACAGAAGATGTACTTTCCCTACTTAAAAAAACACTAACACAAACGTTCCTTAACAGTAATACATTTTTTTTACAAAAGATAAGTGCAGCCAAATATTTCACCCAATATTTCCCCTGCAGAACCTCTCCAATAGCAGTCTTTTTGTACACAGCCTACCATCCCCTTTTGCAACCAAACCAACCTTAAAAGGAGATCAGGAAGTTGCTGAGTTACTAATAGACCATGCTTGCATATGGGTGAACTAACTTGACTCACACAAACTCCGAAAACTTACATGTGCTTCAAATTAGCCACAATGCGTCAGGGCAAATTGTGTGCTGGTATGCCAGGCAGTGAGATATCTCCCCTCATTTGTGATTGGCTTCTTTGAGTTATTGGTCTGACAAGCTCTTTGGGATGCACCTGTGCACTGAGAGTGGTACAGAAAACTGAGAAGACTGTGTGTAAGCAGCATTGCCAGCACAGCCCATTTAAGGCATTACTCTCTTCTGAAGAAGGACAAATATCCTGAAACAAGTGTCTAGAGATATCCAGCATTGGCTGCACCATCAATGGTGAATACTGAATATTTCATCTAAAGTGAGTGCTGCCATGCAGCGCATTTACCACAAAGCATCTAGGCCAATTGTGTGCTAGTATGCCAGGCAGTGTGCTCCCTCCTCTCTTTTGTGATTGGCTCCTTTGAGTTATTGGACTGACAAGCTCATTGGTATGTACCTGCGGTGTGAGAGTGGAACAGAAACATGAGAATACTGTAAGCAGCATTGACACCACTCCAAAATTTAAGTTCTTACTCTATTCAGAAGAAGGACAAATATCCTGAAACACGTGTCTAGGGATACCCAGCAGTGGCTGCACCAACAATGGTGAATACTAAGGGGCAGATTTACAAGCCCCTTGCGACACATTTACGCCGCCGCTGCGTCACTTCTGTGATGCAGCGGCGTCGTAAACAGTGCACCACGTTGCGACAAATTTACAACGTGGCGCATCTAGGGAGATGCGTCACGTTGTAAAGCCCTGCGCTACATTATACCTGCGTCAGGTGTAATGTATGCAGGGTGGGCGTTCCGTCGCAAGGAAGCCTCGTAAAAGTGACGCAGTGAAATCTACAAGATTTCACTGAGTCACTTTTACGACTCCGCTGCGTCAAAACCTTACGCCTGCTTGTAGCAGGCGTAAGGAGTGACGCAGCACAGCAAGTATAGGCCACCCCTAGCAGTGCTGGAGTTGCGTCGCGCTTGCAACACGACTCCAGCACTGCATCACCTTTACACCGACAGATGCATCATGCATCTGTCTATCCTTGCGCCACGGTGCCTCGCATTGTAAATGCGGCGCATCCATGGTGGCGCAAGGGTTTTTTTACGTGTTGCATTTTAACTGGCGCATCCCTGCTAATATGCAGGGATGCACCAGTTCTTGTAAATCTGCCCCCTAAATACTTGCAACTCAAGTGAGTGTTACCATGCACTGAATTTACTAAAACGCCTGTGGGCAAAATGAGTGCTGTATGCCAGGCAGTGTACTCCCTTTCCCCTTTTTGTGATTGCTTCAAATTAGCACACATATTTGCTTAAATAGTTAGAGAGGTCAGATCATTTATTTATTTATTTGATGCTTCTTGTACAAAGGTATATAAAACTGATTCTGTCAGAAATCTTTATAAAGTCTATTGCCAATTAATGGAGAGGCTTGAGAAAGTTCTCTATGTGCCACTTAATGAGGGCTAAGTACACACCAATATCAAGATTTCCACTTAAAATATACCTGCATTATTTCAAGTGTCACATATAGCATACATATTTACAAGGCAGAAGTTTCAAACAACAAATTTTAGAATCCCAGATTATAAGGATTCCTGGGGTTCGCCATTTCATACCATTAACATGTTGTACATAGCAACATTTTTTGCGTACTTAGCTAAAAAAAAGATATATACAGTTTGGTGGATACATGAAAGGATACTGCTACTGGTCTCAGTCTTAGAAACGGAGAAGAGTTGGAGCACAAATCAGAGGACTCAAGCAAATTCATGTGATGAGGTCCAAGCAAGTAGAAAAGCTGCAACTTTGAGGTCTGGGTGTGGCTAGTAGATTTTTGTTTGTTTAGCGAAGATTGTGAGGCATTGGGGGGCAAAAACCTGACTGAGATTTCGGTTAGACAGTTAGGGCAGAGCCGATTCCCAGTTTTAAAAATTAGGACGAATCGCCAGCCATTCTGGTGACGATAATGAGGGGTATAGTTATGTCTGAGAAGGTTATGAAAACCCCTGGAGCAGTGGTGTAGCTAGACCTACTGCCACCCGTGCAGGTAAGAGCGGGGGGGGGGTGGTGTCCGACATCCGTCCCCCCTAGCTACGCCACTGCTCTGGAGGTCTGGAGGCCAAATGCATTCTTCTATGCTGTGTGTCGATAGAATGCAGAGGGAGTACTGCCAATCAACTTTGAAATTACTCAGTTTGCTGAGAACTAGTGCATAGATCTATGTTTTGGCAGTGTGAAAGTGGATGTCATGGTTTTTGGATGTTCAGTAGTTGCTATCTAGCACTAGTGCTGTGAAATATTTCAGGTACTTGGTACAATTGTAAAGTACAGCAAAGTTTCTGACTAAGGTTTTATGGTTAGAGCATCAGGGGAAATATGGGGTGTGTAAGAGATGTAAGTGCAGTTTTACCATAGAAATAGATAATTTGTGTCTTAGAAGAGCTTAGAAGAAAAGAGTGAAGAGCCATCCAGTGGCAGGTGGCGGTAAGGGAGTCCAAGACTCAAGCTTGAGTGCCTGGAATGAAAGAAAAGAGCAGACAATTTGTTCCTAAGTAGACATGATTCAAGAAACCAAAAGTGGAAATAATGCTACCAAGGAAAGCAATATAGAGAAAGAAAATCAGAAGGAAAAATGTGGAACCCTGTGGGTTGCCAACTTGTAATGGAGTTAGTAATGTGAAAAGTGATCACCATGATGGAGAGAAAGTTTGGTTGGAAGGATAGGAGGAAAGCCAGATGAGTCCTCTGTAGGTGACACCAAGAGTGAAAAGGGTAGATGTCATTGTAGAGTATTCAATGGTATTAAAAGTAGTTGAGAAGCCTAGCCATACAGGAAAGATGGGTCAAGGTAAAGAGAATGGAGAGATGAAAGGCAGTAGCTTCAGTAGAGTGAAAGGTTTGAAAACATGGATTGTTCGGTGTCAAATAGGTCTGAGAGGTAGGAAACATGGTTGGGTGTTTGAAGAAACAAAGGGGCATATTAGCAAGACCCACGTTAAAATTATCGCCGTTTTAGCGGCAGGAAACTGCCGCTAAAACGGCGATAATGGGCTTGCTAATATGCGTTATGGAATTCCAATAGAAGCCCAGGTTAGATGTCCTGCACATCTAACCTGGGCTTCTATTGGAATTCTATAACGCATATTAGCAAGTCCATTATCGCCGCTTTAGCGGCAGTTTCCTGCCGCTAAAACGGCGATAATTTTAACGTGGGTCTTGCTAATATGCCCCATAGTTCCAAGACTTTGAAGAAGAAAGGAAGTTGGATGGGGTCAGGACCCAATCTAGCGCTGGTGGCACCCCATGCAACAGTCTCTGTTGGCGCCCCGCAATAACCTCCTTCTCCATGGATTCCCTCACTACCACCCCCCAACAGTGTCCCCATCTCTCCATAGCCACTCTTTCCCATGTATTATATTTGTTTTATAGTGCTACTCATACCAGTGCAGAGTTACACCACTTTACATCACACACACATTACACAGAGACAATGGCTCATACGTGTGTAAATCAGTTTATAGGAAATGTTACATAAGACAGTGAGGACTACAAGGTGCAGGAGTCACATGTTATCCATACTGGTAGCCACTATATGTTAACAGTGAGAAAACAATGATACCGAAGCACATACACATATACAGTCCAGTACATAAAAAGCCCAATAAGCTAAAGAATGCCATAAATTCCACGTGTGTTTATTCCCGTTTCAGTCCACCAGTTTTCATGTGACTAGATTGTGAACTAATTTGCATATCAAAGGCAGCTGACACATGTTTTGTCAGACAGCAACTTTTTCAAGGCTGCAACAGTATATAAAAGCAAGTTTACACAAACTGCACTTAAAAATGATAAAGATGAGACAAAATGATCACAATTGTATTCAACAGCCGAGAGATAAAAACCCAAAATCACCAATCATGTGCACTACTGTACCATTAATGTTCTTATAAGTCTCATGTTAAGAGAAGTCATCACACACTTCACACCCTGATGTACACATGAGTAAAACCAACTGTGAAAACTTGCAAGCAAGACAAAGAGTGAACATCTATGAACACTACTGTGGCTGTTATCAATTCATGCACAGATCACTCCGATTTAACCTTGTGCTGAAAGGACAAGAAACAGTTTCAAAAGTCACCGTCCAATAATTCTGAGTAAAACTTGAAATCATCATCATCAGAAAAGCTTTATTCGGTTATAACAAAAAACCATAAAAGCATACATAACATACAGCAAACACACACTGGGATAAGAACCATGTAAATGGTTAAAATCATTAAAATACATAGATAATCAGCAGTTCATACAGCTGTCCAGGACAGCAGTCAATCCCTCATCGAATTTCTTGATCTTACTGCAGCTTTAAAAAAATAGCAACATTAAAAACAATATCCACAGAGAGCATTTGTAATTGCAATTGTAAGTGCATTTATATAGCGCTTACTACCCCCTACTCTACCCCTCCTTGCATCATCTCATACCTCTTTTACTATTCCGATCCCCTAAAAGAAGCCTTTCTAAACCCTTCCATCTGACTCTTCCCCCTCCACCGCCCTTTTACTCATCCCAAGCCTCCTCCTACTGCTATGAGCTCCAAAACAAAAAAAAGAAAAGATATGTCTAAATCCTTCCCTCTTCTATCCCTGCACTATCCTTTTCAATCCAAATAACAGACTAACATGTCCACCAATCAAATTAATATCATATTTTACTATACTAATTCACCACAAATTCTTTATGGGTTCCGGAGTAGCGTACTACTCGCCGAAAAGCGCTTCAACACCTCATCTGGGGTAGCATGTGCTATATAAAGACAAACCTTTTTCCTTCTTCTATACCTTCACAATCCTTCTCAATCCAAATAACTGACTAACATATCCACCACTCAAATTACTTTCATATTTCATTATACTAATTCACCAATAATCCTTTATGGGTTCCGGAGTAGCGTGCTACTCGCCGAAAAAGCGCTTCAACACCCCATCAGGGGTAGCATGTGCTATATAAATGCAAACCTTTTTCCCTCTTCTATCCCACCACTATCCTTCTCAATCCAAATAACTGACTAACATATCCACCACTCAAATTGCTTTCATATTTCACTATACTAATTCACCACTAATACTTTATGGGTTCCTGGAGTAGCGTGCTACATGCTGAAAAAGTGCTTTGACGCCTCGTCAGGGGTAGCGTTTTTTCGGGGAGGGGCACGCTACTTTGTTTCCCAAGGTTAGTAGGCTAATCCAATTTTTTTTGTGTGCATTAGTTGGGTTAGGTTTGCGCTCTTGATATCATGCGTGTTTAGTAGAGTTTGGAGTAGGGATAAAATTATAGGAATGGATTTAAAAAGGGGGAGTTTGGAGTAGTAATAGAATTATAGGAATGGAACTGAAAAGGGGGAGTTTGGTGTAGGGATAGAATGACAGGAATCGAATTGAAAAGGGAAAGTAGTAAGTTTTTTGTAAGTAGTGGTTGTGTGTGCTTGTTAGTTGGGCATAATTCAGTGACAGCAACCCACAGTTCAGAGCGCATTTAAGACTTTTGTCTTCTGGGGTCTCCTCTGATTGCTTCAATATCTATATAGCACCACTAAATTAATGTTTATCAGAGTTATAAAGAGACTGACAGTTGGAACAATAAAATAGTGATATTTATTACAGATACATATTTACTAAAACATGATCCTCTAAAGCGTAGAAACAAGAGAGCAGGTTGCGCTTGTCTAAAATCTCGCACCTTAAAAAGAGGGATTAAATAGGCCTTTCTAGGAATCTAATACAATTTACAGAACAAAGTAAAATACATGGTATCTTGCGGAGACACCTGGTCACAGCTGTAAGGTGCTAGAGAGGATGTCTCTTGCCAGCACTGATGGTGCAAGGTAAATAAGAAAAATTTGAACCCCCTAATATTAATGCTAATAATTAATACTATTAATTGTTTGATGATTAATCAACACTTTACGTCTTTTATAGACATCTTTTATAAGCGGTAACCGCAATCTATGTACAAAAGATAACCTACTAACGCTTGTCAACGTGAAATAATAATAACATAATGGTTTGCGTACTAATTAAGATAATGTTGCATGATTTGTGCTATGTAGTAAACTGTATTGTGACAAAAGTATGCGGATGGTAAGTAAACATAGCTTTAGACGTCGCTTTTGCTAGGTAACACTTAATTGGGGTACGTACAATGACTGGTGGGAAATGAAAAGGCTTATTTTCTTTGTTTTAATTATGATTGTGTTTGTTTTCATAATAGTTCGTTCGGGCCTGTAAGGCCGCGCTGTAAAAATGGCTGCCGAGGCAGATGAGCTAAATGCGCAAGTGCAAAATGGCTTCCAAGTGGAAGAGAGCTGCAGAAATATGTCATGTGATCTGAAAGTAGAGCCCAGAATGAAAAGGATCAAGGTCACCATGACCTGCCACCAGATGGGTGCCAATAAGGGACTCAGCGCGAATACATGAGAACCAAAGATGCAGCCGTGAATTAACAATGAACTGTTTTAATAAAGATACAAAAGAAGTTACATATGAGGAACTGTCAATCGGATTGGTAATGTCCTAAAACCGTGTGAAAGGACAAAATTATAAACATTTTCGGAACTGGTTTGAACAAGGAGGGCAATGAGGAGATGCTTGCCACCCCTCCAATGGACCAATTAGCGTTAATCTCGCCCCCCAAAGATTGAAACATTTCTGTTTAGTAAGTTAGTATTAGGGTATAAGAGGACCTACTCTTAAGTAGGAGGAGCGCTATTCATACATAATTTTTGAGCACAGAACTTTGACGCTGGAGAATTGATGTTATTTTCTTTAGGCCATTTTCTTTTTAATTTAATTAATCTTTTTGCTTTTAAATCTGGCTGGGAAGAAACAAGATCAATGCGGGAAACCTGTATAGGTGGTCCGTCGAGGAGGCCTGTTTAGCGGGACAGTCAGTCAGTTTGGGAGTTCTATGCTGTGATCTGCTGTGACGAACTTTATTTTTCCATCTAAAAGGGTATGCATAAATTCTCTGAAGTATTATTTCTTATAATGATAATAAATGTATTAATTGAATTAATAAAATTGAGACTTTTCTATGCATTTTAAACAATTAGATAAACGTTATTATAATTAAAACTACGAGTCTGTGGTTCTTTAGCTCAATAATAAATGCAAAATGTTTAATATGTTAAAGTGATTGAGCTGGTCTTAATCACCATCAACTGATTCCTACTAGTTGGTCCATCGACCAATGAGTGGAATACCTTGATGTTTTAGAAATTGACAGGATAAAAACTAATTATGTATGATGTTTAAACAGTTATCTTGTCAACTTTAAAAGGTATCCCGTTCTCTTCCAGCAGTCATTTAACTTGTTTTCCTCCTAAGTAGAAGGGGATGAGATCCAGGGAATATTCGAGTGAGTGAATGTATATGCGGTGTTATGGGCCCCACCGTCATAATAGTATAGTTGTGGAAAGGGAGTGTTTCCAACCTGGATGATATGTCCATAGGAGAAGAAATTATATTAGTTGCCCTGGATCAGATTTCTTGGTAGCAGAGTTATGGTTACTATAGATTAGTTTGGTGATTATTGATTATTGATTATTTTTATGTTTAACACTTCATGTTGAGTCGTATTATGTTATATGTAAGTCGGAAATTTTGAAGCTTCCAGGAAGTAGGAAGTGGACACGTGTGGCAAGAGAAGTCCCATGGAATAGTGCATTGTCTGAGTTTTCAAATTGGTGATAACACAGGTTGTGTTATGGTAGGGACATTTTCTGTATAAAACGTGTACGAGTGAAATAGCAATCGGTTTTCTTGTGAAACTCTGGCCTTAATTCTCAGGAGCAGTGTAGTCTCCACATGTGTTTTATCCCCAGAGAAACCGGTTTACCCCTTGCTTGAAAGAAGGGTAAGGTAGAGGGAAGTGCTACACTTATCGAACAAAACTGTATTCTTGTACGATAGAGTAAACTATCACTTTTGTTTAGCGAAAACAGACAATGGAAATGTGTTTTATGTTGTAACTAATAAGATTTAGTCAAGAAAAAGAATTGCCGATAAATTTTGTAAAGGAGGGGTCAGGAACAGAACTGACGTAGACAAAAGGCCGCGCTGGGATTGGCCAGTGCAATAGAAACACGGAAAACGCCCTGATTGGTGCGTTGGTGTGAGACGCGCTGGGATAGGTCTGAATAGCAGTGACGTAGAGGCTTCGGATTGGTGCATTGGTGTGAGACGCGCTGGGATAGGTCCGAATAGCACATAGAGATCAGAACAGAGTTACGAGCTTGCAGAAGGGAAAGAAATCGTGAAATATGGCTTATTATGAATATGGTAGAGAGAAACCGTCATGGATGGCGAAAATTAAGAACTTCTTTAAGAAAGACAAGAAGGTAGTAACTAGAGAGGGACAAGTAATTCCTCCACGAAAACACCAGCTTCGCATATGATGCTGAAGTACGGTTATCATACTTGCATTTGGCTAGAAAATTGGACAAAATATACTCAGCATGATGGAGTATTGGCTTTTCCAGAGAACGGATCGTTTAGCATGGCGGTACTTCGAAATTTGAGAGAAAAGATGACGAAGCTTGAGCCAAGACCTAGACCGACACAGTTTGAAGCGTTAGGTGAATGGGAAGGCGAGATGTATGAACGAGAAAGGTACAGAGGTGCAAAGAATCATGGTTTTGTTCCTGGAAGGTTGTGGGGAGTGAATCATGAGGACAGAATGAAGCGTTGGAGATATGCAAATATGACAGAAGGTTTGTTTCCAGCTTTCACAGTTGAAGAGGGTACAGGGAAAAAGTGTGTAGAGAAAAAGAAACATGCAGTTACAGAAAGATACAGGTATGGAGGTAGCGAGACAGAGGATGAATTGCTGGAAGATATTTTAAACAGAAATCCACCTCCATATCAACAGAATTCTACGGTGGTGACACCTAATGCACCGCCAATGGAAACTGGGAGGAATAAAAGTCCAGAACGAAGATACAAGATAAATAGGTCAAATGAACAGTTAAAAACTCCACAAAGTGAAAAATGTGACAGCGACAATGCAGCCGAGTTAGCAAAAACTACCATAGAATTAACTGAGAAAATAAGAGAGTTAACAATGAATATGGAAGCTGTGACTGTACCAGTAACAATAGGACCAGTAATACCAGTTTTTGAGAACCAGAAATAGATGAACATTCCCTAGTCATCCCCATGAACTCAAATTTGCAGAGAATGAGAGAAGGGATGGAATTAGAAAATGAAAGGGCAAACAATTTGGTCAGTTCATATAGACCGAGCCCACCTACTAACCTGACAGTAAACGAGAGTGAGATGAGGAGGATTCCTACGGGAACTGAGTCTGCATCAGAAACACCAGAGAGGAATAGAAATTGGATAGAAATAAATAGTACACCTGTAGGTCCAACTCCAGACGAATTAAATGAATGGATGAGAAATTTGCAAAAGAAAGAGACAGAACCAAAACCATTAGATGTAATTAGGCTCAAAATAGATATGGAGGAATTAATTTTAGGGACCATTGGTACAGAAAAATTGAAAACATACCAGGATGACGAGGTTATGTTCTTGTGCAAGAGCATTACTTGGAGAGCTAGAAATCTACATGACAAATTGGAAGAGACAGCGAATGAACTGGGAGTGGAATTTGTGAAAGTCAGGAGTTTACAGAAACCGTATAGGGTAGATTTTTGTGAAAAAGATATAGAAAATCTGAACACATCAGGACGTTTAACACAGATAAAAGAATTGATTGTTTTGCTGAGAAAATGGGGTGATGTGGACAGATGGAGAAGCAGGTGGACTAAAAGGAATGAGAAAACAACTGACAAAGCGTCTTTAACTTTTGCGGTGACAGACAAAGAGTCGGTTGTAAGGGAGTATCCCATGAGAGAAACTCCAGGAGGTAGTTATGTACATGTCCCTTGGACCAGACAGGATATATTGTCATTTACAAATGACTTTCCAAAATTGAGAGAAAAACCTGTAGAATGGTACAGACAAGTGGAAAGGTTTGTCAAAGTTTCGAAGGTGCTGTGGGTAGATTTGGATGGGTTATTTGACATTGTAGTACCAGCCGATTTATGGACAGAATGTAAAATCACCATTGATTGGCCAACTGTAGAATATCCTAGAGACGCAAAGCCAGGAGCGCCAGGACCCGAGGTGATGAGGAAATATGAGCAAGTTATTACTTTCCTGAAAAACAAAATTCCACCCAAAGAAACTGATTGGGTAAAAATTGACAGAACCACACAGGAGAGTAAGGAATCTGTACATGCCTACTACGAGAGGCTGCTTTTGGTCTTCAAACAGTATAGTGGTTATGAGACTCTGAATGAGAAGGACATGAGTCACTTTGTATATAGATTTGTTTATGGGCTAAAACCAGAAATAAGCGAAAGGATTAAGCAGCATATGATATGCTGGCAGAATAGTACAGTGGATGAGGTGTTGAGGTATGCTAAGTATTGTAGTGATGACATTGAGTGTAGACAGCGTAAATTAAAGGAGAAAGCAATGTGGGCACAAGTGAAAGTTGCAGAAAAACAAGAAGCTCAACTGAATAATCAGGTTAATGAGGCAGGACAAACTAAATCCAAACCGAATATAGGTAAAGGAAAAGGCCAAATGAGTATAGAAGAAGCAAAGAAAAAGTGGCCATGCCACAATTGCGGAAAATTAGGGCATTGGTGAAACGAGTGTAAATTTCCTCCAAAACCTAATGCAGAAAATCAATCATTAAATCCACAGGTGCAGAGTGAGGTGAGTTACCAACAGCTGCAGCAACCGCAGGTAGTTACTCAGCAGAGTCAGGTGCCACAACCACCACTTCCCAAGAGTGTAAATCCACAGAGATACAGTGCAGAGTCAGGATTCTACGGAGGAGAGCAGGTAACACAATTGCCGCGCGCAGCTGCGATATCGCAGTATTGGTTGCGACAGGATGGGAATGAGTCGGATGAAAGTTTATGACGGTGCCTAGGAGAGGAGGAAGAGTGCGTACTTGGCGCAACTCTAGAGGTAGATCAGTCAGGTCCATTTGTGGATGGAGAAGTGAATGGTGCAGATGTAACATTCCTTGTGGACACTGGAGCTACCCGTTCTACTGTCAGATCAGTGGAAATTCCAAACCTTCCTCTCTCAGCTGAATATATCCAAGTCGTTGGTGTCTCAAATCAGCAAATTAAGGCACCACTTACAAAATTAGTAGAAGTAAAAATTGGGCCAGTCAGAGAAATGCACCGATTTGTGGTATGTGATTGCAGTCCTGTAAACTTACTTGGACGCGATCTACTTTGCAAAATGAATTGCACCATCTATTGTACTCCGGATGGGATTGCATTTCAGACACCAGATGAAGATGTATTGTATAAAATGACAATGGCAGAATTAGAACCAGGAGTGAATTACTTGTTTCCTGTGTTCGATGTAGAGCAAATCCCAATTGAGTTAAAAGAAACAGTAAAACAAGAGGTGTGGGATTTTACAGGTGAAGATATTGGGTTAATGAGAGGAGTAGACCCCGTTAAAATTTCTGTTAAAGAAGGAACGAATTACCCAAATACTCCACAATATAAATTGACGCCAGAAATCATTGAAGGAATAACACCCGTAATAAATAAAATGATTGAACAAGGAATTTTGAAAGAAATAATGAGCAGTCCATGTAATTCGCCTATAATGGGACTGAAAAAGCCAAATGGAACATATAGAATAGTGCAAGACTTACGAAAGGTAAATAAAATTGTTGTTCCTTGTTGTCCAATTGTACCAAACCCTGCTGTAATATTGTATCAGATTCCACATGAGGCAGAATGGTACACTGTCATTGATTTGTGCCATGCATTTTTCTCTATCCCGTTACATCCAGATAGCTAGCCATTATTTGCGTTCAGGTTCGGAGAGCGTATTTTGGCATGGTGCCGAATTCCTCAGGGGTACACAGAGAGTCCCTCGATCTTTAATCAGATCCTAAAGAAATCGTTGGAAGATTTAAAAATGCCTGAAAAATCTGTGATGGTTCAATACATTGATGACCTATTAGTGGCATCAAAAACCAGAGAAGCATGTGTTACTGACACCATTGCTTTACTGAACCATCTAGCAGGAGGAGGACATAAGGTGTCCCCATCAAAATTGCAGTTTTGTCAACAGGAAGTTCAATACCTAGGTCATAAAATTGAAAAGGGAGTGCGAAAGGTAACGACTGAAAGAATAAAAATTATCCGAGGAATGAGAGCTCCAATGACGCAAAGAGAGGTGAGAATGTTCCTGGGAATGGTTGGATATTGTCGACAGTGGATAAGTGGATTTTCGCTAATTGCAAAACCATTACAGCGATTGACAAAAAAGGATGTTAAAGATCCATTTGAATTAAATGATGAAGAAATGAAGGCATTCAGAGAACTAAAAGCGAGACTGTGTGAAGCACCGGCACTGGGAATGCCTGACTATGAAAAAGATTTTGAACTGTATTGTAGTGAGAGAGATGGGTGTGCACTTTCAATTTTAGTGCAAAGACATGGAAATATGAAAAGACCTATTGCATATTTTTCAGCTGTTTTAGACCCGGTAGCAAAGGCGTTGCCTGGATGTCTGAAAGCAGTAGCTGCTACTTGTGTGAGTCTGGAACAAAGTGAAGGCATTGTGATGGGATACCCACTGAGGGTATATGTTCCACATTCCGTCGAAATTCTCTTGACAAGAACCAAAACTCAATACATGACACATAGTCGGCTGACTAGGTACGAAAAAGTGATTTTAAGTGCAGACAATGTAACTATTGACAGATGCACAAGTGTGAATCCTTCGACATCATTGCCGGATGAAGAGAGTGTGAAAGACAAAGATGAGATTGATCATGATTGCTTGAACGTACTTGAATACTGTACAAAACCAAGGCCAGACATCCGAGATGAGCCTTTAAAAGAATCAGATTATGTGATGTTTGTGGATGGCTCATGCTTGAGGACAAATGAAGGAGTTTTGAGTGCGGCGTATGCTGTATGTACAGTAGGTGCCATAATGGAAGCATCTTGTTTGAGAGGGATACGTTCCACCCAAGTGGCTGAGCTGATTGCTCTAATACAGGCATGCAAACTGGGAAAGAATCACAGTGATCACGGATAGCCAGTATGGCTTCGGAGTGGTTCATGATTTTGGGCAGATCTGGTCCCAAAGAGGTTTCTTGACGTCTGCAGGAACTCCAATTCGAAATGGTGAGTTTGTGAAGAAATTACTTAAGGCGATACAGCTGCCTAGACAAATTGCTGTGGTGAAGTGCAATGCACATAAAAATGGGGAAGACTACATAACCGTGGGCAATAATTATGCCGACGAGGTAGCTCAGTATTGTGCTAAAAATGTAGTCTCACTGAACAGAAGAAGAGAAAGAGAGCATGTTTCATGTCCTTTGCTTTTTACTAACATTGTCGAAACATGGGATGAGGTGAGACAGTTACAGGAAGCAGCAGATGATGAGGAAAAGGATAACTGGATAAAAGCAGGATGCAGGAAAAGGGAGGAAGATGATGTTTGGGTTTATAGAGATGAAAGACCAGTTATGCCTGATAGCATGATTTCTGACATGGCACGGATGTACTATGGACAAGCTCATATTGGAAGAGATGCAATGATCCGATTTTTTAGACAAACCTGGTATAACCCAAAATTCAGAGCCATAGCTGAAAGTCTTTGTCAAAGATGCCTTATCTGTCAACAGATTAATCCAGGAAGGAAAACAGTAGTGAGCTAGGAACAATAGGACGAGAGGGAGGTCCTTTCACGAGAATGCAACTGGATTTTATAGAAATGCCCCCAAGCAATAGATTGAGGTATGTTCTTGTGGTCGTCTGTTTGTTTTCTCGTTGGGTGGAAGCCTATCCGACCAGAAGGAATGATGGGATTACAGTAGCTAAGCTTTTATTGAAAGAATTAATTCCAAGGTATGGATTTCCAGTAACGATTGAAACAGATAGAGGAACACATTTTCAAAATGAATTAATTCAACTGATATGTGAAGCTCTTGGTATTAAACAGAAATTACACTGTGCATACAGACCAGAGGCTTCTGGAGTGGTAGAACAAGTGAATGGAACAATAAAGAATAGGTTAGGAAAAATGTGTCAAGCCACAGGACTGAAATGGCCAGATGCCCTTCCATTGGTGCTGATGACTATCAGAAGCATACCTGATAGGAAAACAGGTCTGAGTCCCCACGAGATAATCATGGGACGAGCAATGAGACAAGCACATGTACCTGTCAACAAACTGCTGACTATAACTGATGATCTCGTGATGGATTATTGCAAAGGATTGGCTGATGTGGTACATTCTGTGTTTCATCAGGTTGGACCGGATGCGACCACTCTTGAAAGAAAACCAGCTCATGATTTGAATCCAGGAGATTGGGTCCGCATAAAAGTCCACAGAGGAAGAAACTGTTTGGTTCCTCGCTGGGACCAACCACGACAGGTGATCCTGGTAACAACAACTGCAGTCAAATGTGCAGGAGTGAAAAACTGGGTACATGCCAGCCACACTATCAGAGTTCCAGATCCTGAAGCTCGACCTGTAAGTCGACATCAGGAGATATCTGATACCAGTTCAGCATCCGATGCAGAAGAAGAAACAAACAAGTTTCCAGAACTTGAAGATCGACCTGAAAGTCGACATCTGGAAGACCCAGGTACAAGTCTAACAACTGAAGAAGAATTTGAAATAGCAAAAATTCCAGAACTTGAAGATCGACCTGTAAGTCGACATCTGGAAATATCAGACACCAGTTCAGCATCTGATACAGATCAATCAGATTGTGGTGAAAAGTTAAAGAATAAATGGAAAATTGACATCTTAAACGAAGAAACTGAACAAAGAGACAGTGACAGTGAACAGCCAAGCACAAGTTATGGTACAAATCCTACAGAAATGATCAAAATAGACAAGGCAGGGATAGATTCAAATAGAGAGATAGAAAAATCGGAAGACACCCGAGGAGCAATAGGGACAGATACACAAACAAATGAACAGGGAAATATAGAACCAGATAGAGAGATCAACGAGAATCCGGAAGAACTTCGAGGAGGGATAGAAACAAGTGATCAAACAGAAAAGAGACAGGAAGAAAAAGAGCAAGATAAAGAAGGTGAAATCATAAAGTTCAAAATAAGAGGAAATGAAGTAAGGTCTGAAACAGAATCAGAAGAAAGTGAAGGAGAGAGAAAACAGAGACTAGGACCAAGAAAAAGAACTTGGAGAGCTGAACGAGAAGAAAAAGAAAGTGAACCGAAAAGGCCGAGAAAAGGAGATAATTGGCCCCACGAAGTCAAAAGATTGAGATACAAAATCATAAAAATAAACAAAGATAATGCAGAACAAGTAAATGAGATAACAAGTCAAAAGGAACAAGAAAAACAAAGTCGAAAACAATTACAGAAAACAAAAAGAGTAAAGAAAGTTAATTTGAAATATAAGTCACCTGAATGGCTATACATTGCATTAACTGATATTAAGGAAGAAGAAATCACTCACGAGAACCCGGAAGAAAGCTACAAACAAATGGGTGAAAGTGACGTGCAACAAGTTTGAAGAGATTGAAAAGAAAAACCGGACTGGACAATAAAAACCTGAATAAGACAAGAAAGAGTTCTGAGAAGAACTAAAGAGAGTACCAAACGAGACAAAGTGAGAAAGTAGAGTGGCTGAAACGTCATTCAGAGGTGTGGTGACACATTTGCTGTACAAAAATATACATAGGTAGAAGAACAAGATGGTAGACATAGAGAATAGATGTGCGTTTTTACGTAGGTGGTGTAGAATGTGTTTCTTTTGTACAGGGTTATTAATGTTTGTATGGCTTATTTTAGCAATCACCATTCCAATTAGATTAGCTGTAGAAGAAACGTCCATATCAGAGAACAACACAAAGAAGGATAACATACAGAATACAGCGACACTAATAGATATTGCAGAGTTACATAAGGATAGATCTATAACAGATTTTTCGAAGAACGTTTTCACGAAATTATTATATGAATATGTAGAAACAATGGATGTAAGAGACTGTTATGTTTGTATGCAATTACCTGCGTCTGTTTCCGAAGGTGTGACCTATCATCACCTTCCTTTGACGTATGGAATAACATGTAGTGTTTTAGCTAGCTTGTTTTATAAAACAAGTAGATTAGAATATTATTATACTGACATAAATAAGATTTTTGCAGAAATTCCTATAATTCCTGAATTGAACAAGGTGAAAGTGGCAAAGATGTTTGGTGAATTTTTCCTAGAGAATAAAGAATTGACATTAGATGATGTAGTTAAACATAACCTTACTTGTGAGTTAAAGAAAGAGGAAAAGGTATTTTTAGAGATGGTAGAAAGCAGAAGAGTAAAATTTCAAAGGCAAGTAGTAGAGGAAGAGATGAAAACACCACTATGGACATTTGAAAGAGAAAGTAATGATAAGAAAAGGACAAATGCAGCTATGACTTTAGATTGGCCCCAACAGGGAAAGTTGTGCATTAGTAGAAATAGAACTAGGTATGACAACTATTTCGTGGGTTCCAGTGATTGCAGAGACAATTATAAAATTTTAGGAGGATGGGGATTCAAAGGAGGAAAAGATCCAATATTTCCAGGGATCTATTATATTTGTGGAAACAGAGCTTATTACAGGTTGCCGGACCATTGGTATGGGTCTTGCTACTTAGGCCTGGTCTTTCCAAAAATCTTTCATGTAGATAGAGAAGAAAAAGGAACACACGAAATGGGTGCAACATTCACACGTAGAAAAAGGGAAAGTTTTTCAGAAATAGTGGGTGACATTTTTGGAGCAATGATACCAGCAGTGGGAATATCTTTGAATGCATTTAAAATTCGGAAATTGTCCACAGTAGTAGATTGTTTATCAACGAATACTGCTGGAGGGTTCTTGATGGTAAATACCGAGATGGTTGCCATGAGAGCTATGGTAATGCAAAATCGACTTGCTCTTGACATTCTTTTGGCAAAAGAGGGAGGAGTCTGTGGAATGCTGAAAGTCCAACATTGTTGCACTTACATTCCAGATAAAAGTGAAAATATACAAAAGTATATAAAGAATATTACAAATTTGCACAAAGAACTTGTTCCACTGGAGGTTGAAAGTGCTTGGGAGAAGCTTGGTAAGAGTTTTTTCTCAATACCAAAATGGTTCACTAAAATAGGTAGTTCTATTGTAGGGAAAGTTTTGATATCAGCAACAGTAGTAGTTTTAGTAGTGTTATTCTTGAGATTTGTTATAACATGTATTAAAAGGAGAAAAAGACAAAACAAAATGAAAAGAGAAAATAAGATAAATAAAGAAAGAGAACGAGAACGAGAATTAGGTGAAATAGAACTGGAAGAACTAAAAGAAAGCATGTATGAGAGAACAAAAAGACAAGATGAAAGGGATACAGATGTGTGAAACTAACAAGAAGCAAATGGACAAGAAACAATGCTATCAGTAAAAATTGTGTAACATGGTTGTTGTGGTGATATTAAAAAAATCACCGAAGGGGGGAGTTGATGGAGCAAGGTAAATAAGAAAATTTTGAACCCCCTAATATTAATGCTAATAATTAATACTATTAATTGTTTGATGATTAATCAACACTTTACGTCTTTTATAGACATCTTTTATAAGCGGTAACCGCAATCTATGTACAAAAGATAACCTACTAACGCTTGTCAACGTGAAATAATAATAACATAATGGTTTGCGTACTAATTAAGATAATGTTGCATGATTTGTGCTATGTAGTAAACTGTATTGTGACAAAAGTATGCGGATGGTAAGTAAACATAGCTTTATATGTCGCTTTTGCTAGGTAACACTTAATTGGGGTACGTAGAATGACGGGTGGGAAATGAAAAGGCTTATTTTCTTTGTTTTAATTATGGTTAAAATCATTAAAATACATAGATAATCAGCAGTTCATACAGCTGTCCAGGACAGCAGTCAATCCCTCATCGAATTTCTTGATCTTACTGCAGCTTTAAAAAAATAGCAACATTAAAAACAATATCCACAGAGAGCATTTGTAATTGCAATTGTAAGTGCATTTATATAGCGCTTACTACCCCCTACTCTACCCCTCCTTGCATCATCTCATACCTCTTTTACTATTCCGATCCCCTAAAAGAAGCCTTTCTAAACCCTTCCCTCTGACTCTTCCCCCTCCTCCTCCCTTTTACTCATCCCAAGCCTCCTCCTACTGCTATGAGCTCCAAAACAAAAAAAAGAAAAGATATGTCTAAATCCTTCCCTCTTCTATCCCTGCACTATCCTTTTCAATCCAAATAACAGACTAACATGTCCACCAATCAAATTAATATCATATTTTACTATACTAATTCACCACAAATCCTTTATGGGTTCCGGAGTAGCGTACTACTCGCCGAAAAAGCGCTTCAACACCTCATCTGGGGTAGCATGTGCTATATAAAGACAAACCTTTTTCCTTCTTCTATACCTTCACAATCCTTCTCAATCCAAATAACTGACTAACATATCCACCACTCAAATTACTTTCATATTTCATTATACTAATTCACCACTAATCCTTTATGGGTTCCGGAGTAGCGTGCTACTCGCCGAAAAAGCGCTTCAACACCCCATCAGTGGTAGCATGTGCTATATAAATGCAAACCTTTTTCCCTCTTCTATCCCACCACTATCCTTCTCAATCCAAATAACTGACTAACATATCCACCACTCAAATTGCTTTCATATTTCACTATACTAATTCACCACTAATACTTTATGGGTTCCTGGAGTAGCGTGCTACATGCCGAAAAAGTGCTTTGACGCCTCGTCAGGGGTAGCGTTTTTTCGGGGAGGGGCACGCTACTTTGTTTCCAAGGTTAGTAGGCTAATACAATTTTTTTTGTGTGCATTAGTTGGGTTAGGTTTGCGCTCTTGATATCATGCGTGTTTAGTAGAGTTTGGAGTAGGGATAAAATTATAGGAATGGATTTAAAAAGGGGAGTTTGGAGTAGTAATAGAATTATAGGAATGGAACTGAAAAGGGGAGTTTGGTGTAGGGATAGAATGACAGGAATCGAATTGAAAAGGGAAAGTAGTAAGTTTTTGTAAGTAGTGGTTGTGTGTGCTTGTTAGTTGGGCATAATTCAGTGACAGCAACCCACAGTTCAGAGCGCATTTAGGACTTTTGTCTTCTGGGGTCTCCTCTGATTGCTTCAATATCTATATAGCACCACTAAATTAATGTTTATCAGAGTTATAAAGAGACTGACAGTTGGAACAATAAAATAGTGATATTTATTACAGATACATATTTACTAAAACATGATCCTCTAAAGCGTAGAAACAAGAGAGCAGGTTGCGCTTGTCTAAAATCTCGCACCTTAAAAAGAGGGATTAAATAGGCCTTTCTAGGAATCTAATACAATTTACAGAACAAAGTAAAATACATGGTATCTTGTGGAGACACCTGGTCACAGCTGTAAGGTGCTAGAGAGGATGTCTCTTGCCAGCACTGATGGTGCAAGGTAAATAAGAAAATTTTGAACCCCCTAATATTAATGCTAATAATTAATACTATTAATTGTTTGATGATTAATCAACACTTTACGTCTTTTATAGACATCTTTTATAAGCGGTAACCGCAATCTATGTACAAAAGATAACCTACTAACGCTTGTCAACGTGAAATAATAATAACATAATGGTTTGCGTACTAATTAAGATAATGTTGCATGATTTGTGCTATGTAGTAAACTGTATTGTGACAAAAGTATGCAGATGGTAAGTAAACATAGCTTTAGACGTCGCTTTTGCTAGGTAACACTTAATTGGGGTACGTACAATGACTGGTGGGAAATGAAAAGGCTTATTTTCTTTGTTTTAATTATGATTGTGTTTGTTTTCATAATAGTTCGTTCGGGCCTGCTAGGCCGCGCTGTAAAAATGGCTGCTGAGGCAGATGAGCTAAATGCGCAAGTGCAAAATGGCTTCCAAGTGGAAGAGAGCTGCAGAAATATGTCATGTGATCTGAAAGTAGAGCCCAGAATGAAAAGGATCAAGGTCACCATGACCTGCCACCAGATGGGTGCCAAAAAGGGACTCAGCGCGAATGCATGAGAACCAAAGATGCGGCCGTGAATTAACAATGAACTGTTTTAATAAAGATACAAAAGAAGTTACATATGAGGAACTGTCAATCGGATTGGTAATGTCCTAAAACCGTGTGAAAGGACAAAACTATAAACATTTTCGGAACTGGTTTGAACAAGGAGGGCAATGAGGAGATGCTTGCCACCCCTCCAATGGACCAATTAGCGTGAATCTCGCCCCCCAAAGATTGAAACATTTCTGTTTAGTAAGTTAGTATTAGGGTATAAGAGCACCTACTCTTAAGTAGGAGGAGCGCTATTCATACATAATTTTTGAGCACAGAACTTTGACGCTGGAGAATCGATGTTATTTTCTTTAGGCCATTTTCTTTTTAATTTAATTAATCTTTTTGCTTTTAAATCTGACTGGGAAGAAACAAGATCGATGCGGGAAACCTGTATAGGTGGTCCGTCGAGGAGGCCTGTTTAGCGGGACAGTCAGTCAGTTTGGGAGTTCTATGCTGTGATGAACTTTATTTTTCCATCTAAAAGGGTATGCATAAATTCTCTGAAGTATTATTTCTTACAATGATAATAAATGTATTAATTGAATTAATAAAATTGAGACTTTTCTATGCATTTTAAACAATTAGATAAACTTTATTATAATTAAAACTACGAGTCTGTGGTTCTTTAGCTCAATAATAAATGCAAAATGTTTAATATGTTAAAGTGATTGAGCTGGTCTTAATCACCATCAACTGATTCCTACTAGTTGGTCCATCGACCAATGAGCGGAATACCTTGATGTTTTAGAAATTGACAGGATAAAAACTAATTATGTATGATGTTTAAACAGTTATCTTGTCAACTTTAAAAGGTATCCCGTTCTCTTCCAGCAGTCATTTAACTTTTTTTCCTCCTAAGTAGAAGGGGATGAGATCCAGGGAATATTCGAGTGAGTGAATGTATATGCAGTGTTATGGGCCCCACCGTCATAATAGTATAGTTGTGGAAAGGGAGTGTTTCCAACCTGGATGCTATGTCCATAGGAGAAGAAATTATATTAGTTGCGCTGGATCAGCACCGAGGATATGCAAGTAACTGCGGCAACAGATTTAACCTAAATCTGGTTAGCAGGAATCGAGCATGGCTAGAGGGGACAACTGTGAGGTAGTGTTCTGTGGATGGGTTGGCTTTCAATAAAAGATAGCCTCACTCAGACACCCTCTGGAGAGCTACAGGTTCTCTCCCTAGTAGTCTGTGTCTTAAAAAATGTAGGGGCATATTATCAACGGCCAGCGATAATTATCGCTGGCCGTGCTTAGCGACAGATTCCCTATCGCAGGCTATCTCTGGAATTTATCGCCCTGGTAGCGCGTTATTAACAACGCGCTTCTCCAGGGCGATAAAAATTCCAGAGATAGCGAGGTTATCGCCGTTTGCAGGGAACATCGCTGGTTTTCCAGCGATGTTCCCTGCAAACGGCGATAACCTTGCTGATACGACCCTGTGGTCGTATCAGCAGAATCCACCCCTATGTTAGGGATGGCTAAGTCAGGATTTTAGCAGACGTTAGATTTTGGCGAAACGGCCGTTTTCGCCGAAATCTAACCTCTGCTAAAATCATGTGGGCTGCCTTGTAAATATCGCGATGTGAACATCAGCGATATTTGCAACGTAGTCCATCCGGGGTACGCCCACTTTGCATCTCATTAGAGATGCAAAGATGGGCGTTGGGGGAAAGGGCGATAATGCAAGGATTCACGCGATAGCGTGACCTTGCTGATTAGGCGATAAAATTATCGCCGCTTTTCGTCCGAAAACGGACGCAAAAGTGGCGATAATTGTTTATCGCCTCGTTGCTAATATGCCCCGTAATTTGTGATGCAAAATCAAGAGATAAACAGTCCTGCAATACCCCTCTATTTAAGTATGCTCCTTTAGTCCAGATATCAACCCAACTTAAAAGCGGGCGGAGAATTATGATATCAGTAAGATAGCATACCCCCTGCACTTCATGCACTCTTATAGGAGGGGGTACTCTGGAAAACACAAAGAAGGTGTCTCAAAAATGTATTTTCGGCCACCTGCATGGAGTCATGCTTTCTATAGCCCCAGATGGCACTCCTGTAGGTTGCTTTGGAGACGCCTTTAGCACGGTAAACATGTAGCAGGGTGCTAATCGGTTTCCTACCCAATCTGGAAAAAAAATTCCAGACTTGGTCCTAGCAAGATCAGACAGCTTCCCAGTTAGCAAAGAACTCCAGTGTAAATCAGCATTGAACAAAACACCCAGGTACTGGAAAGTTTTAACCCGCGTAAGAGTCCGCGCACCTATCTTGAAAGTTTGTGTCTTCATATTTCTTAGGCCGATTACCATCACATGAGAATTGCTGATGTTGGTCCTGAGATCTAGCTCTTCCATAAAACCCACAAAGGAATTTATAAGGGCTTGCAAAACCCTGGCCGTTTTAGCCATAAGTAAGGCATCTCCCGCATAGAGCAGGACAGGCAGGGGCCAACCTTTTTTTTTGCAGACAATCTATTCCCCCTCCACTAAAACTTGTTCAAGTTGCTTATTACTGTATGTGCTTTGCAGCCTGACTCCAATCCATGTCTAGGGCAGAGTGACAGCTCAGCTTGTGCATACTTTCCAGACAGCCATCACACAGGGAGGGTCGGGTGTAACAGGATTGCATCTGCATTCATCTGCATGTTTACTAGTCTTCCTGGGCTGGGAGAATGAGAGGCGTTGACACTTATATTTGTATATGTTGTGTCCTGCACTCACACAAAGGGCTCGTTCACCCCCTACTGATCCAGTGCAAGGGTGGAGGGAAACTCCTGGGACCGACCAGATCTTGCTGGAACCTTCTCTCACCATCTAGAAGTGAGGCACCAGAGTATAAATACAGGGGCTCTGACCCCACATTTTTTAGTACACTACTGGACCTGGAAGAAGCTCTGCTGGAGTAAAGGCTGCTGTGCTGAAAGGATTGCCCCATTGCTATGACTGACTGTTCCTAGGAACTGCTGCCCTGCTATGTTGTGCTGCCCTTTTTGCCTGCTGATCTTTGCCCTGCCAAGAAGGGCGACATATTGCAACCAGAGTGACTCAGACAATGCATGGGACTTGTTGTCAGATGCTGCTGGCTCTGCATACTACCAGAGGACTGCTGGATTGCCAGGAGGAACCGCCTTGGGACTTGACTCCTCTGGGGTGCTGGCCTGCTGTCTGTTGGGCTGTTGGGCTGCTGGCCTGCCAACCTGCACCTTGCGGGTGTGACCGAAGTGCTCTCCACGGAGTGCTGTTATACCCCTTGTCTTGCTAATCTAGAGCGCATGGTGAGCGCTTTATCTCCCTTTCACTTTGGCGCTGTGACCTGTGTTTTTAGCGTCTCCGGGTGACAAAGGGTGGCTTATGTGCTTCCATCTTTCCCAAACCGTTGCATATTCTGACCCTGACATTATTATGTAGGCTGCCGACATTGCCAGGATTTGCATAGTCTGCAAGGCAGTTATGATTCAGGTGTCTGTCTATATGTTATAGCCTAACTGCTCCATTTTATGCCCTGTTGTTTGATTTATGTTGTATTATGCCTTTCCATAACAGAATAACAAGTATCATTTCAGGTTGTGCATAGGATGTTCAGTGATCGTGTTTTTATAATGTATGCAACCTACCAGTATTTACTTGATTACACTACCTTATGATGTTACGACAACTGCCCGATTGGCAAAGTGATTTTATGATCTGTGTAACGTGTAATAGTGGCACAGTGATTCATGTGACTGTGGTAATGTGTTTTATAATACAAAGGATATTTTTATATATTACTGTGTGGTGTCTCTTTTGTGGTGTATTCATTGTGTCACTGGTATGAGTGTGTTGTGCAAACGCTTTACACATTGCCTCTGGGGATAAGCCTGACTGCTCTGTGCCAAGCTACTGGGGGTGAGCGCAGGTTATCTTTGGTGTGTAACTTACTTGCCCAGACTAGAGTGAGGGGTTCTGTCTGGTAGGTATATATCCTACCCAACCAGAAACCCCATTTCTAACAACGTTTATTTTAATTATTCACTTAGGTCACTTCAACAGTCTCTGGAGGCAGGGGTCTAGAGGGCAAAAAATGAACAAGTCCATCTGTAAAGAAAAAACAAAAATCCTGATAAGGTATCAAGAAGGGAGCAAACAAGACATCTTTAAAAGGGGTATGCGTCCAATGATTTCCTGAATTTGCTGAAGCTGCTTTTTATGCAGAAGTGAGAAGGAAGGAAGTGGCAGAAGGAGGCGCCTTGAGATCGAAACTATCTGCCCACCAAAGCTTTGCATCTTGTCAGGTTGGACTGCCGACCTAAGGCATCTTGTTGGTCTGTAAGACAGCAGTAGATTCATGTAGTGGTGTAACGAAACCCGTGTTCAGTGCCAGAGGGGGCCCCCTGGAGCTCGGCCTCCCGCACCTCAGGGGCTGCAGGGACTATTGTTAGGCCACTGGATTCATGAGGTAAGAAGTGGCTCAGCTACGGATACTCTTGTGCACTAAGCAAAGGGTTATGAAACCGATTTGATCCATTGAGCATGAACCGTCTGCCCAGCATGAGTGATGTGGTCAGTATCGTTCAGTTGAACGATCGGATGTGCCGCATAATTCGGTACTTAAAAGTTTAGCCAAGGTTTTGGCAGGGAAGCAATCATATATTCCAACACAAAATTCACACAAAGGAAATATTAAAATAGCCTGGCGCTGATTCTCAGTTCCCTGTTTCCCTCACAGGGAATAGTCCATTAATTTATGTGCTGAGAAAGACTCATATCACAGAACCAAAGTCCATATAAAGTCTTGTATTTCAAGCTTGTCTTCTTTTTCATACACTTGAAAATATTCTTCTTCAATTGGCATGAAATAAATTGCCAAAGCCTTCATACATTTGATCACAGTTCTTCATCCAATATTATTACATATACAGCCAACACATGTTTCGCGAAGGTTATGCTTCTTCAGGGCTTCAAAGAGTGAAAACGGCTCATATTTTTCTCATCGTCAGCTATCCAATATTCCTCTGTTTCATAGATACCTTAATAGATCTTCTCTAGATTTCCTCTAATGTCTCTAACTGGCAGTAGCCATCATCAATGAGATCTCGCAGTCGTACAAATATATTCCAACACAGTAGCCTAATGTGCCAAATGCCATGATTACTGCTGTCAGGTATTGACATTCCAAGAAATGCGCAGTATGCCTTTCACAGACAGCTCGTCTTCATACACACTACTCTTTCGACAACTGTGTGCATTGTAGAGCATCACAAAAACAGCCAGCAGAATCTGGCTGCCAGCCACTTACCATGACAAGAGTAAATGCGCCCTCACATGCCAGTCTGTACTCGTAGTAAATAACAGTGTGCATGGACTACGCCCTTCATCAGTGCCCCTTATATATGTAGCAGAGAACCATGGAACACTGTTGGCAAAATCTGGCTGTGGGTTGGGTTCTGGGACTCTCTACAACATGAACAGTACACACTTTTAATACACACTACACTCTAAATATAGTGAAACACAGGCCTATAATGCTTAACAGAGAAGGATGGATTATGAAAAGTCCTAGTGGGATCTTAATGAGTTTTTCTTTCAAATCATTCCTTATTAAGTCTCTCTACATGGTCCTTCTAGATTACAGATTTACCTTCTCATAGGAGACACATTCTTTATAAGATGGCATTATCTACAAGTCCGGTGTGAAACTTTAGTTGCAGCATCTATTGAGTTCTTCAGCTTGGCCATTGTTTGAGACTTCATGATTATTCCCAGGCATGCCAGCCTTTGAAAGTTGTTGCTGTGTTTCCCATGTGCTTACCTGGTCCATCACATGATTCTGTGATTTGTGGGATCTGAATTGGGTCCTTCTTTAAATAAATGACCTCTTGATTTTCTTCCTACATTCATAGACTGTTCCTAAAAAGCTGCAGTAAACCCTATTTCCCCCTCTATGGAATCCTTCCAGTTACAGGGTCTCATAGTGTGGCTGCATGCTCTGTTTGTGTATCCTTCCTGTTTCAAAGGTAGCCTCAACAGTTCATGAAACCCCCTACATGTTTATATATATTTGTCACCTTGATACTACTGTGATATTCCCAGCACTTTCCTATATTCCACGTATATCCCTGTTGGCGCAGAAGTGCTCCCTAGAGTCATCTCATGAGCATTCTGAATCCTCCTCTTATGTGAGTTCAAACTCCTTCTCAGCTGAATTGTCTGAGTTCTACCTCCTAGTGGATGAATCCAGGGACCTCTTTTGAGTTTAAATTGTGCGTGCTTCATGAGGGAAAGAGGGAGGCTTGTACATTTATATTAGGAATCTCAATATTTCATCTAGTCTTTTAAGGAATTTGCTTTGTATTTTCAGAGAGTGTATTCTGTAAGGCATGCAAGGATTGTGGCAGCGCTATCAAATCTTGATTAGGTCTGAGCGACCAAAAAGGAACAAGGGGAAGCCTCTTCCAATGTGTCTCTTCAGTCCTGAGTTCATTCAATAAGCAGTCAGATTATCTGTCTAATTTCTTTCTGGATTGATCACCATCCAAATTCAGACATATTCAAATTGGATTTTTCACCTTAATGGGTGGGGACGGTTTAGAGGGGGGGGTTATATCAAAGATGTCTCCCAGTTTATTCAAAAGCCAGAATAATTTCCATAAATATGCAACATTGATTTCAATCTAATCAAAGATCACATTGGATCACCAACATACAGGAAAATGTCATCTTGGAAAAATGAGATACACTCATAACCAGCATCGCACTTCATTCATTTCCTTATCAAAGTGTCCCTTCCTTTCCTCGCTGCTAAGGCTCAATCACCAAGGTGAATAGGAGAGGGAACAGAGGGCAACCGTGCCTTGCACTGGCCCCTATAAAAAGGACCTTGATTGAGTGCCATTCACCCTGATCTTCACCAACGAAGTATTATATTACAGTTCCAACCAGA
Organism: Calotriton arnoldi; assembly: GCA_963921515.1. NCBI lineage: Eukaryota > Metazoa > Chordata > Amphibia > Caudata > Salamandridae > Calotriton > Calotriton arnoldi. The sequence continues at coordinate 46,806 of CAWUFW010001544.1, read as the reverse complement.
AAGAGAAGAAAGATCTGAAACTCATCTTTCCCAAAACTGCAAATAGAAAAAGCCACACAACAAAAGCCTTGCGTCCAGTGATACCAAGGCTATAGGTTCCACTACTCTTCCCTCACATGCCAAACTATTGTATAGTCCACCAAAGCTGAGCTTCGTCGACCTCTGTGCCATATATCCAGATTGATCTGAGTGAAATAATTCTGAGATAATCAGGGCCAGTTTGCTCACCATCATTTTGGCTGTCATTTTCATCTCATAGTTTGGTTATGGTACGGGCTGATAAGAAGAGCAATGATCTCTTGGTACAGCCACTGTTCAAATGTTTTTGACCCAGTGTGCCTTTCCCTTTGCCTCCTGAAGCATGTTTATCATTGATAAGGTGACCACTGTTACCAATTGTTTGTGAAATTTCAGAAGGTAGAGCATTGGGTCCCAGTGGTTCCACCGACTGCAGTTGTGTCAATATAGTCCGTGTCTCCCCTGTTGTAATTCACTCTTCTAGGGATGATTTCTAGTCATCAGTCCATGATTTGAGAGTTCAAAATGAAATCTTCCACCGCTTCCTTATTGCACAACAGTTTAGAATCATGGAACGAATGAAAGTAGGTAGTCACCATTTCCATGAAAGTAGGTAGTAAGCATTTCCGCCAATATATTTTTATGTTTTTATATTTCATGTTTGTAAATGTTTTCTGTCCCTGTCTTGAGCATGTTTCATATTTAGCATGGGCACTTACTATCAGGTCAAACCTAACTGTAAGCTCTTGAGCTGAAACAGAGCTATCACATTTTTCACTGTAATCACACGAGCTGTTACTGCTGTTAGTGCTATAATGAGATCAAATTGTGTATGGGCTCACATCAGCATTACTGTTTGGGTCTTAATGACCCTAAAGTCTCCAAACCATTTATTCAATTCATTCAGGGGGCAGTGGCAATGAATAGCCACGCAATGGGTTAGCAGGGGCTAGGCAACACCCTGAAAACAGCCACTGGCAACATCCTGAAAATAGCCACTCTAGATAACGCAGGAGCAAGACACAAGGGTTAAATATGTGGAGTGAGCGATATGGGGGCCTGACTGGAATCCAGATAAACTGGGCCAAATCCACAATAGTTCCACTAATGGACGGCACCTCCCCCTTTGAATCTGAATACCCAATTAAATGGGCAAACGGACCAACAAGATACTTGGGGATCTGGATTAGCAGGGATGTGCAGGAGATATGGACGGCAAACTACGGCAGGGTCATGGACTGGATAGACGACAGAATACATAGATGGAAACACTTACCACTATCACTGGCTGGCCGCATCGCCATCACTAAAATGATAATCCTTCCCAAACTACTATATGTGTTTGTAAATATACCAATGCCTCTAACGGCGCATTTTTTTAAACGCCTTCGGTCCAGCATAATTGAATTGGTATGGGCCGGGAAACAGCCCAGGATATCTTGGAATGTTCTCACACTGTCGTTCACGCAGGGCGGATTCGGAGCTCCGGACTTCGAACTGTATGCATACTGCGCCCAGGCCCAATTCCTGCACTTCTGGCAACCATTTCAACCACATGTTGCCATTGAACAGGACAACGTTGCCCCTCTGCCCCTGCACACGGCCCTATATCAACCCTTCAAACGTCCTAACTGCGAAATAGATACAACAGAGGCCTTGAGATGGGCCTGGAGGGGACTTGCTAAGAGAGCACGCCAAGAGGTGCTGTTCGCGCCATCCATGCCCATAGCGGAAAACCCATTAATCCCGCCATTGCTGGATAACACCGCGAAACTTAGAGCAAAATCACATAAAATCACGTCCGGAGGAGATCTTTTCCCTGAAGGCACATTTCTCACAATACAGCAAATGTGCAGTTCATCACAATGCTCGGCACTAGATATGCTCCTATACTACCAGATTAGAGTGGCATGCAAGGCCAGATACACTACGTTTCCAGGGGCCCCCCCGACATTGCCGGCATTGGAACACATCATCACGGTCCCTTCTGCCCGCAAATTGAATACACGTTTATACACTACTACACAAAGAGAGTCCCCGATTACCATTCCACAGTCCCGTACAGCTTGGGAGGCAGACACGGGTACAGACATCACTGACAAGCAGTGGTCTTTTTGCTGTAATCAACTGGAGCAGCTATCTCCAAACTACCGCCTAAGGCTTATCCACTTCAAGTACCTGCATCGCATATATCGCACACCAACGCAACTGCACCGTATGGGACTACACCCCGACACACGATGCTGGAGATGTGGATTCCCCCAGGCTACTTTCATACACCTCGCTTGGGAGTGCCGGCCAATTGCTACATTCTGGCTCGCAGCACTATCTCACATAGAGAAAATGATCGACCAAACATTACCAAAGACCCCATTGGTGGCCTTATTGGGCTATGTACATAGTACCCCGAAGGCAGTGAGAAAGCTAACGGCGCTATTGCTACTCCTGGCCAAAGACAGGTGGCAATACATTGGAAAAAGCACACACCTCCGACAGTCAGGGCATGGGTGCGAGATATCACATACTGTAAAGACCAACTGTCACACTATTGGGAGCTAATGCCGAACCGATCCCGCCCCAAGGACATATGGGATCCCTTTATTAATTGGATTAGAATGGTAGGAGAAGAAGAGTGTTAAACCTGGGGTCAAGGTTGAGTCTCATTCATTGTGTTAAAACAGCGAACTATATGTATACAATAGGCGGAAATGGACCATGGGGTTGAAACAGCAATACCTAAGAGCCGCACCGCACACGTGGCCACGTTAGACTGTTCATGATGCCATACAGTGTACTATGACTGTGACAATGTAAAACGTAACTCATAATTTACTAATGATGTAAAAACAAAAAAGGCGTTTTTTTCATTTAATTACATCCCTTTGCTTTATTTCCCTTCCCTCTTTACTTTAATGTTGTTCTCTTGTTATTGCAAAACTTAATAAAAATAAATAAGTTAAAAAAAAGGATGCAGGGCATCACATCTTCCACTGGGCCAGTGAAATTTGTATCCCATTATGAAGCATGGTGGTAGGCTGCTGTCCCCACCCGTACATGTAGGCGTTGCTTCTCTCGCATATAAACACTATGCAGGTCTGGGTCAGTCAGCCTGGCCCTCTGCTCACACTAATACTGCACCCTTGCCCCTGCCAATGTTTTATGTGACCTCCGTCCACTGTCCGTGAACCCAGCATCCTTGGTGCTGTGCTGCTGTTTTATACTCCATATCCATGTCATATGACGTCCTTTCCCTCTTCTGCGCTTCTCCTGACCTATCCAAATTCTACTCCTCTCTATCTGCTCTCTGTATCATCCCTTTTTAATGCATCTCTCAATCACCCCCTTCTCTGTCTTTGATTCCCTTCCCTCCCTCTTCTGTTTTACTTTTTCCTTCTGTTCCAACTACACCATCCGCTTATCTCTTGACACTCTTCCTTGGTGTCCTTTGACCTCCAATCTGTACAGTATGCTCTGTCTCATCCTCTCTTTCTCTCCCCCCTGCACCTTCCTTGGCACAGCCTCTAATTACCTTCCTTGCTCCCCCGCCTACCCCATGTCACCTCCCTGCTTCGTTTTTCTTTGCTTACCCTATGTTGAGATGTCACCTCCCGCTTCCTTCTTTCTGCACCCTTACCCATTCTATCCATGGATGCGTATTCTCCCCACAGTCCCATTTGCCAGGCAGATCTATTTGTATGTGGGACGCCTCGAGCCAGACTGACACCTCCAGCTAGGCCTGGCTTTTTGTTCAACATTATTTAACATTCTGAGGCTGAATGGGGGGAGATAAGATGTGGTAGCTAGCTGTGGTCCTTGGGACCTCAAAACCTAGGTTCAAATCCCAGTCACGGCTGAAAATGATGAGATTATTGGAAAATCACTCTATTTCGTTTCTCTAAGTGTAAGTATGTGAAACGTAATTGTGTAATCCAAAGATGTAAGTCCCGGCTTATTGTACACGATCTTGTATCCTCTCCAATCTCCGCTCATAGTGCACATCACTCCGTTGCTCCAAGCTAGGTTTACGCTATGTAAATGTCAATATGCAATGATAAGTGCTTTTAGATAAAAACTCTTATTGGCCAACAGCGATCAGGTTCTAGCCAATGGTGATGAAGCCTGGCTCTTGGTGCCATGCTGAGGTCCATCTCTGAGATCACTGTGCCAGGCCCTGATGGCCGGTCTATGGAGGACCACCTGATCTCTGTTTACTGCTTCCTTTTAAGGTTCAGAAGATAATAAAGGAGCCCGCTCCCGACAGTGGTCTTCTCGCCTTCTTTGTGGGCCAGAACCCCTTCTGCACTTAAGCAAATCGCCAGGGACAAGATGGATGAATAATTCAGCAAATGGCCGTCTGATCGGGGAAATCTATGATGCGGACCGATTGTTTAATGAAAATTCTGATGCAACAATGGATGTATGGCTAATTTAATTTCATCAATATTTTAAGGAGAACTCTTGAGCTCTTTTCACAAAAACTAGCACAGGGGTTTCCTGTGCAACTACAAATTCTTAAAGAGTGCACACCAAAAACAGAGGTTCAAAAATATAATGTTTCACTATGATGCAGACGTACACATATAGTTAAATTTTAATAAAATATATTCAGAATGTAAAAAATAAATAAATAAATACGTGGAGTGAGATGCAATCACAAGGGCGGCTTTGCTCAAGTTTGTCTCCATACTTCACTGATCAGAAAACAAGTCCATCTTATGGCAGCAAACAAGATGATCTACCGTCAAGTTAATGTTGCCACATTTTAAGTGAGGGATTTCTGAGAAATGGGAAATAGTGGAAAGCTTTGGTCAAGGAATCTTGCTGCTCTGCCCTGCATCAATAGAAAAATGCAGGAATGCGCCGTATCTATAAGATACAGTGCATTCCTGCCCTTTCCCCTAGTGCTGGCGCACAATGGGCTGCCATGCGCCAACGCAGGCACCCTTGCACTATGGTGCAAGGGTGCCTGCGTTGCGGGGCTGCTTGATGAAGGGACACCTTCCTGCACAAAATCAATTACAAGAGGCGATTTTCTCTTTCTATGTGTGCTGCAGAATGCAGCACACATAGAAAAGGAAAAAACGAGGAGAAATGAAAACATTTCTTCTCGTTACTCCTCCCTAACACCATCCCTGGGTGGCGTTAGATTCTGACAGATTTCCAGATTTACGATTTCTTGTAAATCTGGGAATGCTTCTGATTCCACGGGTGTTGCATGGGAACACCCACTGCAACACCCATGGAACGCCCCTTTCACGCAGTGTTCCATGTGAAAGGGACACATATTTACAAGGCCATGAAAAGCCACGTTTAGTGGCTTTAAGTGACCTTGTAAATATGCCATGGCACATTGCGCCACCGGAACGTCAGCAACAGGAAGCTGGAGACAGGGAACACTGGAAAGCAAGAGACTCTCTGGAGCCGTCGGGAACCGTGGAAGAAGGAGAGATGCCCAACCAGCAACAGTTGGGGGAGCAGAGATGCCCAGCCGGGAAGATTGTCGCTGAAGACAGGAGGTGCTCAGGTAAGGTAGCGTTGACGAGGGAAAGCGTGTGCAGAGAGTTTGAGTGCCTTATATAGTCTAGTGCTCGCGCTGCGCACGTGGAGGTGTGCTGACAACGTGTCACCATCAATTAGGCCATGTGTGCGTGTCTATGGTTGTGTGGACATGTGCCATGGTTGCGAATGCAACGTGCTTAATGTCTTTCGCGCAACTATTGTTCCTCATGTATACAATCATTGTTGGACATATCCAGAGTGCACAAACATGTAATTGATGGAGCAACCACTGCCACCAGGGATTACTCAGATAGTAGCACACGTGATACATTAGGACAGGTAAACTACTATCATGTGGGGCAGTTTCCTAATACTAGCACTATTTACGCTCCAGGTTGGACAAGCGTGAGTGCGCACAATGTGCAAGGACAGGGGGAAGCAGCGTCATGACAACCACCACCACAGCAGTGCCGTAGAAGGGAGCTGATCTACAGCCAGAAGGTCACCCTCATTGACCTCTGGCTTAAAAACGGGTCCATTGTCTGCCTCCTGAACCAGATAGCACCTAGCCTGCAGCCCACATACCAGCACTGCACCAACATCACGCCACAGACCAAGCTACTCACTGTCCTCCACATGCTGGTGTCAGGAACTTTTCAACCTACCACCGCCAGAGTGGAAGGAGTATCACAGGCATCATTTTCCAGGTTCCTCCCCACTGTCCTGGATGCCAACATAAACCTGGCAGCTAACAACGACGTTTCCAAGGGCCATGAGTGTCGTAGAGGAAATCTGCACTGCTATTGCCAGTGCAGAAACTCAATGAATGGACACCAAATACTGTCATAGCTATGGCCTACACTGGCCCCAGGGTGTCTTGCATTGCAGTGTACGCAGAATACTTGTTCAATGGTTCTGTACAATCTCACAACACATCCACTAACTTCTGTATAGTGTCCCTACAGTGGACACTGTACACCACCATGTGTCGTAAAACATCTCACAGGGTCACATACATCCACTTTCATGTCCGTGGCTCACACATTGAAACAGCAAATTCCCAATCAGAAATGTTAGGAGTACTCTATGAAGAAAGGTCTGAGGCTGGTGTTCTGCAAAAATTGGTAGCACAGCGCTTTGTCTTGTCTCAACACACAGGGATGAGGCATATGTACCATATTTATAGTGCATCCCTGTACGTGCCCTTGCACTGGTGCCAACAAATCTGGGCAGTGCCAGTGCCGGCACACATGTGCCTTGTAGCAAGAGAGACTGCGCTGCATGGTCATTTATTCTGTGCATGAAGGGACACCTAACAGCACAAAAATAATCTAGAAAGGGGATTTGCCTCATCCATGTGTACTGCAGAATGCAGCATACATGGAATGAGCTGAAACTGACGAGAACTAAATACGTCTCCTAGTTTTGCCTGCCTAACGTCGCATTTTCAGAGCTGTCAAATTTGACACAGCCCCAGATATGCGAATCTGGAGCAGCATCAAAAGCCATGGATGTTGTGGTGGAACGTCCAACCCAGCACCAATTGCCCACCCCTTTGCTGTAGCAAACTGCTGTGGTAAGTGAAATATGAACACGGTGGTGTAAGTCAAGATTAATTGGCTGTGTGCAACCTTATAAATATGGGGATGTTTTTAACACTACAAGAACATTAACAAAAGTGATGTCCCAATGGTGTTTGTGCCTTGTATGCATGCCCCTAAATCCTTGACACAAGTAGTACATGCTTGGTGACACATGTGTGTGCCTCAACCCCATGACAGTGGTAGGCACCTTATAGGAATAGGGTAAGTACTTGCCACATATGTAGTCACACATACAACATATGGAAAACAGTGTAACTTGTACCATTGCATGCATTGCCAATCAAGCATTGTGAAGTATGGCGCAGCTTGCATCTGTGAAGGTTTGCATGTTCGGAGCCCAGACAGATTTTGAACCAAAGACATCTGACTAATTAAAGCCACATATACAACATATGTCACATGCCATAGCCATAGACTTTTGCCAGGCATGCAACAGCTAAAAAAATGGTACAAATACAGGTCAAATACCACTTCGCGTTATTTTATTAACCGCATTACACGTTAGCGTTTTCCTAGCCGAAATAAAAAAAACTCGCAAAGTACATGAGTTGTAAATGGAAATTCAACTCTTAACTGCTTGCGGCACAAAAATTCAAACAAACTACACTGGACTGCCACCTCTGGTCTGCAATGCTGCCTGTCGATTGCTCGCCAGGTTCTGCTTAGTTTTGCACTTGGGATCTTGCCAGCGCTTCTTGCAGTCCGTCATTGTCCTCTTGACTTCTGCAATGGAGTTCACCTTCTTGACAATGGCCTGCCATATAGCGTTTTTGGTCCTCAATGACACCTTGGAGGTGACGAAGGGCTGGTGTAGATGCCCCGTCACCTGCGCTATTAGGATCTCATTCTCCTCCTGACTGTATCTGCGTTTTCTCTTCCTCTTGCCCTCGGACTTTGGCTGGCCATCCTGGCTGTTGAGAGGGTGGGGGGGGTTGTTGTCCTGTGCTGAACTTGGTCCTGCCTGCTCCATTCTGCATTCAGGTAATTTTTTATTTTTTTTTCCTTTGAGGTGTATTTGTATGTTCTTTTTGCTGCAAGACGCTGAAAAGTGACGTTGGGCTGACTAGCGTGAAATGTTTACCTCTTTTTGGACGGCCGACACTTTTTTCACGCTAACGTGAATTTTTTTATCGCCTTGAAGCTAGAGTTAGCGTCAATTTTCGCAGCCGCTAGCTGATCCTAACGCCATGTAGCGTCGTCTTGTAAATACGTTACAAACATAGGGGCTCATTACGATCCGCCCGCCATCGCAATGAGATTTACCCACCTCCAGATTACAATGGCGGTGGGTAACGCGGCGGACAGAAACTCCGTCCGCCGCTTTTCCGCCGGTCAGCAATTGTCACGATCCATATTATGATGGTTGCGGTGGGTATGCCCAAACCTGTGTCCCCTATCTTCTTGCGCCCCTCCCCTTACAATTATACAAACTCCTTTCTAAGTTGTGCATGCTCAACAACCGAGAAAACCACTGTTGGACCGTGGGTGGTTCACAGTCCTTCCAGGCTGCGGCAATCAGAAGGCGTGCAACCGCCGAGGATACATACAAAAAATAGAGCTGCCCCACACCCCCTGGCAAAGCTGCATCGAGTCCAAATACTGATATGAGGTTCTGTTCTAAAAATCTTATTCCACAGATCTTCAATGCCCTCTTTGAGCACCTGTAGCTTGGCACACTTATAAAACATATGGACCAGGTCGGCGGGTGCCTCCCCACATCTGGGACATTTATCATCCACCTTTTTGCCCCAGCTAAAAAGTGTGGCCGCTGTATTATACAAATTAAAAATAGTTTTGAAATGTTGAGTTTTCAGGCTTGCAGTTGGGAGCATTTTCCTCCACACCTCAATTGAAGCCTGAATATCTACATCACTTATCCCCAACTGTCCGTCCGTTTAGCTTCCTGGGAGTCAAGGTCGTCCACCGCCATATCATTTAGTGCTGCATAAATCTGCCCAATCCTACTATCCTGATACATAATTAATTCCAGGAGGGAGACTCGTTTAATTGACAGTTGATCATTCCTCAATTTAATTAAATATCTCTGATCTGTAGATATTTAAAAAAAAGACGTGCTAGTTAATCCTAAAATCATGCTGCAAATCAGAAAATTGCAAAAACAACAATTGATGGACAGAATGCAGAACAATGTCATACATTCACCCCAGTACAGAGATCTGGGCCTAAATCCATAGTTTTTTGCTCACCATGCCATTCCAGTTTGAACCCAGCCATATGCAAATCAGTCTTGACCCTGTGCCCCATGGGAACAGTCCAGCCCGAACTGCCAGGCCAGGTCCTCCCTGGACTGGAAACAAGCATCCTAGGACCGGTTTCGGGGTTTCACCCTCTTCAGCCAGGATAGCTTGATTCCAGTGGCATGGAGAGCACGGGACCCACGTCTGGGCATACCCGTCCCACTCAGGGTGACAAATGCAAAAACAACAATTGATGGACAGAATGCAGAACAATGTCATACATTCACCCCAGTACATAGATCTGGGCCTAAATCCATCGTTTTTTTGCTCACCATACCATTCCAGTTTGAACCCAGCCATATGCAATTCAGTCTTGACCCTGTGCCCCATGGGAACAGTCCAGCCCGAACTGCCAGGCCAGGTCCTCCCTGGACTGGAAACAAGCATCCTAGGACCGGTTTCGGGGTTTCACCCCTCTTCAGCCAGGATAGCTTGATTCCAGTGGCATGGAGAGCCCGGGACCCACGTCTGGGCATACCCGTCCCACTCAGGGTGACAAATGTAAAAACAACAATTGATGGACAGAATGCAGAACAATGTCATACATTCACCCCAGTACAGAGATCTGGGCCTAAATCCATAGTTTTTTTGCTCACCATGCCATTCCAGTTTGAACCCAGCCATATGCAAAATCAGAAAATGAGCATAAATGTTCCTGACTATATAGGTCCCCCTGATGAGTAATCCCTGCTTTTCCCCACACCTTACAGGTCCCATCATGGAACAATGTCGGAAAGATGGGGGAATGCCATAGCATAGATGGGGGCATGCCAAAGTATAACAGTTATATTTTCTGATTCCTGTTATTTTTTTTAACCAACTTCAGATCTTCCAGGCTGCTCCCATGATTTTAAATGTAGCTTTTTTGTAGTAACTGGATTCAGTGAATCTTAAGAAGCAGCCACTAGCTTTAGTGCCCAACACTAATTCATAGAAACCTGGGTGGTCCCAATTCAACAGTCCAAAAGACTGACTACATCCCCTACCTGAGAATAAAACCCCCATATGTTGCAGCAATGCTGCCCAGTAATATAGCTTAAAGTTAGGAACTGCCCATCCCCCATGGGCTTTCGGAAGAACCATATACTTTAAGGCCTGCCATGCCCTTGCATATTGCCAGATGAAATTAGTACTCATGGCATCCAATTTTTTGAGCCATTGCATTTCCAGCTCCAAGGGTATGTCTCTAAATAGATATAACACCTTAGGTAAAAAGGTCATTTTCAGAACATTGCAGCGGCCAGTCAAAATAAGGTGTAATCCACTGATCCGCCTCAAAACCTGGTGAGCTTTCCCTAAGATTGGATCCAGATTCAGTTTATAGATGGAACCAACATCCACAGAGATTTTTATCCCTAGATAGGTGACGTTATCCACTCTTTGATAATCCATCAGGTGGATGTTTTTAATACAAATTACCTGTGTTTTCTCTTTATTTAAGTGAAACCCTGTAAATAGACCAAACTCTTCCGCCATTCTTTCTATTTCCACCAGGACGGTCTGGGGGTCAGGTGTTAGCACTGCTACGTCATCCGCATATGCCATGACCTTGGTGTTGAAACTATTCACACTCATTGGTTTGATCAGCTGATTATTTACCAATTGATTTATTAGAGGGTCAATATGTAGAGCAAAAGGAATAGGGGAGCAGGGCCATCCCTGCTGCGTATTGCGCGAAATCCAAATCCTATATGATTCCAGGCCCATAATTTTGCCTTGAGCAAAGAGGTGGTGGTGTAGCACTTGCCCAAAACCCTTATGACTAATTACACCCCAGAGGTACCCCAAGACACTCTATCAAATACCTTCTCAGCATCAGGAAGGATCATAGCCATAGGGTTGCACGTAGTCTCGGCTATATCGAATAGGGTAATGGCTCGCCTGACATGATCCGCAGGTTTGATTAAAGATTCAATGTTTGAATGATTAATTGAGAAAGTGAATGAGCTTATTGCATTGTGTTTGAGCAGTAAAAGCTGATATCTCTGAGATTCTTCGGCATAGGATAGTATCATCATATAAGTTTTTGAATAACAGTTTAGTGTCATGAGGAAAGTGGCAGGTTCTTTATCCCCAAAGCTTGTCTGTTTCAGCTTCCACATGGCCCCACTTTCTGATTTCACACTGAATCCCAGAGATCCTTGCAGACAAACTACCATTGACCGTTTAACTCCACTATCGGTATCTGTACACACATTAACATATGGAATCCCCAGATCCAGTCAAGATCACCATGGATTCCAAATCAAAATATCAAATCATCCTGATCAAGGGCCTTATTTAGAGTTTAGTGGATGGGATACCTTGCCATAGCGAGGTGGAAATCCTGTCTGCTATATTACAAATGTCAATGGCAACAACTGACCTGTAAGATAGTGGATGGGACAAATTGTAAAAAAGGTCTTACGTGCCCACCACCAGAGCCACTAAAGTTCCAAGACCCTTGTCTTGCGCTCCCCTATTGCCCAACGCTACCATGGGAGCCATTGTGGAGAGGTGGAGAGAAAAAAAACCTTCCAATCAGCCAGCGTCAATGCCCCCTCTTTGCACAGAGAAGCAAACTTGAAAACAGGTTCCTATTCACGAATACACTCTAAATTTCTAATTGTTAAGGTTCATGTCTTGATATTGTGGAGATTTTCAACTCCTCATTCACAAAAGTCTTAGGCATACAAATGCATTACTTGTAACTTCAAAATGTATATGCTTAACATATGAATTTTGTATGCAATTCAGACATGCATTTTTGACAAAAGTCCCTTTGATCAGCTTTTTCAAAAGTCAGCATTGCTAACAATCCACATGAAAATGGTAAAGTTAATTTTGATATTCCACCGCTAACGTTTTTTTACTTTTATCTTCTTATGTGTAGCTCTTTCTTCTATTCAATCTAGAGGTGCACCAGTCTATAACACTGCACTTTGTTTGTTTCCAAAATAACAGTAGGAGATGACACTAGATGTTCACTTTTTCTTTTTTTCCTGCTTCATGCAACATGTTAGTGTCAATGGAGTTGATAGTTATCCCACTCTCAAATTTTGAAAAATACATCGACTCACAATTGGTAAGCAAATCTCCCAAAGAGGAGTGGTTAAAGGAATCCATGCAGTATTGCATGATATTCCATTACACAAGCCAATGTTAATAGGTTACAGCTTCTACAACATCTGCCTTAGGTACACAAATGGTCATCTGGATAAACCCGTTCTGGATTAAGGTTCTTGACTGGAGATTTGCATATGGAATAAGAGTGAAATATGTGGAATCCACAACACTCTGTTTTTCCCAATCCTACACAGAATGCTCAGAATTCCAACTTGCGAACCCTGTTCTTGTCAGGCCATTGTGCCCGGAAGGACAAGTCCTTACCTTATTGGCTGAATCACTGCCAGTGGGGCTGTACAAAAATACAAGAATGCCTTGCAGTGATTGGTGGTGGAAGCTCCATACCCGGGGGATTAGAATCTGCTCTGCTGGCTGTGTGTGACCTACCTACAAGGGAGTATCCATAAACATAAAATACCCCTACTTTGAACCATGTCTCAAATATCTCTGAGCAAGTGGATGAAGCAAGCAAAACTGGCAGTTGTTCTGAAGATTGCTCCTTCTGAGAAAATTCTAAAATTCCTAAATGTCCTTCTTTCTTGCCATCCTTTTTATCTGTCTTTTGTCCTCTCCACATTCTTCTTTCTGTCTTTTCTCATCTTGCTTTCATTTCTTCTTTCTTGGTATCCATTCTTATCTCCATACTCCTTTCTTTTCATACCATCCTTTTTCATCCACCATTCATCCTTCCTCTTACTAGCCTTTCATCCATCCATCGATCCATCATCCTTCTTTCTTTTCATCGGTTACTCTATGTTTTCTCTTGATCCATTCATCTCTCTATTCATCCTTCTCTCCATTCATCTCTTCCTCAGTCCATTATCCATCCTTCTCTCTATCCATCCTTCGTCCCCCTCTCCAACCATCTCTCTCTGCATGCATGCATTTCTTCTTCCATCCATTCTCTCTCCTTCTTTCCACTGCAAAAGATCCTATTTATGAACCTCTTGGAGCCCACAGAGATTATGAATCGCGTACAATGGCAAAAGTACCGGCCTACCGCCATATGGCCTAAGGAAGTTTAATTCCCTCCAACTACATCAAGAGAAGATAGAAGCCTACGTGTAACCAGAGATTCAGATCTATCCATGATACTGCCTGCTAACAATTTCACAAAGCGTGCCTTCCACACAATGAGAACTCTACATTGCACCTTCCCATACCTTGCATACCAACATAAACTGCAAGCCATCCTCACACTTGTAACCTCCAAGTTTGACTATGCCAACAGCCTATACCTTGGCACACCCGCATTCATCATATGCAAAAACCGACTCATTCAAAATGCTATTGCAAGGCTTTTTCTCTGCCTACACCCAAGAGAATGCATGACTCCAGTCCTGCAATCACTCCACTGGCTAACTATAGCTAGAACGGCAATGTTCAAGCCACTCTGCATTATCCACAGAGCCTCCCAAGGAAAAGGACCGCTATACCTACAAGATAACTTCAAGCAATACAAACCAAACAGAACAAGGTGCACCACCTCTCGTCATACCATCCTACCATAAGAAATCCCTAGGAGGGCCTGCTTTCTCTGTACAAGCAACCAAGCTCTGGAACTTACTACCAGTCAACATTAGAAGCGCCCAGGAGCATATGCACTTCTGAAGATAGTTGAAAACATGGCTATTTCCTAGATAACTGCACCACCCATAGCCTGGCAACAGAGCCCAGAAAACTGTTACACTCTCAAGCCAACATCCTTTCAACCACACACCCTACATGGTAGCATGCTACTCATCTAGGTAAGCTCTTTAGCACCGCACCTAGGTGTAGTAAGTGCTAATTGAATGCTGAAATAAAGTGCAATACATTTCTTTCTTTGCTTTAGGGCCTACACTAGTTATTTGAAGAGTGCTTATTTCTCATTCTTCTTTTGTGTTTGCTGCGGAGTGTGGCTAGCTTGCATTTCTTTCTGTTAATTTGATACATTTCCTTACACTATGCTACGCATACGACTGGAGGTTTATCCATTAACCCCATATTTACGTTTCTCTACCCGGGGCTTCCATTTCCAAAGTCCACTGAAATGGTTGGAAGAGTCAAAAAAGTGTCTTTTGAGGAAGGGGCCATTTTTGCATGCTTTTCGTGTGAACGTGGCTGTCACGTGCTCCTTCACTTAAACCAAACAAATACCTTTCAGTTCCTCCAAGGAAGTCAAAAACATTTCAGACAAAGCTACTATGTGAAAAGGAAACCATGTTTTCCCCGCTGTAAGATTATGCTCTGTATACCATGTCAGGTGGTTACATGCCTTCCTGTGCTCATTATGTTTTTTCTCTGAAACAAAATGAAACCGTAAAGATTAAGCAGCTATTTAGGGTACTTTTCGGCTTTTCTCTATAATGCAGACAAAGCTCTCTCTAAGTCTCTGTTCATTATGTCTATTATTCTCATTACCGTCAAAATGTACTTCAGGCCATTATTTCCAGCTGCGATTATTATGTAGACATATATGTATTACATAGCCAGAGGAACAATGAACAAGCGGGCTCTGAGAAGTCTTGCTTTATTGGATAGCTGGGCCTTCTTTCTCTCCCGTCTCTCTTTGCAGTCAGTATGATGGACTTTACAAGCCAGGATAAGGAAATCTTTCTGTTCTACGGGGAGGATGCCTGCATGCGGCCCAGCTCCCTTCCTGTGTCACGCTGTTGGCAGGTGTCTCGGAGTCTGTGTTCTTGAACAAGATACTTCCTGAAGGGAATGTCCGCCCCTCCAGGTAAATGGCAACCACAGCCGCGTGCCCATGCCAGGAATCCCGGAGTGCAGCCGCGTGCTGCGGAAGTCTCGCGACGCAGCCAGCGCTCGAGACCGGCACAGAGCCCCATTGACACAGTCTGATGAATAGGACAGCAGGTTGTTAAAGCATTCACCATATTCAGCCGAAACTAAAATAATACCTAAAACCACATTTTGGGAGGGGTGGGAGATCATTTTTGGGGTGGGGGTTTAAATCATTCAGGCAGTGTGTGAATGTGGAAATACAGCAATGGCGGCCTATCGTTTTGAAGCGAATTGAGAGAGAGCCATTTACAAACATATGGATACCTCCTCTGCTGAAATGGTTTTGTTGCCTTTGTGAACAATTCTTCAGGGCTACTAGATAAACGGGATACCTCTATACGTATGTGGATGCATGTATATATATATATATTTGAGTTGATATATGATGGGAGTTAAACATTCCCCTTGTTGCTGGTTAAAAAATAGAAGAAACTGTGAAAATCATTGAAACATTGATTTTTATATTGGGGTCGTTTCTAATCCTCAATCAATTGAATACTTTTGTATGTTTTGTTTGCTATAGGTTGCACATCCTACGTATCCTGGTCTATGTAAAAATAGCACCCTTTGCACTATGCACTTTAATAGTGGTTATTGTATTTTATTTCTGGGCTGCCAGAAGAGACATGTAAATTTGAAAGTATTTTTTAAGACTTGTGAAGTCTATTCCGGCAGCCCAGACTGTTTATAAAAACTCAGCTGTATGTGAATTATTTGGTATGGGTTGTCTGCATTGTGATATTAACCATGCAGTACAACCGGTAGGTTTCAGACGAGTCTTTTTAATTGCACTATTTCACTTTAAAGCTAGGAATGCACTGTCACTTTAAATTTTTGAAACCCAACTGTGTGTATAAAAAAAGTTAAAATGGCAACTTTCAATTGTTTTGAGAAAGACCGCGGAGGCGGCCGAAACGCGTCACATGTAGCCACAATAAAGTCCTTTTTACTGAAGTGAGTCTGAGCGTCCTGAGCCTGTTTTGGTGTACAAGCGGGCAAGTTGAGATATATATATATACCCCTACTTTGAACCATGTCTTAAATATGTCTGAGCAAGTGGTTGAATCAAACAAAACTAGAAGTCGCTCTGAAGATAGCTCCCTCTGAGGGAATTCTATAATTCCTAAATTCCCTTCCTTCTTGCCATCCTTTTTATCAGACTTTTGGCTCTTCCCATTCTCCTTTCTGTCTTTTCCCATCTTGCTTTAATTTCTTCTTTCTTTGTATCCATACTTCATTATCTTCATCCTCCTTTCTTTTCTTACCACCCTTTGTATCCATCATTCGTTCTTCCTCTTGCTAGCCTTCCACCCACCCATCATCCTTCTTTCTTTTCTTGCTACTCTATCTTTTCTCTTGATCCATTCATCTCTCCATTCATCTTTCTCTCTATATATTTCTTAGGTAACAGCAGATCTCTCCAGCAAATTCCTAGGTCTATATCTTCCCCAGTTACCATCGAGACCTGCCAACCCACTTATCCCCAGTTTTGCTGTATCCGTGGGCAGTTCCACAGTGCATGAACTAGTGTGCCAGTCTGGTTAAACACTCTCAGCCATCCATCATTTTCTACCCTCCCCGTCTTTAACACTCTAGTTCTGGTTTAGTGTAGTATTTTGAGCTGCCACAGATAAAAACCTGCTCTGATTGCTACCTCTCTTGGATATTTGTATGCCTCTCCCCAGTTGTCCTCTTTTGGGATCCCCAGGTTTTGTTTCTATCTGTTTTTGAGGGCATCCAGTGGGTGATGACTATTGTTTAACAGTGACTTGTATATTTGTGAAATAGCATGCTTGTGGCACGAGCACTCTATAGTCTAAGGGCGACTCGTCTGCAATGTCCCGAAGGTGAGAATTCACTCCTATTTCAGTTATTTTAGTAGTCAGGTACTTAGTCAGTCAATGCAGAAAATCTTCTGCCACGTATTTCATGTCTTGAGTGTTCACAATTGACTTCTGCTTGACTGCTCTCATATGCAGATTTATGAGAGTACAATAGGAGGAGGGTGGTGGGAAACAGCAAAGCAGCACGGGAGGGGACATGAAAGCAATGGGGGAGGGCAAGAGGGGACACAAAAGCAACGGGGGAGGGCGGTAATGAAAGCAACATGGCGGTTGGGTAAAGCAACACAGAGAGTTTGGGTGGGGGTACCAGTGGGGAGAAGCACACAGGCGAGCCGAAGAGCGATGGTGCACGGAGAAGCAGTTGGGCAACAGAGAGCAACACTGAGTGCAGGGAGAGAGACATACACAACGGAGACAGCTCGAAAACACACACACTCACACAAAACAGTAGTGCTTGAAAAGCAAGCAGTGGAAGCAGGAATGCCAGCCAAGCAAAGAGATTGTAAAAAAATAATGCTCCATGGGAGGAACAAACGCAAGATTGACAATGGGACACCAATAAGAAGCATGCTAATGATAGTGACATGGAAAGCCAACTAATGGTAAGCAATGGGTGGGCTCCAAACCCCTCTTGGTTTTTGATAACTCACAATATGCCTGCAACAGACAGCAAATGTGCTGCTACAGGCTTGATCTAATCAAAAAATAAATTATTGCAACTCCAAGAAAATTAGAGTTAGAAACATTCGAATTGGGTACTGGCAATCATATAACTAAATACTGAGATCCACAGACATGACAATGAGCAACGTAACATACAGCCATCCCTCTATCACCACTATTGCTTTATGTAACTGTATGCTTGGTGCTCAAAAGTAACCAAAATGTTTCATTTTTTAACAATATTTAAGACAAAACCTGCTGTGACAGCACAGATTGCTGTGTTTTTGAAGTGTTTTAAATAAAATGTATTTCTAACCCCCACCCCAACTCAAGGGTACACATTTTGTCAATCTCTTAATGATAAATATCTTATTGATAAACAGCTGGGCCTGGTGACTTAGTGGATTAGGCCATCATCCACGAGAATCTGTGTTTCACTTCATGGTTACCAGTTCGAATCCTGGTGGGTCCACTCAGCCTTTCATCGTTCCAAAAACACAACCATAATGTAAGAATGAACATCTGTTGCTTAACACCAAAGTAGACCATTGGGGTGAATGTGTGGTAAAGCTGAGTCAGCAATGCAACATATCAAGGACCCCCTGTAATTATTCTGAAGCTCCTAGGGCAGGGTAATAATACAATATAAGGCAAAGTTCCTAGGCAGTCAAATGGCTTAAATTGGTTTATACACTCATCAACAAAAACAAGAATGATAAGAAGAACTCAGTGTGAATAGAATGAAGCTACATTAAAATATATTTAACAGAGAAGAACCATCTGTTAGCCACCTCACACTAATTGTTGTTGTTCATGTCATTTTGTCTTCCAGTATGTCCATGTATATATATTAATGTTTTGTCCATTTGAGACCAATTGTTTGGCTATTTAAAATCACAATTGCATCAGAACCATATAATGTCTACAACATTAATGGAATGAATTTTTATCTTTTTCTTATATATACAAAAAACTGTTATAATCATGAATAAAACAATTTTTAAATATATTTTAATGTAGCTTCATATCATATTCTAGACCCCTATGTTATTGTACTGTAACATTTATACAGTGCATATTACCCCTATGTAGGGAGCTGAAGCACTTGCCTCCATGGGTAGCATGCTACACCTTGTAGGGTGTGTGGTTGGAAGTGTGTTGTCTTTGTTTTGATCCTATGTAGAAGTGTTTCCATGTCCTGCATGATGACTACCGGGGTTCTGTTACTGTGTTATGGGACCCAACACATAGCAGTGTGATGGACGAGGAAGTGTGTGAGAGAGGCACACAGCTTATGGTTCTCAGTAAGCTGGCAGCTTGGAACAGCACTGCAAGTCCCTTTAAGGTATTTTTTATGATCATAATCCAATTAACTGGTTACTGTACCAGGATGTCAATTGTAAAATATTTTGCTTAAGTATATGGGGGGGGGGGGGTGCTAGAGAGCCCACAGCAAGATGGCTGCACTCTAGTGCAGCTCTGCTGGCCAGAAACCCAGATACTTCAATTATCCTGAAATACGAGTTCCATCCGCCTAAAATTGAGGAGGCTTGATCCTAAACATGTTGCTCGCACCCGACTGAGCCAAAAAACGGTGAATGGGGATCAGTGAGTGCCATGCTGTGGGTCGAACTTGGTGATCCATCAAAATGAGTATGCAATTCCTAACAGGCAAGACGAAAAAAAGGAGGAAGAAGGTTGGCTAAGTGAGGCAGTGTTCACTAAGTAGTGGGAGTAAAAAGGGGAATTCCTGCTTTCGGAATAAGGGCCCTCACACACCCAGCCAGGTGTCATGCTTCATCATAGGGCTTGCTCCTCGTTAGGTCGGCGCTGCAAAACCTGACGGGCACCCTATGAGGGGCTCTTTGGCGGAGATCTTTTATTCCATGCCGTTTGGTGCAGTGGGTGTGAGGGACCTAAAGGGTGTAGATGTGTGGAATGTGTGTCACTAGACTGTGTAAGGATTAAAACAGGAATTAGAAGTCCAATCAAGACAATTTTAATTAAAATGGCTTCTAACCTGATTAAAAATAAAGATGTGGCGCACCCCTGTTATAATGCTACAGGATATCGCGCTCTAAAAAGTGGTCAACATGTTTCTTGCCATCGTGCCAATTTGACGGCAATTCTTCAGGACCAAAAAAAACCAGTTTATCTACACTACTTGTGGTTGTCTAGTTAGGTAACGATGATAGACCACAAACAGCACCCTAAGTGTGGTACCTGTAAAAATGGTCAGCCAACCTGATAAAACAAAACACAACGGTTAGATTCAAAGTGGACACTGTTCAATTCATAGTGTGCGTCCACTGCAAGATTTTGCCGTACAGTGTGCACATGATGCGGTGAAGGTGAAACATTCGTAGTGTCTAGAAACATGCACCACGCAGTCATGGAATGCTCGTGCGTGAAATGGCGAAAGGAAATGAGTTAAAAATGGGTGTTAAGGAGCCCGTACTCCTATGGTAGCTGAAAGAATCAAGGACTCACCCTAGTTGGGTTGCTGGCTCACAACATCGTCTCCTAAGAAAGGTGGGAGTCAAAGGGGTGTAAGCACTTGGAGTAGTGATGGAAGATTCACAACAACACTCATCTCAAGGTGGTAGTCTGGCTTAATGACGAGTGAAAAGTGGGGGACACCAAGGAACCCCATCGGTATGCCATAAGTGCGACATACAACCCATAGGATGCAGTGCGGCCCCCCTGCCCCCAGCGTAGCAAAACACTGTGCTTACATAAAAGCACCCATTGTCTGTGCATTGTGGGGTCAGGGTAGTTGTGTCATCCAGTTTATCCATGTCACAACAATGTCAATTACGTCTGTCTGTGATGGATAAGCATGAGAAATGAATTGGAATAAATCGGTTTGAACTTTGGAAACAGAATGGTTTACGTGTAGTATTTGGATCACAAATGTGTATAAGGCTGTGCAGCTCTTCGGTGACTCTCAAACCGCGCTAAATAACATTTTGACAACAATGTCAATCCCATCATGGTAGTTCCAGGTTTGTCCGTTGCCTCATGATTCAACAGACAAACACACACCCAGTAGGTGAAAGTCAAGGAATCAAGAACGCGTGTAGTCTGAAAAAGAGTCAGTACTGACGTGCTCTCACCGCGAGACCGTGGGTGGACCTACCCCAAACGCTGCCAGGACCAGGAGGTACTGGCCATCATCTTCGTGGCTCAGTTATGCTCCCGGCCGCCGGCAGCAGAGGGGCGGGGCGTAACAGCGGCACGAGCTGGTGCACTGGAGCGCAAACTCTCTTAGTAACGTACTGCGCGGCCGCCATCTTGGTAGTGTGGCCGAGTGTGATGACAGAGGAGGCGTGCGGAGTCACGTGACCTTGCTTCGTGTGCGTGTACCCAGGAAAGCCATAGACAAAGTACCAGAGAATGCGCTGTCCATCTTAGGATGTGTGATCGCCGGCGGTACTAATCCCAAATTGAGATGAGAGCAGTGTGCATAATGTGTGAAAAAGGGAGTTTGTAAAATCGAACAACGCTTCCCAACAGTTTAGAAGGTACCCCAACTGGAAGATTGGGTGGTTGCTCTCTGAGACATTCACCAATCTGCCAAAGTGCAGAGGCTAATGAATAAGGATGCTCTCTGATACAGTAGCCAATAAGCCACTAGTGAGAAGGCCAATTGAGAAGGATGACAAGGTCAGATAATGTTAGGCAATAGGTGGCTAAATGCCCAGTGCATGTATGAAAAGGTCAGAAGGTGTCTAAAATAGGAGGTAGGGTGGTCACTCTTCTATGAAATAATCGCCAGGAAGGAGGTGTGTCTAGAACCAAGGGCGGATCAGTAAAGTAATCCCGGGAATACGATGGTGTGAGAGATACCCCAATGCTAGTGACAGTGTACAAAGCAATGTGTGGACCCACCTGGGTGTTCATGGGACAAGGCCGGAAGTTAGTACTCCGTTGTCGTAAATATGACACTGTAGTAGAGGGTCCTCCCAAGGGGATTCTTGTCCTATTTAATGTACTCCACGGGATATCCTCATTGAGTCCCTCCTTATCTGTGGCCAGATGGTACACCCACCTCTGTTCAGTCCTTAACAGTGCTCCTTTGTTCATTTTGGGGTGTGCCTCTAGAATGACCCAGCGTAGAGTGTGTGGTGGATGTTTACAGAATTCAAAATGTGTACACATCTTAGTGTTGGTTCTATGACACCTTATGTTGCTCCTATGTTCAGTGATGCATGTCTTTATTGTTCTGGTGGTCATGCCGATGTAGCGAAGGCCGCATGGGCAGGTGATCATGTATATGCAATTGGCAGTATTACAGTTGGTGTGTTTTCTTAACTGCCATTTGAAAGTGTCAGAAAATGCTATTTCCTTGGTTGGTTCTGTGAGGGGACAGACTATGCAGGATCCACACGGGTAGTGTCCCGTTACAAGAGGTAGATCCCAAATGGGTCTCTGCGGGTTGATGTTCTGAGCCCTCGGCCTAGTATGTATCAGTATATCTTTGAGGTTGCTAGTACGTTTAAATGCAAACCTTGGAGTAGGCAATTTGAGTGTTTCCGTGGTGATCCCATGGGAGCTTAGCTGTCGAGAAAATGGCGTCTGCTTGCTAATGCTAACACACGTCATCGACTGTGCGGCTGGGAGCCTGCGGCCCCTGAAATTGAGATTTCCGACATCGTGTGCTGCTGTGACTACCGGCTCAAGAAGGTGTCGGCAGAGCCAGAAATTGAGTGCCTGGGAGCCTGCGATATTGCAGAGGGCCAGTGGCACGCTCCAAGGTGAGGGGTGGCTGGAGGGAACGGCGGGTCCCTGCTCTGGGAGCCCATTGCGACTGTGAAATGAGGTGAGCCAGCAGACAAGACCTTGTGGGGCCACGGCCGACACGGTGCGTGGCTGGGGTGTGCTGCCCCCTGCATGCGGCGCTTAGCTATAGCGGGAGTGGTGATGTGATCTGGACCGATCGATACAAAAGGGGATGATGGACGGAACATTTGAGCCAATCAAACACTCACCCCCAGTCAACTGATCTGGGTTTAATCCATCATCATTCTTTAGCTCACTCCACCACCCCAGTTCAGACATGGCCATATGCAAATCAGTCTGACCCTGTGCCTCATGGGAACAGTCCAGCCCGAACTGCCAAGCCATGTCTTCCCTGGACCGGAAACAAGCATCCTAGGACCGGTTTCTGGCATTCCAGCCGTCATCAGCCAGGCTTGCTTGAATCCAGTGGCAAAGTGAGCAAGGGACCCACGTCTGGGCATACCCCGCCAACTTAGGGGCGAACAAAGCGATACAAGAGGGGATGATGGACGGAACGTTTGAGCCAATCAAACACTCACCCCCAGTCAACTGATCTGGGTTTAATCCATTATCATTCTTTAGCTCACTCCACCACCCCAGTTCAGACATGGCCATATGCAAATCAGTCTGACCCTGTGCCTCATGGGAACAGTCCAGCCCGAACTGCCACCGATGACTTATCCCCGAGTTTCCAAGACGGCTGTTCTCCGTGTCACAACCCCAGGTTGAATGCAATGAGGGAGGCCACCAATCGGACGGGGGAGCAGCTCAGGGTAAGGCCTAGACCAGCTGATATAGGCCAGCGGCCTTCTTAAACAGTAAGCATTGGACTGTGGGCTGTGCGAGCCTCTAGAGCACATGAATTAGGCCCGTGTGTCACTGCCCACAACAGAGGTACAGGCAGAGCCACAACTGCAGGCTACCTTGTAAACTTTCAGTTCCACTGACACTGGAGATTGGAAGGTGGGGCACCCATATAGTGATGTGAGTCCCATAATTAAAATTCACTTCAATTGCCTACTGAAAGCACTCCGGAGAATGCAAACACATTGTGTGCTGTAGTCTGCGAGGACCAGGGACTGTGAGGCCTGGGTAGGCCAAGAAGCTACTTGTCCCTGCGATTTGCTGTAAAAGACCGGCGCAATAAACAGCAACCTTCCTCTCCCTTTCCTGGGGGTTCCCCACTAGGTGACTGCGCCGTCCCACGCAGAAAGACACCCAAGGGCCCTGCCTGGTTTGGGGCCATGACTATCTGCTCCTACCTTGCACACCGGCTTGAGTTGAGATACACCAACGACAATGGGAAAAACCGACAAGCAGCAATCCCTGCCTCATGTTTGAAACTAAGCACACGCCTAGGACTCAACAACATGCCTATCAGAACAGGAGCTGCAGCCGCAGGGCGCATCACCATTAGAAGCCACACTGCTGGATATGCAGCAAAGCCCGCAGTCAATTGACGGTAAAATCGACATGCTCAATCTGCGTATGGATAATAAGGCGACAAAGCTGGACAAGCAGGCAACACGACTAGCGACGGTGGAGCAGCACATATCGACAACCAAGCATGAACTACACTCAGTCACGATTAAATGCTTGAATATGGAGAGGGTGCTGGCGGTAATCCAAGCTACAAATAAGGACCTAGAGGTGCTCTCCCACTGCAATAATTTGCCCTTCACAGACATTCCCGAATCCACCAACACTGACAGACTGGAGCACTATGAAGAAACTATGCAGTGGGAGATCTTTGGAGCCGAGCACATGTTCACCGTAATAATAGCGGAGAGAGCACACAGGTCTCTGATGGCTCAGCCGTATCTGGGTACCCTCCTGCAACCAATTATTGCCAAACGGCTGAATTACCATGACTGTGACATGGCCTTCCAATTATCAAGGGAGAAGCAGACCAAACAGTAACAAGGGAACGATATTGCTTTCTACCCAGACTTTATGGCGGCATTGCAGTCGACCTGCAAGGAATTCATTCTGTTCAAAAAGAGGCTGCAGGCAGTGGAAATCTCATACGCCATGCTATATCCGGCACACTTGAGTAACGAACATTGGGGCACACAGAAAATATTCATCACGCCCAAGGCAGCAATGGATTTTGTCAAGACAGTAAATCAGCCACGCCGGACCCCGCCGGAACATGAGTCAAATACAAATGACAACTGAACCAGAATACAGGTAGGACAGCTAGTATTGTCTTAGCAGTGCTACATAGAACCTGAGAGGAGTCATGGCGCTCATGGACTGCCAATGACACTGAACTCTGAACTCATAGCAGCCCTTGTGTGGGAATGGCCCGGGTTTGGTACGGTGCACTCCATATGCATATAGACTGCTTAGGGCCATGGCCCGTATGCTCCTTGACTGTCGGTGGGCTCAAGGGGAAAAGAGATGATATCTACTGCTGATATGGTTCTGCCCCATGAAGGTATACCTCTCCTACATAGTCAAGATGTGTTGTTCCTGGCTACCTCCATCCACCAGGAGGGAATTTAGGCCTCTAGCTGCCCCACAAGAGTATACCCCAAATGACGTTTAACTGCGATGTTCAATTTGCCAGTATGTACTGTGATGCTATGTTGGTATGTTTGTTACTTTTTTTCTATTATGGTAGGGATGTCTTTAGCATAATTGGGATGCTAAAGTGGGTGGGGAAGGGTTATATGTTAGCTGTTTGCAATTCCACTACTGTACAAATGCTTATGTCCACCATGTTTCTTGCCAGGCCATGCCACGTCTAGTACAAAACTGCCACAGGCACACACTCCTTTCCAATTTCTCCAGCCTGGGGTCACATATCCTTCCTCACATGGAATATACGCGGGCTCAATAGCCCACAAGAGGCACGTCAGGTGCTTACCTACTTGGATCGCCATCACGTGCAAATTGAACTATTACAAGAGACATACCTCACGTGACACACAGAACAGACCATAGGCACTAGATGGGCAGGGATCTGTGTGGCTTCATCTTATTCATCATATTCCAGGGGGGTCCCTTTCTTAATCAAAAAGAGAGGGCCTTTTTCAGTCACCCA
This sequence comes from Calotriton arnoldi, assembly GCA_963921515.1. Classification (NCBI taxonomy): domain Eukaryota; kingdom Metazoa; phylum Chordata; class Amphibia; order Caudata; family Salamandridae; genus Calotriton; species Calotriton arnoldi. The sequence continues at coordinate 21,197 of CAWUFW010001544.1, read as the reverse complement.
CTCTGAATTCGATGTTCAAGGCTGGTATGTGATAGTACAGGGATACACTCCATGCATTAGCACATTAAACCCTGACCTATTGACTTTGTCAGTGCTTTTTAGGAACATAGAACCAGTATTCAAATCTGTGAGTTTCAGGTTAAATACAAATCTCTCCGGAGGAGCATTAACTCGCAGGTACATCTTATCAGGTTGTAAATAATGGTGAGGGAAAGGAAACTTTGTGAGGAAAATTGGTAGCTTGAACTTTCATACAGTGAACCGCTCTATTGGGAAGTCGATAGGTTTGTAAAGTGCATGCAGGCAAAGAAAATTAGCAAAAAAAAGGTAGAGATGAGAATGAATGCCAATTTCAGATTGTCAGTTTCGCATATTTTTCTCACTCAATTAAGGTGAATCAAAAGCCATTACAAACCACAAGCCACAAAATATAATTACAAAACGTTTTGGAAAATAGTTCCCACATCAGGCTGAACACTAGAGGAGGAAAAATAATTAAGTAAGAAGGAAGCAACAAAAGTAGAACATTTGACTATTTAAAGCTAACTCAAGAAGTTTAAATGGAGAGACAAAAGACCTGGTGATGCTAATCACAGGTGTACTATCATGAAGGCACCAATGAAGGACGACACTGCTTATGTGTAAATTGCTTTATTGCAAAATATGAACGGAGCTCAGCATGCTCCAAACTTTCCTAATCACCACCTATCCCCAACTATATCACTCCTCCCCTTCCGGTTCCCTGACTACTTCTCTTGCCCTAAGTTCTCCTTACATGTCATCGTGTCATCCTACCCCTACAACATTACATCTCCCCCACTTACACAAATGAGTCTCATCAAGATGTAAGTCTTTAGATTTCTTCAATGAGACGTGTAGGTCTTTGACGTGGTTGCTGTGACCGGCATACTGGACTTGGGTCTGTCAGTTCCCTTTCAGCAGGGGAGGAGTGAGGGTGATGACTGCTGGTTAGTTCTTGAGTAGCCTCAAGAGCATAATTTTCTGAGACAACCAATGACTCTGTGGTTGTTGGATTGCACTTTCTGAAGTGAGGGATGTTCTAGGTTATTCTCTTGTCATCAGAGGTGGCGCTGACCATAGTACCTTTTAGAGTGGTCACTTGAGAGATGCTCATAATACCGACTGTCTTTGTCTTTCTCTTTTGTTGTTGCCTGTCAAGCACCCAATCGCCTTCCTGGACAGTTGATGACCTGGTCTTCCTACGAATGTCTGCATATTCCTTTATTTTTGCCTTCTTGGTCCGATCTAGCTCCACCAGCTTTTCATAATCTGGAGCTTGATGAACACAGCTAGCTGAGTTTTTCCAGGTGGGTATCCTCATGCGCACAGCATGGCCCAGCATCAGGGTGGTTGGGCACTTGTCCATGGTGCTGTGAGGCGTGGTTCTGTAAGCTCGCAGTACTTCATTCAGGGCCATCTGAAAATCTTGCCTTGACAGCTCTGCTTGCTGTACAGTTTTCTTCAATGTGGCCAGAGTCCTCTCCACCATCCCATTGGCTTGAGGTCAAATGGGAGTGATCTTCCGATGTCTAAAGTTGAGGTGACTGGCAAATTTGGTGAACTCATGTCCATTAAAAGGAGGACCATTGTCCGTTTTGACCACTTTAGGGATGCTCATGCTGCAAATGCTTCATCCAGTACAGATATGGTGCTGGCCACCTTAGTAAATGATACTTGTTGAGCAATCAAGAATCAGGAATACTCATCCATTATAACGAGGATATATTTGCCTGACTGCAGAGGGCCAAAGAAGTCTACCGCCACATGTTGTCATACACCTTTGGGCATTTGCAGAGGTGAGGGTGGTTCTTCTAGACTGATGAGCTGACACTGAGGGCAGTTTTCTAGTGTGGTCTTGATCATCAGGTTAAGGGAGGGGAACCAGACACGTTCGTGTAATGCCCTTTTAGTGGCCACAATGCCCCTGTGTCCTTCGTGTGCCAGGTTGACCACCCCTTGGCGCAGTCATTTTGGTATGACAATCCTCTTGTCCCTGAGTAGCAGCCCGTCTTTGGCAATGGTCATTTCTTTAATGTGTTGGGATGAAACCAGTTCTTTGGTGTTGATGTTCCAGTTATTTTTAGGCTCTTGCAAGTGTCTCCACTTGTTTGTTTGGATGTGACATATCTCATCCTGAAGGGTGACATCTTCTACGGTGGCCTCAGTGAGTGCTTCAAGTGGAACTGCAGGTGGTCTTGCCTGATCGATGACAAAGTGGATGTATTCCTCAACCAGCGAGTGTTTCATTCTGGAGGATGCCATGGGGTGTCTTGGCATGTAATCCTCAGGGTTTGCTGCTTTTACTGGTTTGTGGATAATTGTGTATGTGTATCCTTAAAGACGGATTCCCAATCACTCGATCCTGGTGGCTTCTTTACTCAGGGGGTTACGAATATGGTTGTTAGAGTCTGATGATCTGTAATGAGTGTGAAGTGTTTCCCAGAAATGAAAATGTGAAAATGCTCATGACCCAGACTACCACCATGCTTTCCTTCTCTGGCCGTGAGTATGCCCTCTCAGTGTAAGTCAAGCTGCAGCTAGCTTATGCCACTATGTGTCGTTGATCACCTTCTTTGTCATATTGTTCTAATATGGCTCAGAGTCTCATGGGACTGACATCCACAGTGATTTCTGTCTTCCTGCGTGGATTGAAGTAGGCCATATTGCTGGCTGACTCGCCTGAGGCCTTGAATGTGTTAAATGCTTGATCACACCTCTCAGGTCATTTGAACTGTTGACCTTGCTTTGTCAGTTCACGAAGGGGATAGCTGATAGTGGCATAGTCCTTGATATATCAGACACAGAAGCTGGCCATTTCTAGGAAAGACCGAATATCGCCAGCCTCTCGTGGGCAAGGGGTGTCACTCAGAGCTGTGACCTTTTCAGGGTCTGGCCTCATCCCTTCACCCGAAAAGATGTGTCCATTGAATTTTAGTGTGGATGTGTGAAATTCGCACTTGTCTTTGTTAAGAGTCAGGTTTGCTTCCAGGAGAGCGTGGCATACATGATTCAGTGTTTTGTCATGTTCTTTGACATAATCACCAAACACTAAGATGTCATCACTGCAGTTAAGGGTGTTGGGGATTTGACTAATGACTCTTCTTATCGTTTCTTGGAAAATCTCGGCTGCAGATGAAACACCGAAAATGAGACGTTTATACCGGAACAATCCTTGATGTGTTGAAAATGTGGTGATATAACGTGAACTCTTATGGAGTTCAAGCTGGTGATCGCCCTTGTTAAGGTCCAATTTAGAGAAGATTTTTGCCCCATTCAACAACGTGATCATGTCACTGATGTGAGGTCCGGGGTGTCTTTCCAGTTCAATGGCAGTATTTGGGGCTCTCTTGTCCACACATAAACACACTTTTACTTCTGATCCTCATTTGGGCACCACAACAACTGGGAACACCCACTGAGTTGGTCCGGATGAACTCTCGATTATGTCAGCCGGAGGAGATCTTGTAATTTATCCTCCACTGCCTGTTGGAGATGAAAGGGCACTTTCCGATGATGTTGAGCCACTGGGGCCACTTGTTCATTGATGTGTAGGCGAACTTTAAAGTGATCAATATTGCCAAGTCCTGGGAACAGTTTCGGAAACTTGAATGCGATATCTGGTTCGTCATATACCTAGTATAATATTTCCACTAAGTTTAAACGTTCTGCAGTAGGCAAACTGAGGAGACAATCCATTGCTTCAGGCCCATCAATGACATGATTGTGAACTTGTACAGTTATATCATTGTAGGTGTTAGACTTGGCATCCTTGGTGTGGTTTCCCCTGACTTGTGGCCTCTACCTCCTGCATTTTTTGACTATGTGATGGATTTCATTTTTGCTGGCCTAGATGCTTTGGGCACTTTGCCACTGCTGATCAGTGTGCAAGTGCTCCCTGTGTAAATTGTTATTATTATTGGTCATCCATGTTTGGCATATTTGATTTACTGGTAAGTCCCTGGTCCAGTGCACTGTGTGTGCCCAGGGCTTGTATTCAAATGCTACTAGTGGGCTTGCAGCCCTGATTGTGCCTCCCACATGAGTAGCCCTATAACAGTATCTCAGACATGCCACTAAAGTGTCTGCACACTCAGTTTTAAACTGCCATGTCGACGTGACAAGTGCACCCACTTGCCAGGCCCTAACCCCTTGTCTTACATGCAAGGCACCCCTCCGGCAGGCCTAAGGTTCCCTCATGGGCAGGGTGCAGTGTAGGTAAAAGGTATGACATGTACTGGTGTGTTTTACATGTCCTGATAGTGAAATACTGCCAATTTCGTTTTTCACTATTGAAAGGCTATCTGTCTCATAGGTTAACATGGGAGTTGCTTTGTAACATCTTACAGGTATAACTTTCCATTGGGACAAGATCGAGAAATGGAGTTTAGGCTCTCTGAACTCAGAATTTAATAACACATCTTTTTTGGGAAATGGTTTTTAAATTGTGCGTTTGAAAACGGCACTTTTAGAAAGCAGGCATTTGTTTATTTAACCATTCTGTGTGTCTCTGCTGTTTGTGTATTTACTGTCTGGTTTTGGAGTGACAGGACCTGGGGATATGCATTCACTGTAGACAGCCACATGGGGGGTTGAGGTGTGTCCTGCCTTTCCTGGGTGACTCATAGCTGGGCTGACTAGACCTTGGCTGCATTTAGAGTGGTGGGAGGAGTTTCACTTGCACCTGAATAGGCTGTGTTTCCTTTGCACAATGCTGTCTTCCCCTCCTGTGGTCATGCTGCACCAGAGAGGACAGAACTAGTTTGGACTGGGCTCAGAGACCCTTGCAACAAAGAGAACAAAGAGAAAATGGGGTATAAGTATTGAACCTTAAACCCCAGAGAATTAGATCACAGGACTCAACAGGAACCTCTGCCAAGAAGAAGAGCTGGAGAGCTGTAAGGAGGAGTACTGCCCATTTGCTGTGCGTGCTTTGCTGGGTTGCGCTGCAGGTACTGCTTCTGCCACGGAGAGGACACAGTCTTTAATTTTGCTGTGAACCTGCTTGAAGAAGAATCTCCAAGGGCCTGTGTGTGCTGGCCTCCTGTTCTGAAGTCTCAGGGCCACAAAAGCCTTCACCTGCAACCCACTGATCAGCATCTGGACTCCTCTGTGGACTCCTGCATTTAAAAGAATGAATGAATGAAATAGAATTTCTAAAGCGCGACAATTACCCGGGGGTATCTAGGTGCTGAGCGGAACGGACAGCATGAGGGCTCTGGAAAAGTTCAAGTTATTTATTGAAGAGCCAAGTCTTCAGGTTCTTCCTGAATTCCAATAAGTTTGTCTTAGATTTTAGTTCTATTGGAAGCGAGTTCCACAGCCTCGAAGTACTTAGAATGAATCCTCTCCCTCCCTAGTTGGTTTTCTTAAATCTAGGGATTACAAGATTTCCGCCGGTGGATGAACGCAGGGAGCTTGCCGGGATGTAGCGCTGAAAGCGCTGTATCAGATACTCAGGGCCAATGCCTTGAAGTGCTCTGAAGGCAATGCAGAGTGCCTTACACTGAATTCGTTTATGTATAGGAAGCCAGTGTAGTTGGATCAGTGCTTGAGATATGGATTTATGTTTTGGAATGCCTAACAGTAACCGTGCTGCGGCATTCTGCAGAGTTTGTAACTTATGTAAAAAAATATTCTGAATGTTGATGAAAAGCGCTTTGCAGTAGTCTACTTTAGATGAAATAAGAGTAGTGACTACCGTTTTCTGCAGACTAGATGGAATAGAAGGCAACACTTTCCTTAAGGTTTTTAAGATAAAGAACATGCTGAGGTGATCTGATTTATTTGACTTTCAAAGGATAGTTTAGTGTCAATGGTTACTCCAAGATTTTTTGCTCTGTCACTGGGGATAGGTAAGTCCCCCAACTCCTGGGGCCACCAGTTGATTGACCAAAAAGAAGAATTATTGCCGAACAACAGGACCTCAGTCTTCGAGGAGTTTAGCTTTAGGCAGTTACTGCTCATCCATTTACCAATGTGAGCCATACAGTCATGAAACTGGGCAGCCGTGGCTTCGGGATTGTTGGTGACAGACACAACAATTAGCGTGTCATCCGCGTACGAAACCAAAGAAAAACCGAATGATCTTATCAGAGCTGCAAGTGGGGTAATATACAGATTAAATAGAGTGGGGCTCAGGGTCGAGCCCTGAGGGACCCCACAAGGCAGAGAGAAGGCTGGTGAGGTAAATTCACAGAGAGAGACCGTCTGGATATGGTCAGCTAAAAAGGAGGTGATAAACTGAAGTGCACTGTCCTTCATCCCAATTGATTCGAGGCGATCGACCAGAACAGCGTGGTTAACCGTATCGAATGCAGCCAAAAGATCCAAAAGGATCAGAGCCACATTTCCACCGCCATCTACCGCCTGCCTAATTTCTTCTGTGGCTGTGACCAACGCCAGTGCGGTACTATGATGAGGGCACCCATTCCAGTTCATGGGCCCTGAGAATTGCGTGGTTGGTGCTGCAAAGCAAGAAAAACAACTCTGACACCGTCAGCTACGCCGCCAGCAACATTGCGACCTACACCGAGGCCGGGGGCATTGCTTGTGAAGTGCACGATGCACCGCCCCGTCTGCACTGCAGCCCCAATGCCCTTCGATGCCTGCAGTTTTTGGCCTTCCCGATGCCAGTGATCGCACCGACGTCATTACTGCCAGCGCCAACATCCCGTTATCGTGGAGCTGATAACCGATGAGGGTGACTTCACAAACTCTTCGACTTCGCATCGCCTCACCGAAACGGACGCCTCACTGCTGACACTGCCTAACTTTTCTGTCCTGGACTCGACGCCTCGCCTCCTTACGGACTCGACCTCTCACCTCCCCCGTGGCAACCGGGAACCGTCTCGCCTCGGCACCGAATCCTCACCTCCACGACGCCGTGCATCGGTTGCGGACTTCGTTTCCAAGATACTGTTGTTTGGGGGTCTTTGTGACTCCATGCCTGACGCTGCGCGCCTCGCAGTCGGCGCCGTACTTTGGATTTTTACCTGTCACAAAGTCATAATATCCCCAGGTGGAGCTATCTGTTTCTACAAGTGCTATTTTTGAAATAACTGTTCTAAAAATCATATTTTGATACATGTATGTTGGATTTTTGTCGTTTTGGTCTTATTTGGTTTAGATAAAGACACTTTTTTTTCTACACTGGTCTGGTGTCCATTTGTGGTGTTCTCATTGTGTTACTGTGTGTCTGGGTGCAAATACTTTACATATTGCCTTTGGATAAGCCTGTCTGCTCGTGCCAAGCTACCAAGGGGGTGAGCAGGGGTTATCTAAAGTTTTTAACTCCCTTACCCTGACTAGAAGCAAGGGTCCCTACTTGGACAAAGGTGCATACATCTGCCAATTAGAGACCCCCATTTACAACTGGTGGTGAGCGGTGAGGATAGAACTTGTATTTGTTCTTGACCCACAGTAATTGGTGTACATCACAAGTCTAGTGCAGACCACTATGCAACCACATACTATGTTTTGGTTCTATTTTTGTTAACCCTTGAAGTATCCACACATCATGTCTCTAAGTGTTAAACTTTTGCCAATTAGAGACCCCATTTCTAACAGTAGGTGAGAGTGAGATACATTTTAAGTTGTCGTAGACATGGAAGTGGTTCTTTGGACATCCACGTTAGACCCGCACAGCGGCTTTGTGCAATTTGGGTTTAGGATTCATTTTGTTGTACTCTGTGACAGCGATGTAATTGAGGGACGCCCCACTGCCTAGCACAAATTTTGCTGGGTGTTCCCCCATTTGGATGTGCTGTCTCAGGTATTTCTTTAGTCTGTCATGATTAGCTACAATGCAGAAATATTCCTCACTGTCTTGTGAGATTGGCATGAGGGATCGAGACTCATGGGATACAGAGCGTCAAGATCTGTATGTAACATGTAAATGGAGACTTGATTGCAAAGAGATGGTGGAGCATTCTAGTCGGTCACATACTGTCTTTGCATGATGGGGAGAACTGGATACCCTTGTCTTTCTTTGTATGCCTTTTTGAGATGCTCAGCATACTTTCTCAAAATTATTATCATTTCTGCACCGTCGACATCTCTGACCCATGGCAGGGAATGACTTGGCATGCAGGAATTGTTGTCAACAGTGATAGCATTTCAGCTGACGCTCCTTTCTCTTGACGGCCTGTTTAGGACTGCAGCGATGATCAGCCCGGGAGGGGGATCTGTGGACTTAGGTGCCTGCCAGCGGTCAGATGGATGTCGATCATTATGACGAGTTTGAAGTTGGAAAGCCTGTTCTCGTTTTTTTACCTTTCCTGCCCCAGTTTTCTTACATGTTCTTCAGCTTGATCATTGACTCACATAATTTATTCTATTTCATCCAGGGAGTAGCTCTTCTTTAGAAGACGCAGACACAGGGAGTCTGATTGGCATCCCTCTATGATCCGCAGACAAAGGGCACCTTCAGTTGTGAAGGTTTCAAAAGCGCAGTAGTCTGCTAGACGTTTGAGACATGAGATAAACTCCCCCATGCATTTATACTTTTCCTGGGAGGCTAGATTAAAGGTGTACCTTTCATAGTCAGTGTTCCTCTTGTGGAGGTATTTCCTGCTAAGTGCCTCACGGACGTCTTGATAGGATGTTGTGACATCTGCCGGCAGTTCCTTGATGATCTGTCCAACTTCTTTTCCTATTAAGGTGCGCAGGGCAATAAGCTGTTGAGCTGGGTCAGTGAACAGAAACCCCTTCATGAAATCTTCAAAATCTTCCAACCATTCTTGCCAGCAAAGGCCTATACCACTACCAGATGTGAGGGTCAGAGGTTCTGGTGGGTGCAAGAATGACACTCCAAGCATGGCTGTTCTTTGCACCACGTTGGGTATAGCGTTTGGGGACGCTGACATGGTCCCGGCTGTGAGGGGTCCGGCGCGTTACGTCGATTCTGGTGACGTTGACATGTCCCTGGCTGAACGAGTAGCTCAGCAGAATTAGCTATTTGCAAGAGGCGCAACTGTGTCCTTAGAGAGGTGCCTAGGTGATGCCACCGGTTGTATGCAGTATTTTGTTGTATGTATAGATAAACCACAAGGGTTTGCCCTAATCCCCCCAACACATCTGGGCAAAAACATAGTTCACTACTCTGCGGCTGCTCTCAACCTGACTTAGTCTTGTACACAGGGATTTCTGCACCAGGCAATAGGAATGACAGTAGTTGCACACTGGTGGTGGCTTTATTTTCTTCTCTTAGTCTACCAAGGCTCTGTTTCTAGTATGAGGTTCTGTTTTTACATATTTTAATATGCTTTATCTCCATGTGCTTTTTATTTAAGTGCTTGCACTGTCACTTGCACGGAAGATCGGGCACATTGGGTCCGCAATGTGGAGTATTTGATGTATTTACCTTAGTATATTATTTTGCAGGCGTTCTTTTTGCCCATGTCCTGATGAGGCCCGACTTAGTGGGCCAAAACGCGTCGACTTCATGAATTGGAGGAGTCCGACTGATTAAAAGTCACATGCAAGACACCCTGATACACACTTTTGGGACTTTGTGTAGGTTGGAAGTAATCCTCCCATGTGTGTTCAGGACTATCTCCCACATGGATTGCGCATGAGTTGTTGTTTTCTCGCAACCATCATTAGATTGTATGGGTAGGAAGGAATCAGGAACTATTGATGATTATTGTGTTTTTGTTATTTGTTCGATGCGTTTTATGTTTGTTCCAGAAAATATAAAGTTTTGATTTGAAAGTCAACTTGGGGTAGATTTGTGAGTGCTCAATTAATGAAGTAATAAGAGTGGGGACTAGGTTCCCACATGTAGGGACTAATTTATTGTTTTCTCTACAAAAAACCATTTGGATCTTTGCACACACATCATTTTTGTTTGTTCTCATGTATTTTGTTGTATGGGCAGTGTAGGGACGTGGCTCACATGCATTGTAATGCAAAGAATTACTTTTGCAGGTGGTGGCCTGCAGGGGGTTACCCAGATGAGAGCGAAAGTGGTTGCACCGGTACTGTAATCCCCTCCGTCTGCTCAAAATAAAGAGTTTTCAGTGGCACCTGACCTCAAAATGGCCGCCACAAGTTCCTTAAAGCTCATTGGAGGAGCCGCCTGATTGCAAGATGGCCACTGAGAGGAGCTGCAGTCTCGCGGGGGCTTGCCAAAGTATGCAGGCAATGCTGGAGGCTCGGGAATGGAGCAGCGGGCAGACAAGGCACAGTTTACCACAGGTATATGGGTGCGGTACAGCAAAGTGAGGAGGTGATGCACAGCGTCTGCGTGTGACCAAGGTAGGCTCCTGATGACGCGACTCCGACTCATGCTGGTTGTCTCCTGTGCGAGCAGGGTAGGCTCCCGACTTCGTGCTGCCACAACATCACAGGGGGTTGCGCGTAACTGGGGTAGGCTCCCAATGTCATGTCTCATGCCAGTTTTCTTCAATGTGATTGGGGTAGGCTCCCGATATCAAGCTGCGGCAACAGGAGGCCACAAGGCATGATGATGTGGATAGTCACAGGGTGTCATACCCTTCCTCGTCGCCAGTTGTACTTCATGAAGGCACAAATGAAGGACAACACTGCTTATGTATAAATTGCTTTATTGCAAAATATGAACAGAGCTCAGCATGCTCCAACTTTTCCTAACCACCACCTATCCATATATATATATATATAACTACTCCTTTTTCGGTTCGTGACTACTTCCCTTGCCCTAGGTTCACCTTACCTGCAAAGTCCTAATGCATACTGCATGTAAGGAGAACCTAGGGCTCTGTTAGAAAATGTCAGATTCCACGGTTCTCCAGACGGAAAAAAGAAGGATATGAACAGGTTTCTGCCTGTACTTTGAGGACTTCATGTCTTAATGAAGTGTCGGTTATACTGGCAGATCTCAGCTGAGGGTCAAAAGCTTTCTTCAGTGATTTCAGGTGTAGCAACTCTCTTTATATCTGGCAAGACCTTTATATTTGAATAAAACCATAAGTATATATACTTATTTCAAACGGCTTTTAGCTAGCCCTCTTCATCCATTGGTTTGTTGTTGTGTCATTCACATTTTCTTCCACTCATTACAGGGTACAGCATGAGGCAATGTGTCAGACCACTTAAGCCATTTGCTAACTTCACTGTGAGCGACAGGATCACCATATATCTGGCAGAATGTCAAGAGTTATTGGGGCATAGAAAGGGCAGAACACTTAGATATGTAGAAAGAGTTTTAATTCAATAGCCAGGGAAGCATTCTAGAGCTCCTTACAAAAAGGATTAAACAAATATGCATGTTAATATGAGGGAGCTTAAATAACAGAGCCAGTGTGTGTATGTGTATAAAACATGTCAATCTGATCTGGGTACCTTCTGCAAGAAACTGCAAGTTAGCTGCACAAAGGCAACATTATTTACTTATTCTACTTAGAATCTAGAAAGCATAGCACATTCTTAAGATGATGTTACAAATGTTTAAACTGGTACAAATAGGCTTGCTCTCCCTTTTATCTTGATTGCCGTCCTGCACTATGCCCTTGTCTCTTCCATGGTCTCGCAGAAGCCCTATTTGCATCTGCTCTCCACTCTAGCCAGTATAAAAGAGTTGGCAGTCTAGCACTGGCTTCACTATAACCTCTCACTCGCGTTGCCACTGCATAGGGAAAGGACGATAAGTAGCCTGCTCCTCCTCCTTCTTATGTGGAGTGTCAATATGAAATTGAAGCTGTTGACAGTCAATCAATCAATCAAGAAAGCTTTATTCGGCTGCTTTTTGAACAGACATAAAAGCACATAAAAACCTATAACATTTCATATTAAATTACAAAATATTAAACCCACAGGAGGAAGATGCCCAGTAATTATAACTCATCAATTACAAAACATTTCCTGTGTTGAAGCACCTTCTTTAAAAACATTGCTAATCTCCATGCTATGTGCTCATTTTCCAATAGCTGAGGTGAAATAAAAGCTGGGCGACATTGCCTCAACCCTAGGTTTTTTTTAAATGGAATTATCCACACTTTCCTTAGTTCATGATAAAATTTACAAAACAGGACTAAATGAATAGTAGATTGTTCAGAACTTTTGTCACAAGGACAAAGTGGTAACACACGGGACCAGTCATTCAATTTTGGTAGTGACACTAATCTATGGACATTGCACAATCTAAATCTAGTTAGGAGCAACCTATCAAAGTCACCAGGTACGAAAGATAAATAAGGCTCCATCCCTGAAGTAGTACGTAGTAACTGATGTTGCCTCACACTTATTTTTGAAATTTCCCCTGCCATTCGAATAGAATCCAGTAGTTGGAGGCCCTCTTTCTTTAAGATCTTTCTGGGAATCACCAGCATAGAGCTTGGATTTAGGAAATATTCCGGGTGGCCCAGATCGTTCATAAAGTCGCGTACAAATCTAATCCAGGGAATCTTTAAAGCCCCTTCCAACCTTAAACTGTCTTGCATGATCTCCCTATTTAACTTAGTTTGATCTTTGCACCAAATCCTGTGCCACAAAAGTATTGGCTCTAATTTAATAAGATCAGCAATATAAGGGAGGCCCAGCTCCTCATGACAAACATAAGAGGAAGTGCTAGGTGGTACAGATAGAATATACCTCAAAAAAGAATTTTCTACAATTTGTAGTGGGAGGGTATTTACAAAGCCCCACACCCCTGCCCCATATATCGCCATGGTGATACACTTGGCCTTGTATATTTGCAGGAGCTCTGTGGGTGGTTTCCTACCTAGCTTTTTAGCAAAAGTTACAAGGGCTGTGGTTGACCTAATAAACGCCAATTTCTTGGCGGAGATAGTTTGAGCCCATGAGTCCTGCTGATTAAATAAACTGCCTAAGTAGGAAATTTTTTTTGTTGAGGCTAACTTCTGCTCATCAACAAACATTTTGCGTGTCCTCTGTGTCCCTTGACCACATCTCATGACAAAGGTCTTGGAGATGTTTATGTTAAGACCCAAATCCTTCATAAAACCACAAAAACTCTCCAGGACCCTCTGAAGACCATTTGGTGTGCGTGCCATTAAAACGGCATCGTCCGCATATAAAAGTGCCGGTAAAGGACGACCACCAGCATGCGGAAAATCTTTACCCTTCAGAAGTAACGCTTCTCCTAGTCCATTAATGTAGAGATTAAAAAGGAAGGGGGCCAGCACGCAGCCTTGCCTGACCCCTCTCCTAATGGGAAAAGCCTTGGTGCACTCCCCCACCAAGCCATATAGCACGCTGGCAGTAGCACCACTATACAAATGACGTAAAAAGGCAATAATATGGGGATCAACCCCCACTGCCTCAAGGACCTCCCACAGCCTATCGTGTCTTACGGAGTCAAAGGCCGCGGTGAGGTCCACAAATGCCAGGAACAAACTGCCTTTTTTTACTCTTATATATTTGCCTACCAGAATGGCTAAATTTAGGCTTTGTTCTATTGTGCCTAATCCAGCACGGAAACCATACTGTAAGTCTGATAATACCTGAGTATCCTCTGCCCAGTCTTGTAGGCGTTCCAAGATTACCTGCCCGACCACTTTAACCAAGGAATCAAGTAGGGAAATCGGTCTATAGCACCCCGGGTCATGGCGATCCCCCTTTTTAAAAATAGGAATGATGATTGATTCCACCCAAGTCTTAGGCAATGTTGACTTAACGCTAGCGTTAATGACTTGGGTTAATATGGGCCCCCATAAAAGGATGTTAGATTTGTACAAGTCAACTGGAACACTGTCGGGTCCAGGAGCCTTGCCGCACAAACTAAGGGGTCGATTCCGATCTCGGTCGGAGGCGCACACAATACCATTCGGTCGGGAAAAAAGCCATGCGAAAGCCTGTTTCCCGACCGATCCGTACAGTACACCGAACGAGCAAGTACGATGCGCACAACAGCAAAAAATCCGGCCGAGCCGTACTCACCCAGACCAGGTCCTGTACTCCGACCGAGGCGAATCCGGAAACGCCGAATCGAGTCGCACTGAAGGGAAAATGCAGCCCCGTCCGGCCGGACAAGTACGATGCGCTTTCCGTACGCTCCGAACCCGTCGCTACGCACGGCACGTCAAAGCATCCGGGAGAGGCGCACATAAGCTCCGATTCGCGCCACAACACGATCCACGGCTCCGAGACGAACACGGCACCGACGAGGACGACGCGAAGCGACGAGGACGAGGCGAAGCGACGAGGACGACGCCAAGCAACGAGAAGGACGAACGACACGAACCAACCATGAATCCCTTCGTCCCGATCATACCAATATTCTACATTTACTACCGGAACAGGCACGGACGCGTACGGCGCAGAAGGTAAGCCAGACACCAACCACAAAACACATACAACACGTACACGACACATCACACACACACACGGGGATGCTGAATATACTTACACCAGCAACAGCAGCACTATAGGGGCGGGATGCCCATCACCAATGCCACATATGCACACAGGGGCCTGGATGCGCACCACCACCCCTACCCAGGGGGCTGGATGCCTACCACTACTACCAGCCTTAGCCAGGGGGCTGGATGCCTACCACTACTACCACCCTCACCCAGGGGGCTGGATGCCTACCACCACCCTCACCCAGGGGGGCTGGATGCCACCACCACCCTTAGCCAGGGGGCTGGATGCCTACCACTACTACCACCCTTAGCCAGGGGGCTGGATGCCTACCACTACTACCACCCTCACCCAGGGGGCAGGATGCCTACCACTACTACCACCCTTAGCCAGGGGGGCTGGATGCCTACCACTACTACCACCCTTAGCCAGGGGGGCTGGATGCCTACCACTACTACCACCCTCACCCAGGGGGCAGGATGCCTACCACCACTACCACCCTTAGCCAGGGGGCTGGATGCCTACCACTACTACCACCCTTAGCCAGGGGGCTGGATGCCTCACCACTACTACCACCCCTACCCAGGGGGGCTGGATGCCTACCACTACTACCAGCCTTAGCCAGGGGGGCTGGATGCCTACCACTACTACCACCCTCACCCAGGGGGGCTGGATGCCTACCACCACCCTCACCCAGGGGGGCTGGATGCCTACCACCACCCTTAGCCAGGGGGCTGGATGCCTACCACTACTACCACCCTTAGCCAGGGGGCTGGATGCCTACCACTACTACCAGCCTTAGCCAGGGGGCTGGATGCCTACCACTACTACCACCCTCACCCAGGGGGCTGGATGCCTACCACCACCCTCACCCAGGGGGGCTGGATGCCTACCACCACCCTTAGCCAGGGGGCTGGATGCCTACCACTACTACCACCCTTAGCCAGGGGGCTGGATGCCTACCACTACTACCACCCTCACCCAGGGGGCAGGATGCCTACCACTACTACCACCCTTAGCCAGGGGGGCTGGATGCCTACCACTACTACCACCCTCACCCAGGGGGGCAGGATGCCTACCACTACTACCACCCTTAGCCAGGGGGGCTGGATGCCTACCACTACTACCACCCTTAGCCAGGGGGCTGGATGCCTACCACTACTACCACCCTTAGCCAGGGGGCTGGATGCCTACCACTACTACCACCCTCACCCAGGGGGGCAGGATGCCTACCACTACTACCACCCTTAGCCAGGGGGCTGGATGCCTACCACTACTACCACCCTCACCCAGGGGGGCAGGATGCCTACCACTACTACCACCCCTACCCAGGGGGCTGGATGCCTACCACTACTACCAGCCTTAGCCAGGGGGCTGGATGCCTACCACTACTACCACCCTCACCCAGGGGGCTGGATGCCTACCACCACCCTCACCCAGGGGGGCTGGATGCCTACCACCAGCCTTAGCCAGGGGGCTGGATGCCTACCACTACTACCACCCTTAGCCAGGGGGCTGGATGCCTACCACTACTACCACCCTCACCCAGGGGGCAGGATGCCTACCACTACTACCACCCTTAGCCAGGGGGGCTGGATGCCTACCACTACTACCACCCTTAGCCAGGGGGCTGGATGCCTACCACTACTACCACCCTTAGCCAGGGGGCTGGATGCCTACCACTACTACCACCCTTAGCCAGGGGGGCTGGATGCCTACCACTACTACCACCCTTAGCCAGGGGGCTGGATGCTCACCACTACTACCACCCCTACCCAGGGGGGCTGGATGCCTACCACTACTACCAGCCTTAGCCAGGGGGCTGGATGCCTACCACTACTACCACCCTCACCCAGGGGGGCTGGATGCCTACCACCACCCTCACCCAGGGGGGCTGGATGCCTACCACCACCCTTAGCCAGGGGGCTGGATGCCTACCACTACTACCACCCTTAGCCAGGGGGCTGGATGCCTACCACTACTATCACCCTCACCCAGGGGGCAGGATGCCTACCACTACTACCACCCTTAGCCAGGGGGGCTGGATGCCTACCACTACTACCACCCTTAGCCAG
Source organism: Calotriton arnoldi (assembly GCA_963921515.1). Lineage (NCBI taxonomy): Eukaryota > Metazoa > Chordata > Amphibia > Caudata > Salamandridae > Calotriton > Calotriton arnoldi. The sequence continues at coordinate 4,800 of CAWUFW010001544.1, read as the reverse complement.
GGGGCTGGATGCCTACCACTACTACCACCCTTAGCCAGGGGGGCTGGATGCCTACCACTACTACCACCCTCACCCAGGGGGGCAGGATGCCTACCACTACTACCACCCTTAGCCAGGGGGCTGGATGCCTACCACTACTACCACCCTTAGCCAGGGGGCTGGATGCCTACCACTACTACCACCCTCACCCAGGGGGCAGGATGCCTACCACTACTACCACCCCCACTCATAGGATGGACAATGCATGACACAACCAGCACACCACAACCTAGGGAATGCAAGATAAAGACATCCCCCACCACCATGACAAGCGTGTGTAGGCTGTGTCAAATGCCTACAACACCGAACATGACTTTGAACATACAATGTGACCCCTAGCACATGTGCCACACATATATGTGTGTGGTACCCACAATGCAAGCAGCCCATGACCATTGTGGCAATGGGGCCTAAACCCCCATCATCACAGTGACCAAAAGGTAAGTGTGGGGTCCATAGCTGAAGCACATTTTGACCATTGTGGCAATGGGGTCTAAACCCCCATCATCACAGTGACCAAAAGGCAAGTGTGGGGTCCATAGCTGAAGCCCATTTTGACCATTGTGGCAATGGGGTCTAAACCCCCATCATCACAGTGACCAAAAGGGAAGTGTGGGGTCCATAGCTGAAGCACATTTTGACCATTGTGGCAATGGGGTCTAAACCCCCATCATCACAGTGACCAAAAGGGAAGTGTGGGGTCCATAGCTGAAGCACATTTTGACCATTGTGGCAATGGGGTCTACACCCCATCATCACAGTGACCAAAAGGTAAGTGTTGACAAAGAAAGAGCTGCAACTGCCAAACTGCATGGATCATTCCTGGTCACAGAACCAAAAACTCATCTGTGGCAAAGTAGTGTATGTGTCCCATTGCAACATAAATTGGGTGAGCCAAATACTGCAGTGCAAATGAGACATTCCTTTGGCCATGTGCAGACAAACAACACCCATGGGGGCTGACACCGTCAACATTCATCAATGACACAATGACAGAAGTGACCATCAGAATGCAGAACCACATATTTGCACCAATGGGCACACAAATGCAGATATCCTGTGGAGACAGCAGATGTGAGGTGAACAGATACCATACCATGGCAGCAATGGGACACACAAACCATGATCACTGTGCTGACCGATGACCTAGGAGTCCCAGGGACAGCAGGGGAAACACACCAAACAACATACAGCCAATGGCACACCCAAGATATGCCAATGCAGTGGTGCAGATGCACAAACACAAACAGGCAGACCAACACTGACATCATACACAGCAGGTGAGGGGGGGTGCCAGTGTCCCCAGGTAACAACACAACACATGAGGAGAGCTGAATACCAATCATACAGATGTGCATACACTGCCACACTAAGGTAACTCATGGATCCAAATCCCCTATGTGGGCAAGCAGGCATTGTCAGATGAGAGGGAGCACAAAACACACATGTCACACAGGAACGTAGGAACAACAACTGACACAGCAAGACATAGACACACCACAGCACCAGCCCCAGGGCCCCCACAATGTGGTGACCCTTGGCTGCATAAAATTCCCACTCTGATGACAAAGCTGAATGTGGTTCACACTGTGAACCACAGTCATGTGTCCTGAGCAACAAACTACCATCACACCGACACAAGCACAAATCAATCAGCATGGCCAGTAAGCCAAGGCCAACATGGAGGCAGGGGTCCAGCTGGGCAACAACTCCCATCTGCACACACTCAACACCACACCCCTCGACCTCCAACAATGTGCAGCAGTGAAGTACACATGCACTGGTGACATTGCACATGCACCCATGACTATTCCAGGGTGGTGGGTGGGAACCAAGGTGCAGAAACACATCACACATGGCCACTCAACAAGACTCCTGAATGTCTGACACACTGCACACTACGCTGTACATGGACATGACGGCGATACCACACCAACCAATGGGATCCCAGCCACAGTCACACACCAATGAAGAAGCCAAGGTCACCCACAAAGAACACACATAGACAACAACCAACATCGCAGCCCGGACCCTGAGGAGTGCCAGCAGTCACACACACAACGTGTCACAATAACTTAAAGATAACACGAACTGAAAATCACATGACAGGGGCAAACAACAAGTGCCAAGGGGAAACCTGACTGTGACCCATCTGCGTCTGCACACAAACTCAGCCCTGACAGCAAACACACCTATGGGTGACACCCTGATGACCAGTAATGTGCCATGCACCCACATCACAGAGAACACAGGGAGAAGACTTTGGGGGAACATAGCTCAAGTCAGCAAGCATCACAAACAGGTACAACACTAGGGATCACAGCATGCGCAGATAAATGGAAGTGAACACACAGACATGCACATACAACACACACCTTGGGCGCAGGCAATGTCACACGTGTACACACTGCCATGAGGGGACTCCACTCCTGTGTGAGGAAAGCTGTGCCATATGTTGCCTCAGTAGGGCCCCATCATGTCAGCTGAGCACTTGGTCACACAATCAACAATTAGCACCAAATGAGGGCTCCCGTCACATCAGCCTGGTCATGGATGTGCCAACGGAATCATCAGCACAGATCCAACACACTTGTATAGCAATGTTGCACTGACTACACGGATGAGTCCTTCCCCATTGATGCCCAAACCTGCATGTCCAGTGGAGATGGCAACACGGTCAGGGAAGTAGACAAATCCAACAATGGAAGGCACAACAGATGTGCAGGGGTGGAAGCCACAGATATGAAATTGCTAATGTAAGTAGGAAATCCCATTGCCAAATACTGAACACATGACACCCTCAGATGCTGCTATGGATGACATGGATACACCACATGATAGGACACATTCCCCCTGGACCACATGGGTTCCTGCACAGTAACACTTCATAATCATGAGACCAGATATCACCATCACTGCAGCAAGGGCATGGTTAGCAGCACCAACAACATGTACATCTGAAGCATGAGCACTAGAGAAAAGAAAGTTGCTTTATTCAGCATATGTGTTGAATGAAAACGACGTCCAGAAAAAAAGAGCAAAGGCCAATGGCCAGTCCATTGTCAAAGTTCAAACAGGGTGACACTGGCAGATGTCACCCTCACGCATGCCTGCACAAAACCAGGGACAATCCACTAGGAGGGGCAACCGGGGGCAGGCCAGGCACCGCAGGGACAGGATCAGGGCTCACCAGGGGGAGTCAGGGAAGGGGTGGTGGGTGCTGGAGAGCCACTGACAACTGCAGTGGAGGTGTCTGACATGGTGTGTGCCGGCACAACTGGGGGCATGACTCAGATGTCGTGGGTGCCGGCACAACTGCAGTGGACCCTGCAGATGCAGTGGACAGGTCCGCCACTGCAGTGCCCAAGTCAGACAGGGCGGTAGTGGACTCCACTGCAGTGCCTACCTCCAGGGGAGGAGAATGGGGAACAGGCAAGGTGGGTTGGACAGAGGGGGAGGACACCCTCACCACATCAGTGGCACAGACAAGCGCAGCGGGGGGTGTGGTGCTGGGAGAGCAAGTGGCAGGGGAGAAGGCCGGAGCATCTTGGGGATGGTATATCTGTGGGTGGGGGAACCTGGGGCAGGGTGTGGTGGGGGCACCTGTGGAGTGGGGGCCTGAGGGATGGAGGAAGGAGACCTGGTGCTTGAGCTGCAGGGCGGTGGCGGGGTCTTGCTCTTAGGACTCCGTGGGGACTTGCGGGTGGGGGCCTCAGTCCGTCTGCGCCTGGGGGAGGGTGTCCGGGGGCGAGGGACACTCTGCTCCGTGTGGGTGGGCTTCCTCTTCCCCGGGATGCTGGAGCAGCTTCATCGGTGGGGAAGAGGCCGAGGTCACAGAGGAAGAGCTGCTGTGACTTTGGGGTTGCAGGTGAGGCAAGGGAGGGTGCTTTGGAGGGAGAGGGAACTGAGGACTGCACAGTGCATGTGGATGCGTGTGTGTGTTCCAGGGCCCCATCCCCTGTGAGTCTGGCTTCAGTCCCCTGAATGTGCGTGCGTGTGCGTTTTGTCATTGGCGTGTGTGTAAGTGTGCTGGATGTGTGTGTGCTGGTGTGTGCCTGTGCCGGTGTGTGTGTGCTTGGGATGGGTAAGGTGCTGGGGAGTGTGGATGGAGCAGAGGCAGGAGGGGTGAGGGACCGTTTGAGGAGGGACACTGCTGCCGCCAGGGAGGAGTCCATGGACCTATTGCCCCTCTGTAGGTCAGACATGCCCGATGAGATGCCCTCCATGAACGACACCAGCTGAGTCAACAGCGCGGTGTGCGCATGGAGGACACTCAGCATGGCTGTCTGGCCTACATGGAGCTGGCGAAGGAGGCACACAGACTCCTCACTCAGGGCAGCAGGGGACACAGGGGCAGGGGCTGCAGTGCCTGGCCCAAAGGAGACACGCTCCCGGACATGGGAGCCTCCACGGACCTGGGGAATGGGAGCCGATGGGAGGGCGGTGGTGGTGCTGGTGGTGGCGGGACAGCAACACTAGCTGGGGTGTGGTGGCTGCTGACACCCGCCTCCACAAGGGAGTCATCCTCCGAGTTGCTCTGGTCCTCAGCTGAGGTGGATGCTGCTGAGGACTCCTCGGTGTGGCTCCCTCGCCCTCCGTGCCACTGGGTCCCTCCGACCACTCCTCGGCTGCTGACCCAGTCTGGCTCTCTGGCTCCTCCTGGTCCGTGGAGCTGTCCCCTTCCGTGGCCGTGGATGTATCTGCAAACAATGGGGAAACAGACAGACATCAGTCACCTGCACAAAATGCACACACCACTGT